>LR812537.1:13972663-14572663 GCA_903798195.1 Danio kyathit | reverse complement strand
TAAACATAGTATTTAACAGAATCCAACAGCAAAATCTAACCTTTATAATATAATATAAGTAATATTTTTTTTGTATAATAAATGTAAGCTATTATTAGGATCATTAAGAGTCATATTTTATAAGAACATCTTATATTAATATTTTTAACAGCAATTTGTTAAGTATTTATGCATCATGGTAGTATTTTTAATTTATGGAATAAAATATTTTTGTAATATTGCACATATTTAGAAGAATAAAAAGTGAGACTGTATAATAGGAAGAATGATAAAATTTAATTAATCAATGAATAAATAAAAATAAATAAATAAAATATTTTTGTAATATTGCACTTAATTAGCAAAAAAAAAAACAGTGTGACTGTATAATGGGAATAATAATATTAATAAATGAAATAATAAATTAATTCATAATTAAATAAAATATCTTTGTAATATTGCACAGAATTAGAAGAATAAGTGTGACTGTATAATGAGAATAATAATAATAATAAATGAAATAATAAATCAATAAATAGATAAATAAATGAATGAAATATTTTTGCAATATTGCACTGAATTAGAAGAATTAATAAATGAGACTAGAATAAGAAGAATAAAAATAAATTAATCAATGAATAAATAAAAACAAAAAAAAACTTTTTTTGTAATATTGCACTTAATTAGAAAAAAGAAACAGTGTGACTGTATAATGGGAATAATAATAATAATAAATGAAATAATAAATAAATAAATAATTAAATAAAATATTTTTGTAATATTGCACAGAATTAGAAGAATAAGTGTGACTGTTTAATGAGAATAATAATAAAACAAATTAAATAATTAATAAATGAACAAATAGGTAAATAAATAAAGACAGAAATAAAATCTTTTTGTAATATTGCACTGAATTGGAAAAATAAAAAGTGTGACTGTATAATGGGAAGAATAATAAAAATAAATGAAATAATAAATAAATAAATACATTTTTAAATATATTTTTGTAATATTGCACTGAATTAGAAGAATAAGAAGTGTGACTGTATAATGTGAAGAAGAATAAAAATAAATTAAATAATGAATAAATGAATAGATAAATAAATCCAAAAGATTAGCAGGGTATGCTTAAATGTAATGAAAATGTTAACCAGAAAAATTACATTTACTTTATGCAAAATATTATTTTTCCATTATCATTGTGTAGGAAAATATGGAAAATTATTCTTAATTGTGCATACATTACATATTTTTTTATGTATTTATCTTTTTAAAAAGTATCTGTATTACAGTATTAAAGTTACAAAAAAATATATAATTTTAAGTGGTGCTTAACTATTAAATAGCAACTAAAGCATTTCTTTTAACAACTCTCACTATTTTTACATTTTCACACTATTTATCTCTCAAACATTCCAATCATTAACTCTAAAAACACAAAAAAAATAGTTTAAAAATAGTTTAAAAACATAACATTTCTGACATTTCATTCAGTCACGATGTATAACAAGAGTGATCAAGATATAAAAGCAAAGAAAAAGCAAAAACGTGATTTTCATTAATACCATACAAGCCGAAATTCTTTCCGTCATTCCATTCCTGGAGAAGGAATAACAACGACCAGTCCAAATGTTAGTCCCTCAGCATTCCTGCAATCAGAAATGACATTAAAAATCATTTAATGACCGTATTAACAGATTTACAAGGCTTTCTGTTTTAAACCAAACCTTCCAATAAGGCATTTAAATGACATTTAAAGTTGGCACAAATTCAGTCTGTTTATATAAAAGACATGTTCTCTACAGCAGGACTGCATTTAGATGCTTTTATCAGTGTACAATATCAGGTAACATATTCACAGTATATACTGTACAGTAAGTGCTCCTCGACTAATGTAGAGATAATCAGCGAGCAGAAATTTGAGCTCCACGTGTTGATGAAAGAGTCTTTAGGTTAAGAGCTGCGCTCACACTGAATTAATAACATGTATATACACTCCCTGACAAAAGTCTTTTCGCCCATCCAAGTTTTAGGTATAACAAATAACTTCTAGTTGATCATTTGGTATTAGAAGTGGCTTATATGAAAGGTAAAAGCCTCTAGATTACGCTTATTTTACCAAAATAAAATAAGATCATGCCTTGATTTTTAATTATTTCATTAGGACAGTAAGATCTGACTTTGCTTAGACAAAAGTCTTGTCACTTAACAGAAATAATGTACAGTAAAGAATATAAAGTCATGGTGCAGTGGAAAAAGAATGAATATTGTGTATGACTCCCATGAGCTTGGAGGACTGCATCCATACACAGGGCCGGATTAACATAAGGGCTAGGCGGGGCTGAAGCCCCAGGGCCCGCGAGAGAAGGGGACCCTTGATTGGCTGGTGAATTCATTTGCGTCATGACGCGGGAAACGCCTATTTTCCGATAACGTGAAGAATTCCTTTCGGCTTGCTGTTGTTCAAAAACAGTGACGTCGCTAAACTATGGCTCGGAGTGGCTGTAGCTCAATTAGAATTTTAAATAGCCCTATTTAGTCCCCAATAAGGGTGAACAGACGTACTGTGTTTCCCCAGGAAAGTCCAGTCTAAGGTAGGCTTACCAAGCACATCATATAGGCGGAATCAGGATAGGCGGAATCATGCAGAATAACTCAAGCGATGTCTCGGTGGCCGCCGTGCACCCGCGCAACCCTGCCCTCTCATAAACGAGACAGTGTGCTACCAAATTAAATAGCCAACACACAGTTATCAAAATGTCCATCGTTGCGGAGTATCTACAGTACCTCAAGAAAATACATGCTTTAAGTCTAACTAAACCATTTAGAAAGCAAACTATTAAATTAATGAATTTCCCCTTTTATAAAAACAAAAGTAATAATCCGGAACAATGACAATATATCTGAGGGGGAAAAAGCATGCTAACCTTGTGTAATTGATTGACTCAAGACCAAATGGCAAATGAAAAGCATGGATTTTAAAGATATTTTAGAATTTCTGCTCAGCTAAAGTTTATAGTAAACTTTTTAAAGATAACCCTATTTAAAGTATTTATTGTAAAGCACTAATTTAGGAAGTATTGCAGTTTTTCTGATTTTGGCTGCCTTTTTAAAATTGTAAAAGTTCATGTTATTGGATTATTTACGCATGCATACGCCTACTTTAGTGAAGTAGAAAACATACATAACATGGTTTCCGCTACATTCATTCTTCCATGGCGGGGCGCCACACCAAAATTCATCCCGCCACGGCGATATTACAGCTTCCCATTCAAAACATTCAGTCATTGTTGTTTTTAATAGCAGGTTATAATCGCACCAAAACGTATTAAAAGGTAAGTGAATTATAACAGCAAAAACTTTTCTTTAACCGTAGTAGTGCTGTGAGTTATTTGTTTAAACCTTTACAGTGACATGCTGACTGACTGACAGGTGTGCGCGTGAGACGTGAGACCAGCAAACACGGCGTAGCTTTCAGTTAAGATGAACACAGTTTCCATAATTATACTGTATAGATAAAGGTCTATGGTTCTGCATACAATGACTTTATCTGGCTAGAATTTATAGCGGTTTCACTTTTATTCAGGACTGTTCAGCTACTTCAGCTGTTTCACTTTACTTCAGGACGCATTAATGCCGCTCTGTAGGTCTACCGGAGACATTCATAAATATTCCTAGCAAATCTAATAAATGTTGGAGATGTGTTCGTCACATAAACGCACTAAATCGCACTTGAGCAGCGTATATTTCAGGGTGTGAAGTTGTGCACGAACAGAGGAAATCAGCGCGCAAGCAGAGATTCGCATGCTCGTATTACATAAATGCGCTCACAACATGTGTCATTGAAATAACACCCATAGGTAGTTGGTACATTCGTGTAAAAGCCCTGCCGCCACAGCTGGAAAAAATCCTAGAGGAAACACTGCATAATAATTAAATATAAATTAGGTAGACAATTAAATTATATAATAATATGAATTAGCAGATTAATAATATGAATAATAATAATAATTGCAAAAAAGCTACTTTTGTGAGACGATAAAATAAATGGGGCCTTTGGGTTTGCTATAGCCCCAGGGCCCAATATGTTCTTAATCTGGCCCTGTCCATACATCTCTGCAATGACTCAAATAACGTATTGATAAAGTCATCTGGAATGGCAAAGAAAGCGTTCTTGCAGGACTCCCAGAGTTCATCAAGATTCTTTAGATTCATCTTCAATGCCTCCTCCTTCATCTTAGCCCATACATGCTCAATAATGTTCATTTCTGATGACTGGGCTGGCCAATTCTGGAGCACCTAAACCTTCTTTCCTTTAGAAAGTTTAATGTGGAGGCTGAAGTATGAGAAGGAGCGCTATCCTGCTGAAGAATTTGCCCTCTCCTGTGGTTTGTAATGTAAAGGGCAGCACAAATGTCTTCTATACCTCAGGCTGTTGATGTTGCCATCTATTCTGCAGATCTCTCGCAGACCCATACTGAATGTAACCCCAAAACTATAATTTTTCCTTCACCAAACTTGACTGACAGAATTTTGATCATCTAAAAGTCAAGTTATTATTTGTTGCTCTTAACACTGGCATCGACGACAAGACTTTTGTCAGGTAGTGTACATCATACCATTCTTCCATTGAACAACAGAGTCTGCTATATCTGAATAGAAGGAAAGAGCGCATGTGGCATATTACCAAAAAAAAAACAATGCACAACTTGGCTACATTAATGTAACACCACAGGAAAGCCAAGCCAAATGTGAAAATGCCAAATGAATATCTGTAACTGAACTCTATTTAATTGTCGAGTGCGCTTCGCAGTACGTACAGAACATATTTAAAGCAGCTTTACAAATATAGTTATTAAAAAAAAGGTGATGGTGACAAGGAAAAACTGCTTCAGGATGTGTGCAGATGTACGGAAGAGGAATTCATTGGATTCAAAATCTACTAAACTTCTCAACAATGTTAATTTAATGAGAAATGTAATGAGTTGAAGGGTCAGGAGCAGTTAGCATGAAAGAATGTTTTAATGAAACACATGTGAATTGAATTACTGCAGCGATAAAACTTCTATTAATGAATTGAACATATGAATGTACTGTTTTTTCAATCGTGTTGCTTGAACCTTGAGTAATTACATCACGATCCACTAAATGGATACTGAATGATTCCTATATTCAAGTCGTTTAGATGATAGTCCAATATATACATCATCACTGTGTGGAATTATAAATTTATATAATCTAGTTTCAAATGAACAATAATCTACATATAACTGAAAAGTTATATTCTTTGGTTTTAATTCCATCATTTCATTAACAGCCCAGCTATAAGAGACATTAACCTTTGTCTTTCTGACTACTGGCTGAGACAATATGATGCAATAGCTAGAGGCAGGCTTTTAACAACTCTGCCTTTGTTCTTAGGGTGATACTTTCAGGCCAAAGAAACCCCCTTTGTTGATTAACTTGTGTGGCAGGTTTTTCTAACACCTATATGCTGGTTAATCCAATACCTGATATGCATGCTTTGTTTAGCCATCTCCCCTCCTCCTAAGAAGACAATATAGACAGGACACCTTTGTCTCAAATCAGACTTGTGATAAAACTAGCAGACTGCAGACCTCCAGTAGGCTCCTGCAGACACATGGACTTCTTGAAGACGTTGTATGTCTGCAGATTAACCAACACGTCTCAATAAAGTAATTCTGCTTGTTTCGAGTCTCCTGGACTGGGTTCTCTTCTATCCATAATTTATTTGTTTACAACAACTGCATTTTAAATGTGATTTTTTAATTTAAAGAAGACTCTTCTGCTCACCAAGTTTGCATTTAATTCAAGTACAGCAAAAGCATAGACTTTTTAATAAACCATTTGAAATAACTGTTCTCTATTTAAATCAGTGCTGGGCAAAGATTAATCATAATTAATTGCATCCAAAATAAAAGTCTGGGTGTGTATTCATTCATTCATTCATTCATTTTCTTTTCGGCTTAGTCACTTAATTAATCTGGGGTCGCCACAGCGGAATGAACCGCCAATGTATCCAGCATATGTTTTACACAGCAAATGCCCTTCCAGCTGCAACCCATCACTGGGAAACATCATGTGTGTATTGCATATATTTAAGATGTACAGATGAAGTCAAAATTATTAGCCCCCTTTTGAATTATTCTTTTTTAAATATTTCCCAAAGGATTTTTAACAGAGCAAGGAAATTTTCACAGTATGTCTGATAATGCTTTTTCTTCTGAAGAATGTCTTATTTGTTTTATTTCGGCTAGAATAGAAGCAGTTTAAAATTTTTTAAAAGCCCTTTTAAGGTCAAAACTATTAGCCCCTTTAAGCTAATTTTTTATTCGATAGTCTACATAACTACATAATAAGACGTATAAGTCTTATACAATAACTTGCCTAATTACCCAAACCTGCCTAGTTAACCTAATTAAGCCTTTTAATGCCACTTTAAGCTGTATAGAAGTGTCTAGAAAAATATCTAGTAAAATATTATTTACTGTCATCATGACAAAGATAAAATAAATCAGTTATTAGAAATGAGTTATTAAAACTATTATGATTAGAAATATGTTTAGAAAATCTTCTCTCTGTTAAACAGAAATTGGGGAAAAAAATAAACAGGGAGGCTAATAATTCAGGGGGGCTAATAAATCGAAAAAAAATATAGCTTAAAAGGGGTAATAATTTTGACCTTAAAATGAGGTTTAAAAAATTAAAGACTGCTTTTATTCTAGTCAAAATAGTTTAGGGAAGTGGGTGGGCGCTGATCAATCGGTGCTTTTTAAAAGACTATCGATTGGGTTTGGGGAAGGGGTTTTTTGGGGGGATCGGTCAGTCGTTCAATCAGTCAGACAGTGGCCTCTGGTGGATTTACATGAGAACAACAGGCGCGAAGACAAATTTGAGATCTCAAAAAGCTTACACAGTGGCCTCTAGTGAATTCACGAAACAACAAAAACTGAAAAAAAAAAAAAAACGTAGCTCCTGGGACATATTTGGCGCTCTCCAGAAATGTATATAGGGGTACATTTTCAGAATGAGTCTGGGTTGAACTATAATGTTTAGAAATGGGTTGGAAAAACTTATTATTAACATCTTAATATTGATTATATTTTGTATTTCCTGTGATGGTGTTCACTGTAGAAAATGGCCGTGATTTCAACGGTAAAAAACTGTAAAAATGCTACAGTAAAAATCTGTAACCCTAATAACCGTAAATTGATTTTCCCAGAATTCCATGCATGGCACATTACTTTTTATGCTTTTTGTTGACATTACTACAGATCTTTTTAGTTGTTTCCCCATCAGTAATGTATATTAGTGAGTTATGTTACATCTAATGTTGATAAACAATGTTTATTTCATGATTTTAATTTTATGCATGTTACCATACTGGTGTTTAGTAGCTGTGTGAATGACACTGAGCACCTTCTTTACACTGATACACTTTTCTGCTTGTGGGAAAAGTTGTTTGTGATGAGCATTGGCTCGTTATGTATGAACTTTCTCATCACCACCTGCATATGGCTGTGTTATCATGTCTATCTGTGTAACAAAAGATGTGTCTAAATTATGTGTTTAACATATAATTGCTAATTGCTAATTTAAACATATAATTATGTTAAACACATAATTTAGACATATTACCTCGATAAATTAATAAAATACGGTAGTTTACTGTAAAAATGAGAAATTACTTTTACGGTTTGTACCGTATTTTTTACGGTTAAATACTGGCAACCACAGCTGCTGGTTTTTTACCGTAAATTTTACGGATTTATTTTTTACAGTGTTGCTTTACACACAAAGACTCTCACAAGACCTCAGTCTAACACATAAAACTATATAAAAATAAAACATTCCTTTTAATAACCCTGAATTTTGCTTACAACAAAGATTCTGCAGAGATTTTCAAGAAGCCGCAGCTTTAATTGTGTTAGCTGTCAGGTTCTCCTCAATTCATTCCTTCAGGACAGTGATCAATAAGGCATCTGCGCTTCAGTCTACATCATCACACAGACCTGATACGAGAGAGACCTGCACAAGTGTGTGTGTTAGTGTATGTTCACTCATTTTAACTCCAAAAACGCTGATATCGGAACGAAAAAGGATGCAAATAATCATAATAATGTTTTTTGTTTGCAGTAAAGACGTGACTGGTGTGTGTGTGTCGGCAGTGGTCTGAGCAGCCTGTGTGTCCTTGTGTTTGCACAATGCGGCAGAGGGCGGAGAACTAAATCAATAAGAAACAAATGAATTCAGATCAATATTGAGTGGAGTGATGGATAAAAGGGGATGAAGGAGAGAAAGACTGACAGAGGGAGAGAGAGAGGGGGGAAACGTACAAAGAGCCTCTTAGATGCACTAATGCACTTCAGCATGAAGATCATTCTAGATGTTTGTGGTGCTCCTACTTAGAAAAGTTGTCTTTATGGGCTGTGAGGTAAACAATTACCTGTGATTTTCCTAAAAATTCTCTTTAATATTTGAAAGGTAAGTAAAGGAGATGTCAAGATCTGTGCTGGTTATTCACTTTGGTCTAAGCCTTGAAAGGGATGCGCCATGGTAACCATATTTTCTACCAAAATTCCCCTAGTAACTACAGTTATCATTAGTATGGTAAATTAAATCGTAAATAACTGCTGTGGGTTTACCAAGAGATGAGTTGATATGAGTGTTATGACACATCCCAGGACTGGACTGTCAAAGTGTTGATATTAAAATAATATAGTATTCAAGAGTTCACACAGCTGATGATTGATTATAAAGCTTGTTTGGCATGCTGTCCCGGGAGAGAGCCCTGAGCTCGAAAGATCCTCGAGCACAGGGCTCCCTCCCGTTGCAAGGCGAGAGGGAGTTTGAGCTCAGGTAGAACTCGAGAACTCCCCTACTGTAGAAGCTAATGAACATATAGATATTGCTCTTAAGAGATAGCTACCCGCTAAGAGCATGTCTATGGTGCTAATTTGGATTAGTCAATTAACTTAAGTTGCATGTATTTGGATAGTGGGAGGAAACCGGGGGAAACCCATGCGAGCACGGGGAGAACGTGCAAACTCCGTACAGAAACGTCTGCTGGTTTTCTTAATGGCCAGAACCAAAGACGTTCTTGCTGTGAGACAACAGTACTAACCACTGGGCCACCGTGCCACCCATCTAGAAAAGGAGAAGGAATAGAGGTGGAAGGGGGGGATTCTTCAAAACAAAGATGTCTGTGGTATGAAACCTAGGGCTCTTATAGTGGCCTATGAATCGTCTGATTGGTGAATAATCATTTGGATATTGCGGGGCAGCTGCAAGCAATCATAAGCACGTGATCCTCTCGAAATTTGTTTATAAATAAACTCCATATTCACATAATATTTATAACACAGTCTCATTGGAAATGCTTCAGCCTACCTCAACATGTGCTTCGAGGTACAAATGAATGATATGTGGCAGTGTGACGGCAACAGGTTTTGTTACTTTTCACATTAATGATAATATCAGAGACGAATCAAGGATTATTTTCATGCAGTTCTTTGCAGACCAAATAAATTCCATGAAACAACACAACAGTGTCTATTATTAGTTATCGAATGCATTTTCCTCACCTATTTATCTATCTCAATTTTATTTAGTCAGTTTGTTTGTTAGTTTGCTTTGTATGGAGTCCAGTAAAGCACGGCTCCACAAAAGAGGCAAAAGCAATGTCAAGTAAAATCATGTGTCCAGGGTGCATTTTTCTCATATGTTTTTTTGAAAACACTATTGGTTGGGTTTAGATCAATGGTTTGTATTATTGCTCTGCAATTAATCGAAATCGAATCGCAATCGTGGTTTGAAACGTTGCGATTAGCTAATCGCAAGAGGCTGCGATATGAAATATATACAGTTGAAGTCAGAATTATTAGCCCCCTTTGATTTTTTTTCTTATTTAAATATTTCCCAAATGATGTTGAACAAAGCAAGGACATTTTAACAGTCTTATATAAGTCTTATTTGTTTTATTTTGGCTAGAATAAAAGCAGTTTAAAAAAATTTAAAAACCATTTTAAGGTCAAAATTATTAGCCCCTTTAAGTTATATTTTTTTTTTTTGATAGTCTACGGAACAAACCATCATTATACAATAACTTGCCTAATTACCCTAACCTGCCTAGTTAACCTAATTAACCTAGTTAAGCCTTTAAATGTCACTTTAAGCTGTATAGAAGTGTCTTGAACAATATCTAGTAAAATATTACTTACTGTCATTATGGCATAGATAAAACAAATCAGTTATTAGAAATGAGTTATTAAAACTAATATGTTTAGAAATGTGCTAAAAAAAATCTCTCTGTTAAACAGAAATTGGGGAAAAAATAAACAGGGGGGGCTAATAATTCAGGGGGGCTCATAATTCTGACTGCAACTGTGTGTATGTTAGGGGTGTATTGATACACCAAAGGCACGGTTCGGTTCACGGTTTTGGAGCCACGGTTCGGTTCGGTTCGGTTCGGTTTTTGTTTGCTGTGGGGTTAGGGTTGATGTCATCTTAACAGTAATGCTAAGGAACAATAGATTCACTTAATAACAAGAACAACTAAACTTTTTCTTTATTAATTTTGCCATCACATTTTAGTACAGTCAGGATACCAGAGTAGACAACAAAAATGAAATAAATACCTCCAATATAGAGTAGTCAGAAAAAACAATTCTCTTTAGTGCAGCCATCTTAAGAAAGTAAACTCAAATTAAATAAATAACTGCAGTGTTGACTATAGTGAAAGATAAACAGGCTTGTCCTTTCTAAGGACATTTGGAATATTCAATTAAGTTTTAAGTTCTTATTTAAAAACACCATAATGTCCACATTCTCAGGTGAGGGGCTTGATTTCTGTGCAGACACAGACAAAGTGATGCTCATTTTAGTTATCATTTAGATAGGTTTCTGTTTAAATGAATGAAAAAATAATATACATATAATGTGCTTGTAAAGTGTTTTTTACATGACCTATTCACCAGTAAAATACATTGCAGTTTTGTCTGAAACTAATGTTAGGGTTGTAGCCGTATATTTTTGCCTCTCTCTCTCTCTCTCTCTCTCTCTCTCTCTCTCTCTCTCTCTCTCTCTCTCTCTCTCTCTCTCTCTCTCTCTCTCCTCTCTCTCTCTCTCTCTCTCTCTCTCTCTCTCTCTCTCGCTCTGCATGCCTGTCATTTCTGTATGTCCGCCTTCACGACAGCTGATTGGTCAGGAGACCGATCTATCTTTACTGGGCGACGTGGCGCGGGAATATAAAAAAGACGTCAGGAAAAGCGGAGGAAAGCGCATCTTCCTTTGATCTCGTTTTTCGTGTATTTTGCTAACATGATTATGAATTTCGTTGTTTTTGCTTAACTTTCGTTTGGGCAAAATTATTTTGCATTAGTTTTGCCCACTTTGAGAAATTTTGTGATTTTTGTACACTTTTATTTCGATTGATTTGTTTGTTGCTTTTTTGTTCAGCTCTTTCTCGTCATATTGAGCTTTACCTCCTCAAGTTCACTCTTTTCTCAGAGTAAGGTGGATAGGGAAGATGTCTTACGACTTCCATTTTGCAAACACGTAGAAAATGTATTGTTAAAGACATCAGGTAAGAGGTGAACGTCATTTTTGTATTTATTTTATTCTACAGTTCAGTATAGGGAAGAATAAGGCGCACGGCGCTGAAAACCTTTTTTTCTTTTCATCAGTTTCTAGCGAGGTAAGGGGTTAAATCCCTTTTGTTGGCAGTTCTGTTGTCAGTGTCTTTTGCGTACACTCTCACATTGTGAAATTTACCACATTTTTTAAATGTTATTCCTTATTAAGTTTCGTGAAACAGTTAGTTACAACGTGCGCTTTGTCTACGACACGAATTCCATTCCTGTACTCCACTGGAAAACCAAAATGTTCCCAAACAGGAGACTTAAATGTATTTGGGGGATCTGCAATCTCAATATATGCGAAGCAGCCGTCCTGCATATACAGTAGTAATGGAGTGTGATCGCTCACTCAAGTCACATGACATGACATGCACTTGGAAAATACTATTCCAAATTCTAAAACATTAGAATATAATATTTAGAACAAAAGCTCATCATTACTAATACAATTTAACCAAATGTGATAAAATAAAGATGTTTTGTTTCAATTAGAGACAAGTGACGTCAACCTTAACAGTGGGCAGCAGGGGGCGTGACAGTATCGCGGTCCGCCACGAGAGTTTCGCGATACGTATCGTGGTTGGTGTATCGCGATATTTCGGTTCGGTTTGTAGTATCGTTACACCCCTAGTGTATGTATATATATATATATATATATATATATATATATATATATATATATATATATATATATATATATACATACATACACACACACACACACACACACACACACACACACACACACACACACACACACACACACAGACAGCATATACGAGTACCCCCTTACAAATCTTTCATTTACATTCATAATTTCTATAGGATGTGTTAAAATATTATATTTGTGCATATACTTTAGATTAATCAGGACTAAATCTAAATCTGGAGCTTATCTAACAAAATAATATACGATAACGCTGCAAAAATTAGTAGCTCAAATTTATATGTTAGGGAAAAATATGAAATACGATTAAAAAAAATAGAAAAAATCAAGAGAAACAAAATAAAACATTTTTAAATGTTGAAATTTTGCATTTTGTTACTTTTTTGCAATATTTCGCATGAATTTAAATGTATAATCTTTCTATTTCTAAAGATGTTCAGTGAATAAAAATATTATTTTAATAAATATATATGTTATATAATATAATAATATAAATCTGTTTTGTTGAAATGCATCAAAATATATGACCTATATTCACTGAGAAATGGATAAAAATATTCATTTTCAAAATAAGGTGTACTCATTTATGCTATATTGTTATATACAGTTGAAGTCAGAATTATTAGCCCCCCTTGGATTTTTTTTCTTTTTTAAGTATTTCCCAAATGATGTTTAACAGAGCAAGGACATTTTCACAGTATGTCTGATAACATTTTTTCTTCTGGAGAAAGTCTTATTTGTTTTATTTCGGCTAGAAAATAAAAAAAGCAGTTTAAAAATTTTTAAAAACAATTTTAAGGTAAAAATTATTAACACCTTTAAGCTATATTTTTTTCGATAGTCTACAGAACAAACCATCGTTATACAATAACTTGCCTAATTACTCTAACCTGCCTAGTTACCCTTAAATGTCACTTTAAGCTGTATAGAAGTGTCTTGAAAAATATCTAGTCAAATATTATTTATTGTCATCATGGCAAAGAAAAAATAAATCAGTTATTAGAAATGAGTTATTAAAACTATTATGTTTAGAAAAGTCTTGAAAAAATCTTCTGTCCGTTAAACAGAAATTGGGGGAAAAAATAAACAGGGGGGTTGATAATTCTGACTTCAGCTGTACATGTGTATATATATAAAAAAATTCTTAGTTTTAAAGTGTTTTATGATGATCATACTGTCTGTTTTTTGTTTAATTACTGTTGTTTCGGGTATTTATGTTGAATTATTGTGCACATTGTGTATCTCAGGTCAACAAATCACAATTTTATTCAGTTGAAGGATAGAATGACAATAAATTACTTGAACTGAATTGAAGTGTTTCTTATTCTGCTAAACACAAAAGAACACTGAAGTGGAATCTCAAATGCGACCGGTTACCAGCATTCTTTAAAGTATCATCTTTTGTGTTCAACAGAAAAAAAGATTAAAAAAAGTTTGGAACAAATGGAGAGTGAGCAATTAATAACAGAATTTTCATTTTGAGTTGAAATAACTATCAACGTTCAAATCCGCTGCGCTGTTTAATAACGCAATATAAACCATGCTGCGTTTTTAGAATTCTGTGATGAATAGAAAGCTCACGGAGGCATTTCTATGAAACCTTTCATAACCATCCCAAACTGTCACTTTTCATCAATTTAACGTGTCCTTGCTGAGCAACCTTCAAATGACAGTGTATTTAACAAAACATAAAACAGCAAATCATTCTTAATGATGGCCTATACATGCTATAAACCACAGAGCCCGAATCCACATATGCTACACCCATCACTTAACCAAACCACCTCATTTGTTTGAGAAGATCCCCACAGACTCATATCATCGCAGTCTGTCATAAAACGCATATCTATAAGCCTCAATTTAGCTAAACGCAAGTCACTTTCCGAAGCAATTTCTACTGAGGTACATTGTTCACAACCACAGCTTTATATTTTCCCATGAACTTAAATGAAGGAAATAAATGGAAGCCTGCTCGCATAAGAAATCTTTATTTATTTATATACTCGTTTATTTACCGCGTTAAGTGAAGAAGCGAGATGTGTGTGCGTGTACGTTTAAGAGGCCATTAAAGGAGGGAGGCAGAAAAGGATGAAGGGATGGAAATCTATAGTAATTGAACTATTCTGCAATCAACATTCAGTTAAGCGAGTGACTCATGCAGCGGAGGGCGAAAGAGAGAGAGAACAATGCAGGACGGAGAGAAAAGGACACGCATATATAGTGACAGCAGATTTGGTAGCAGCCTGCGATTTTAAATGTCTTGAAGCCTTGAACCTGAACTTAATTATACTTACACTTAATTAATCTTTTTGGTCTGTGTGTCTTACTTTCGCTGGTTTCATGCATTAAAGGGATAGTTCACCCCCTACCATCCATATAAGACTGCTTTACCGTTTAATTCTGAGGTATTTATCCAACCCAGGCTCATTCTGAAAACATACCCCTATATACATTTCTGGAGAGCGCCAAAAACGTTGCAGGAGGTACATATTTTTTGCAGTTTTGTTTTCGTGAATTCACTAGAGGCCGCTGTTTATGCTTTTTGAGATCTTAAATTTCTTTTGCGAGTGCCATTCACGCCTGCTGTTCTCGCGTAAATCCACCAGAGGCCACTGTCGACTGACTGACTGATCGACTGACCCACTCTCCTCCTTCCCTAAACCTATGGCTGGGCGATAAAATGGATATTGGTATTTATTGACCGAACACCATTGTTAATATCGATAATAAAAAAAGATTTGGTATGTAGTTTCGGTACGCGAGCGCATTTTCCAGGTACACCTAATTTTTAAAACACCAGGAGCCTCATGTATCAACACTGCGTACACACAAAAACTTTGCGTACGACAGATTTCACGCTCACGTTTGGATTTACTAACAATGAAATTAACGTGAGAATGTGTGTTGGTCCATGTCAACTTCATGTGTGGCGTACGTGTATTTCTTGTGTGTGTTTGTTTTATTTCCATTGGCGACTCCTAGAGGCAATTACGTTAAATTGCACACTACAAAGTATCTTGGGGCCATGCAATGAGAGCTGTATGGGACGGGATCATCCACATATCTAGCAGGTATATAAGGTTTCCATACCATGCAGTTGACCAGCCAAATATTAAATCGCAATTTGCAGCGATCGCTGGTTTTCCCAATGTAATCGGAGCGATCGACTGCACGCACATTGCTATAAAGGCGCCATCTGAAGAGGAATTTGCATACGTGAAGTGGAAACATTTCCATTCAATAAACGTGCAAATAATATGCGATGGTCAAATGCGCTTAACAAATATTGTAGCAAGGTGGCCTTGGTCAACCCATGATTAATTCATCCTCACAAACAGCATGGTTGGGATGAGGCTCCAAGGTGGCAGGCACTCTGTCAGTTGTAAAGCTGTAGTTATGAGAGGCGCCATAGAAAATGGAAAAGGAAAGCATGCTCTCGTGGTTGTCGCTTAAGGATAGAATACCAAAACATGCGAAAATGAGTGCCCTATAGCAGCTGTGAGGAGATTATAATTAAAATAGGATGTCGCCAGAGTGGCTTTTTGGTTTCTTTTATTGTGCATCCCAGCCACTAGCTCCCCATCTGAAAGATTTTTTAGCATTGTGGGTAATGTAATCATTCAACTTCACAATATGTAATGTTGCAGTATGTATCTGAATAATAATGGTTAGTTCCTTTACTTGAAAGCTCAGATTTGATTATCATAATTTGTTTTGTTTACAGAGTTTGAGCTTTACTGTATCATTATAATTCACACCTTACAGATGTTGATCTACCTTTACCATTGCACACACTTTGTAACATTTTATTTATCAAGTTTAAGAGTCTCTTTAACACTTATGCTTATTTTATTATAAAGATATTTTGTTTAAATATTTGTGTTTTTGACTATTAAAACTATTTGCCTTAATAATGTTGGTAAATAAAGTGGTTAAATAAAAAACAATAAAAATATTCCTAAATGTATTGTTAAAAAATATTTAATAATTATCAATATCGAATGATATGAAACCTGATATAATGATAATTGTTTTGCAATATCGCCCAGCCCTACCTAAACCCAACCAATAGTGTTTTCAAAAGCACAGACTTACCCGCCCACCCACTTCCCTAAACCCAACCAACAGTATTTTCAAAAGCAATCCAGAAAAAGAAAAGTCCTCGCCTGATTTATACTACATTTTTAGATTTTACCACATTCTCACCCTGTAATTTACTAGTTTATTTAATTTTTTTGGCTTCGGTTTCTGTCTTACCCAATTTCTTGAGCTGTTCTTCGCCAGACTCAGACCCTGTCATCGTGGTCAACTCCTCTCTGCTTCTCAAGTCCGCCGGCATAAATGGCGAGCTAACTGGACAAACTGGTAACAGCAGGAAAGTTGTCGGAGGTAAGCATTCAGGTGGTAAGCGTGAAAAGGAACAGCGTCATACTGCCCCGTAGACATACGTACTTCTGGCTACAGAATTCGCAATCTCAAGAAATGTATATAGGGCTACATTTTCAGAATGAGCCTGTGTTGCCTTTTTTCATTCATTCATTTTCTTTTTGGCTTAGTCCCTTTATTAATCCGGGGTCACCACAGCAGAATGAACCGCCAACTTATCCAGCACATGCTCATTGACACACTTACATACGGACACTTTTAGCTTACCCAATTCAACTGTACCGCATGTCTTTGGACTTGTGGGGGAAACCGGAGCACCCGGAGGAAACCCACGCGAACGCGAGGAGAACATGCAAACTCCACACAGAAATGCCAACTGACCCAGCCGAGGCTCGAACCAGCGACCTTCTTGCTGTGAGGCGACAGCACTACCTACTGCGCCACCGGGTCGCTGTGTTGCATTCATCTGTTCTAAATTTATCAATTTACAGCCACATTATACTGTATACTTCACCTTGACGCCTGATCTGTATTATCAAGGTGATAATGAAGTGCACAACAAACTCATCCTTACATAGTCAACATATTATTTACACCTTAGCAATCGCTAATTACATAAGCAATTAGAATTGTATTATATTAGCCGCTAACAGACTGATAGCGATGTAAACAATGCAATTACAGTAAGAGGTAGATAAATTATTCATTGAATTCATAAAAATGAGAAACGTTTGTTCACGGTTCCCTTTCCCATCTTAAGCATGCACTTACTTTACTCGCTTTCTTATGTAACTGCCACTTCTTCCAGTGAAAGAAGAAACTGTGATCTGAAAAAAAAAAGCAAGGAGAGAAAGAATAAGTGTGATAGAAAAGATCTGACTCATGTATCAATTCAAGGTTCATTTAATATACATCTGAGCCATTCAGAGAGCACACTCAAATCAAAAATCTTGACAGATTGGTTTATCTAGAAAGCTGTCTGGATGGATAAACAGATGGATGGACAGACAGACAAACAGATATTTAGCTAGCTATCTGGACGGATGGACAAACAGACTGAAAGATAGTTATCTAGTTAGCTGTCAGGACAAATGAACATATGGACGGACAGACTCACAAACAAAGTTTTCTAGCTAGCTATCAGGACAGATAGACAGACAGACAAAGTTATCTAGATAACTGTCTGGACGGAGGAATGAATGGACGGGCAAACGGACAAAACAGATATCTAGCTAGCTGTCTGGATGGTTCAACAAACAGACAGAAAGATAGTTATTTACTGTAGCTTGCTATCAGGAAAAATAGACCGGTGGACTGACAGACAGACATAAAGCTATCAGGATGGATGAGTAGACAAACCGACAGACAGACAAAGTTATCTAGATAGCTGTCTGGAAGCATAAACGGATGGGCAGACAAACAGATATCTAGACAGCTGTCAGGACGGTTCACCAAACAGACAGAAAGATAGTTATCTACTGTAGCTAGCTGTCGGGAAATATGGACAGATGGACGCAAAGACAGACAGACAGTTATCTAGTTAGCTGTCTGAGCAGCCAGACAGATGGACAGACAGACATAATGTTATATATCTAGATGTTTGGATGGATAGATGGATAGACAGACAGAAAGACAGTCTAGACAAATGGACGAACAGACGGACATATACTTACGTTATATAGCTAGATGTCTGGATGGATAGAAAGACAGAAGACAGTCTAGACCAGGGGTGCCCAGACTCTGACCTGGAGGGTCAGTGTCCTGCATAGTTTAGATCCAACCCCAATCAGACACACCTGGGCTAGCTAATCAAGCTCTTAGTAGCCTTGCTAGAAATGTTCTGGCAGGTGTGGTGAGACAAGTTAGAGCTAAACTCTGCAGGACACCGGCCCTCCAGGACAGGGTTTGGGCACCGCTGGTCTAGACAAATGAATGCATGGATGGACGGACAGACAGACATAATGTTATATAGCTAGATGCCTGGATGGATAGATGGATAGACAAACAGAATGACAGTCAAGACAAATGGACGCATGGACAGACAGACAGACAGACAGACATAAAGTTATATAGTTAGATGTCTGGATGGATAGATAAAAAGAAAGACAGAAAGACAGTCAAGACAAATGGACGCATGGATGGACGGACAGACAGACATAAAGTTACATAGCTAGATGTCTGGATGGATGGATGAATAGACTGACAGAAAGACAGTCAAGACAAATGGATGCATGGATGTACGGATGGACAGACAAAGTTATATAGCTAGATGTCTGGACGGATGGATGGATGGATAGACAGACAGAAAGACAGTCAAGACAAAGGGACACATGGATGGACAGACGGACAGACAGACATAAAGTTATATAGCTAGATGTCAGGATGGATAGATGAATAGGCTGTCAGAAAGACAGTCAAGACAAATGGACGCATGGATGGACGGATGGACGGACAGACAAAGTTATATAGCTAGATGTCTGGATGGATGGATGGATGGATGGATGGATGGATGGATGGATGGATGGATGGATGGATGGATGGATGGATGGATGGATGGATGGATGAATGGATGGATGGATGGATGGATGGATGGATGGATGGATGGATGGATAGACAGACAGAAAGACAGTCAAGACAAATGGACACATGGATGGACAGACGGACAGACAGACAAAGTTATATAGCTAGATGTCTGGATGGATGGATGGATGAATAGACTGACAGAAAGACAGTCAAGACAAATGGACGCATGGATGGATGGACGGACAGACAGATATAAAGTTATATAGCTAGATGTCTGGATGGATGGATGGATGGATGGATGAATAGACTGACAGAAAGACAGTCAAGACAAATGGACGCATGGATGGATGGATGAACAGACAGACAGATAGACAGACAGACATTAAGTTATATAGCTAGATGTCTGGATGGATAGATGGATAGACAGACAGAAAGACAGTCTAAGCCAGGGATGGGCAAACTTGATCCTGGAGGGCCGGTGTCCCTGCAGACTTTTGCTCCAACACTAGTCAAACACACCTGAACACACTAATCAATGTCTTCAAGATCACTAGAAAGCTACAGGCAGGTGTGTTTGATTAGGGTTGGAGCAAAAGTCTGCAGGGACACCGGCCCTCCAGGATCAAGTTTGCCCATCCCTGGTGTAGACAAATGGACGCATGGATGGACAAACGGACAAACAGACAGACACAAAGTTATATAGCTAGATGTCTGGATGGACAGACAGACAGACAGACAGACAGACAGACAGACAGACAGACAGACAGACAGACAGACAGACAGACAGACAGACAGACAGACAGACAGAAAGTTATATAGCTAGATGTCTGGATGGATAGACAGACAGAAAGACAGTCTAGACAAATGGACGCATGGATGGATGAACAGACAAACAGACAGACAGACACAAAGTTATATAGCTAGATGTCTGGATGGATAGATGGATAGACAGACAGAAAGACAGTCTAGACAAATGGACGCATGGATGGACGAACGGACAAACAGACAGACAGAAAGTTATATAGCTAGATGTCTGCATGGATTGACGAATAGACAGACAGACAGAGTTATCTAGCTAGTAGTCAGGATGGAAGGACAGATAGAAAGCCAGACAGACAGTTAACTAGCCAGCTGTCTAGTCGGATGGACAGACAAACAGAAAGACAGCTATCTAGCTAGCTGTCAGGACAAGTGGACGGATGGACGGAAATACAGACAGACAGACAAAGTTATTTAGATAGGTGTCAGGATGGATGGACAGACAGACAGACAGACAGACAGACAGACAGACAGACAGACAGACAGACAGACAGACAGACAGATAGTTAACTAGTCAGCTGTCTGAGTGGCTAAACAGACAAAAAGAAAGTCATCTAGGTAGCTGTCTAGATGGATTGATGAAAAGACAGACAAACAGACAGCATTATCTGGATGGATAGACACTCAGGAAGGCAATTATTTAGTTAGCTGTCTAAGTGGCCAGACAGACAGACAAAGTTATCTAGTTAGCTGTCTGGGTGGATAGATGAACAGACATAGCTACTACGCTCGTTTTCAGGATGAATGGACAGACAGAAAGCCAGACAGACAGTTATCTAGCTAGCTGTTAGGATGAATGGATGGACGGACGGGTAGACAAACAGACAATTTATCTAGATAGAAGTCAGGACGGATGGATAGACAGACAGACAGATATAAAGTTATATAGCTAGATGTCTGAATAGTTAGATGGATCGACAAACAGAAAGACATATATCTAGTTAGCTGTCTGAGCAGCCAGACGGACGAACAGACAGACAGACACACAGACATACTAGCTAGATGTCTGAATGGATTAGACAGACAAACAGAAAGTTATCTAGTTAGCTGTTTAGATGGATTGATGAACAGACAGACGTTATCTAGCTAGCTGTTAGAACATATAAACAGACAGTTATCTAGCATTCAGTCCCTGGATAAGAGACTTCAAATGTTTTTGGGGTGTTAAAAACAAAGCGTCTTGTCTGTAATGCTTGAATTGAATTTCTATGAGTGTCCCAGAGCTCTCTTGAGGGCCTGTTTAGCCACTCAGATCAATACAACTTCAGAGACTGTTTACACAAATGAGTGTGAGAAGAGTGCTGTGTGAGGAATGGTTGCTAAAGAGATAGTTCAGCCCAAAAAATAAAATCAAATTCTCATTGATTGTGATGTTTCTAACCAGTAGGACTTACTTCAATTTGAGAAGGACAAAAGAACATTTGGAAAAATGAACGTTTTTGTTCGTGTAGTGCTATTTTAATTCAAAGCTGACCTCAAATTACCACTTTTCGTTCAACAAAATACTGAAAGGCATATCACCAATGACGCAAGGGTGAATAAATTATGATTTATCGCTAGGCCCACGCTGCACTGCAGATGTTTAGCCAGTCGTTAGCTATGTTTCCATCTAAAAATGTATACGCAAAACTGGAATATTGCAAAAAAAAAAAAAAAAAGATGTGTGAATAAAGCAGCATTTCCATCCAACGAGTGAAAGAGAACAAAATCGTCACTTCCAGATTAACTGGTGCCAAATATCAAAAGTAAAAACGGAATTTGTTGTGGTAGGAGAAGCTGCTTGAATCTTTTCTTTATTTAATAAATGACCTGCGCCTCAGAAGATGATGCAAACACGCAATGAATGTGTGGTGGCGTTTGAAGGCGTGAGACGCGGAGCACAGACGCTCTTGACAGTTCTGGAGTTGCTTAATAATATAATAACACTAATACTGAAATGGGGCAACGCAGTGGCGCAGTAGGTAGTGCTGTTGCCTCACAGCAAGAACGTCGCTGGGTCGCAGGTTCGAACCTCGGCTGGGCTGGGTCAGTTGGCGTTTCTGTGTGGAGTTTGCATGTTCTCCCTGCGTTTGCGTGGGTTTCCTCCGGGTGCTCCGGTTTCCCCCACAGTCCAAAGAAATGCAGTACAGGTGAATTGGGTAGGCTAAAATTGTCCGTAGTGTATGAGTGTGATTGTGTGTGTGGAAATTCCCAGAGATGGGTTGCGGCTGGAAGGGCATCCGCTGCGTAAAAATCGTGCTGGATAAGTTGGTGGTTCATTCCACTGTGGCGACCCCGCAAGGGACAAAGCCGACAAGAAAATGAATGAATGAATGAATGAATAATACTGAAATGGTTAAAGGGCCACGAAACCCCCTGTCTCTGCAGGGTGTTTTCACACCTCTGTTTTGAAAAAAGTCAGGAAAGTTGGGCGTGTCCAGCTCTGGGAGTGTGGGAGTGTCGGGGGAGGGAAAGAGGATAAGATTTTGCATAGAAGGGAGTTTCCATTTGGGCACGCGCTAAGTTTGACAGGAAAAACAAACACACAGAGGCTGATTTGATACGGCGAATAAGAGAAAAAAATCCTCCGCATTTCTCTGTAACTTATGTACTCGGTAGGTAGCGTCAGAAAGCTCTGTGTGTATAGACTATCCTGTCACAAAATGCAGCAAAAATCCTGCACGACGGGAATAGTTTGTGTTTACATGTTTACACTCGGAGAGCAGCATTTAAACAAAGGGCAGTCCACTGCAAACACTTACCAAATCTGTAGACAGACAATCAAACTGGAGCTGTGTCTTTTTATTAAAAGTAGACGAGCGGCAAATACGGATTTCACCATTTCCAGCTCTCGGGTAAAAATGTTCCTTACAAACGCGTTTCTGTCGCGTGTCGCGTGCACTGTAATCCACACGTGAGTCCAGCAGCTCTCTCATAGAGGGAAAATTAAAACAAAACCTTCGTGGCAACACACTAATAACACCTACGAATTTTGTCTTGAAATTCTTGTTCTTTCACTTGTTTTGGCAACACAACGTGGCGTCTCTCTGCCGTCTGAACAGTGTAAACTGGTAAACAGTCTCCGGAGCTATCATGCATATTAATGAAGTTTCACGTCATACACAATAGAGTGCGCTGATTGGTTTGAAGCACGTCTTTGTCATGAATTAATGCCGCACACTCAGATACCTCAGAACGTCCTAGAAAAGACAGACAGCCACTCTCCAGCTGGATTTACACCCAAGTATCTCATGGCCGTGACGCAGCTTCAAAAATTCGTTTCAAACTGGAAGAACGAATTTGCTCAAAATAACACAAAAACAACCAATTTTCACTTTTTAGTGCAATATATGTGTCCTAATAGTGTTTATAGCAGCGTGGGACACATATATGACTGTCAACAGCTCAAAAAATGTGTTTTGGTGTTTCGTGACCCTTTAAGGCCTTTTAGAATGACCAAAACAACATTTCAGATGTTTTATGATGTGCTCAGCCTGCTGGTTTGTCCATTCACACGCATTTTTATCACATGATCTCTTATAACAAAATCACATGACTTTTTTAATGCGCATACTACAATTTGTTTGCTAAAAGTGTTTCCATCATAGTTTATGTGCATATTTTTCTTATCGAATAAAAAGTTTATCCTACTCAGTTATGCGCATACGTGTTTTATGCGCATTTTCAAAATTTATGCACATCTTAGCATTGCCATCAACTGATTTTTTTATGCGCATACCCAAAATGCGCATAAAAATAGGTGAATGGAAACGTAGCTATTGAGTCTATTTATTTACTTGTATATGTGTAAATTTATATTTATTCAGTTTTTAAATTAATTTCAGTTCTATTATTGACTAATATGAAAATGTTCATATGATTTATTTACAATACAGTCTGTAAAGTAGTATTTTCTGTCTTTTAGTAGATATATTACAGTGGGGGAAATATTCAACACTTCTCCATTTTTCTCAGAAAACATATTTCTAAAGGTGCTGTTTTTAAAATTTTCACCAGATGTTGGTAACAACCAAAGAAATCCATATGTGCAAAAAAACAATATTAATTAGTTTACAAATTCAGCCATGTGTAATAAAATTAAATGACGCAGGGAAAAAGCATTTAACACTTGAAGGGAGGTGTAGAAAGGCAGTGAAAGCCCAGACAGCAGCTGAAATCTCTCAGTAGTTCTTCAGCAACCCTCTGCCCTTCATCATTGTAAATTAACTGCTTCAGCCCAACATCTACATTACCAGGATGATGAAGATGAAACCAGAGTGGACATTTTGGCAAGACAATGATACAGCCAAGGAAACTCTCAAATGCTTTCAGAGAAAGAAAATCAAGCTGTGGAATGGCCCAGCCAATCACCTGACTTGAATCTAATAGAAAATACAAAATAAAGATCAGATTTGATAGACGAGACCCACAAAATCATCAAGATTTTAACACTTTGTTGAAGTCTGTGAACAAAATCACACTTGAGCAATTCATGTGACTTCATTCTCCATATGAAAGGAGTCTTTAAGCTTCCATCACCAAAAAAGCCTTTTATTTAAAGTATTAAATACATTTCAGTAGTTCAGTACTTTCTCCTTGTGTCATTTCATTGTTATTACACATAAACAATTTTTCAGGTTTTTTATGTTTTGTTTTATTTTTATGTTTGTATTGTTTGGGTTTTACAAAAATCTGGTTTAATTCCACGTCAACAGCTCCTTTGGAAATATTATTCCCAGAAAAAAAACATGACGTTGAATACTTTTCCCCCAACTGTATATAAAAGGCTTGCTTTGTTTGCAAGTAAGTGCATCTAATTGGATTTATATTAGAAACATTAAATAAAAGTTAAAAACCTATTCATTTTTATTTCATATATTAAGTTTTAGTTACGATACTCCCGAAATCATTCAGCATAAATCCGCAGATTACAAAATTCAACATAGGCTCATTCTGAAAACATAGCCCTATATACATTTCTGGAGATCGCGAATTACGTAGCCAGAAGTACATATGGCTGCATTTCGTCTTTCAAACAAACGCTACGGGGCGGTATGACGTTATTCCTTTTCTCGCTAACCAGCTGACAGCTTACCTACATGTGGACGGCTTTCCCGCTGTTACAAGTTTGTCCGGTAGCTCGACACGTACGTCGGCGGACTCGAGATGCAGAGCGGAGTTGAGCGGTGGAGAACGGTTCCAGAAAGCAGGTGAGACAAAAACAGAAGTCAAAAAATTAAAAAAAAACAGTAAATAACAGAGTGAGAATGTGGTAAAATCTGAAAACGCGGTAAAAATCAGGAAGCTTTTCTTTTTCTGGATTGCTTTTCCAAACACTGCGGTTGGGTTAAGGGAAGGGGGTGGGCATGTCAATAGGTGCTTTTCACAATACTATTGGTTGCGTTTAGGGAAGGGGGAGGATGGGAGGATCGGCCGGTTGGTCAGTCAGTCAGTAAGTAAGTCGACAGCGGCCTCTGGTGGATTTATGTGAGAAGAGCAGGCGTGAATGCCACTCGCGAAAGAAATCTGAGAAATCTGAAAAAGCATACACAGCGGCCACTGGCGGATTCGTGAAAACAAAAACTGCAAAAAAACGTAACTCCTTGGATCTATTTTGTTCTCTCCAGAAATGTATACAGGGGTACGTTATCAGAATGAGCCTGGGTTGACAAAATTCTGCACAGAATTACAAAACGCTTACAGTCTGGCCCTACTTATCGCCAGGAACAATCCCCTTAACAAATTATAACTGCGCATTACATTAACAAAAAGTGTTAATAAAACGACCACGACTGAGCGCCAGATCTCCTTCGCACTGTTACACAAAACTATCCAATCAAATGGCAAGAAACAGATGTGCGGCCCAATTAGTGCAGCCCTTTGAGAATGAGAGCTACAAATCACACACACAACCAACAGTACCAGGCACTCTAATGCACCGATAACAGACACAGCCTCTGTTTCTCTGTCTCCCATCACCACACACACACACACAGGTTTGCATATAGATGAACACTGAAGTATCTGCATTAAGATTCTCATACGCATGCATATAGAGGACACACACACACACACACTTCGACTAGTTCACACAAATACAGTCTCTCTCCTTGTCTCGCTATCGCTCACACCCAACCCCCCACCACCTCAGGGGTTGAAATTCATGTGCGAAATAAATAGAGAGAGAGAGAGAGACAGACAGAGAGAGAACACATGGGGTAACGCAGGAGGCTGGTGAGGGAACGAGAGAGGAAAAGGGGGGAGGGGAGAATCAGGCAGGAAGACAGTGACATGAGGACAATGGAGGGGAAAAAAGAAAGTCAAAAACGAAAAAAGGAAGCATGATATCGAATAAAAAGACAGGGTCTGGACGTAGGTACGACTTTGGCGGGGAATTTTCTGCATCAACCTGGAAACATTCCAACGCACACACACAACATGTGGACACATTCCAGCAAGCCGCAGCTGTTAACCCTTACACCGCAACTGTGCTCCTATAATTACCGCTTCTTCAAAGAAACGTATGTTCAGACAGAGCGCTGCTCGATATTAAGTGCAGTATATTACACACGCTATCAGCTCCAATCATCAGATCCATCCTACACAGTGAAATGTCATTGCCTCTAACGGTGATATTCTCAATGTCATGACAACTCAAACACGGGCAGACGATCCCACCAAGCTGGAGAACTCAACACAATAATATCCCAAAGCTCTCTGCGTAAACACGTTCTAAACGCATCGCCTTGGGCGTTCAGAATAACGGTCAAGGATATTCAATGGCAAATTTATAAACTTTAGTGCTTGAACCATTTTGCTAGGGCTGCACAATATATTGTTTCAGCATCCATATCGCAATGTGTGGATTCACAATAGTCACATCGCAAGATATACAATGTTGAGTCTGGATTATAGTTGACCAAGAGCTACAGAATTGTATTTAATGTAATGTAATGTAATGTGTATTTATATAGCGCATTTATTGTGTATGGCCATACACCCAAAGCGCTTCACAATCATGAGGGGGGGTCTCTCCACACCACCACCAGTGTGTAGCATCCACTTGGATGATGCGACGGCAGCCACAGGACAACGGCGCCAGTGCGCTCACCACACACCTGCTATTGGTGGAGTGAAGAGCCAATTCAGTAGATGGGGATTATTAGGAGGCCATGATGGGTAAGTGCCGATTGAGGGACTTTGGCCAGGACACCGGGGTTACACCCCTACTCTTTACGAGAAGTGCCATGGGATTTTTAATGACCACAGAGAGTCAGGACCTCGGTTTAACGTCTCATCCGAAAGACGGCGCCCACTGACAGTGTAGTGTCCCCTTCACTTTTACTGGGGCATTAGGACTCACACAGACCACAGGTTGAGCGCCCCCTGCTGGCCTCTCTAACACCACTTTCAACAGCAACCTAGTTTTCCCATGTGGTCTCCCATCCAGGTACTATCCAGGCTCAGCCCTGCTTAGCTTCAGTGAGTACCCGGTCTTGGGCTGCAGGGTGATATGGTGATTTAATTACTGTATTAATACAGAATTTATACGATTTAAGCAAAAACAAAGACGTTTTTCTTACTTCGAATTTTTGTCTTGTTTCTAAGTCCAAAGTTCAAAGCAAAAACAAGATTATTTTACTTAGGCCAGTGGCAGATAGTTTAGCTTACTTTAAAGAAAAACTCTTAATGTTGCCTTATTTCTTCTGAAGTTGAAAACAAAACAATATTTTTTTTACTTGATCTAAGAAATGTTAAATATTTGGACTAGAAACGAGACAAAGAAAGAAAAGCATTTTTTTAAATTGCGATTATTCAAATTCTGTACCTAAATTCTGTCAAAGGCTAGACGTGTCACTCATATAGTTTTAAATGGAGAACAGTGTAATTCTTAATAATAATAATAATAATTTTTATTTATATAGCGCCTTTCCAGAGCTCAAGGACACTTTACAAAGAATGTAGGGTTGGGCGATGTTGACCAATTTAGCATCGTACGATGTCTAATGTGAAACATCGCAATGGACAATGACATCGTCTTCATAGGCGGAGGTGAATTAATTATTTATTATAGAACGAATTAAATATTTGTAGCCTACCGTTTCAACTACCTGGTCTTTGTTTTACCCATAACCAAATCATAAATAAATAAAGATAAGTTACACACAAATTACCACCTGTCAATCACTTTTTCCGCGGGACTCTGGCATGAGTAGGCAGAGTGATCCATGTCAGTCATTTGTTTGATGCGGTGGATGGCGGTGGGGTGTCGCGGATAAAAGTGAGCGGCGCTGAGGTGTCGCGGACGAAAGTGAAGAGGGTTGGGGAGTCGCGGAACAAAGTGAAAATGAACAGTGGACAGGGGAGGAGGGCGGTTGAGGAGGGAGATCGGTAAAATGAGGTGCCGGATCCGGCGTGTTCCGGCACAAGTTAAACCCTGGATAGAGACAAGATTAATTAAAAATCACGTTTAAGACGTGAGACGCGATCCACTATCATCCTTGATAAACTGTCCGACGTACACTGTTCTCTGCAGCTCAGACGAGTGCATGACAGTGTGTGTGTGTCTGTGGCTGTGTGTGTGTGGCTGTGTGTGTGGGTGTGGTCACGTGATGTGGGTTTTCAGTGGACGGAGGGCTGTTCAGAAATGCTAGATGAAACACCAGTGTGGACGTGGGTCATTTTCGTTCTAAAATGGCATTTTAAAAGTAAGCTGTATTAGTGTAAACGGGGCCTGAGTGTGTATTTTTCACGAGCGGGTTTGCGACGGGGGCGGGCCGATGGATCGCGATGCCGGCTCAGCATCGTGATATTTATCAGCCATCGGCGATGGACGATGGCATCGTCTATCGGCCCAACCCTTAAAGATTGCGACAAAAAGAGATAGTACAAGTAGATAAATGTAGAGACAGTATTAGATACCCAAACATACAGGAAGTCAAATATAAAAAAACAAGACCAAAGAGACAAATAAACAGATTGCAGGTGGATTAGATGAAGTGGTCACTCTGGCAGATCAGAAGTGAAGCATTCAGAAAATAAGTGAGTTTTAAGTAAAGATTTGAATTCAGAGATATTATTGGCAGAACGGAGTGAGCGTGGTGGAGAGTTCCAGAGTTTGGGTGCAATAACACTAAATGATCTGCCCCCCATTGAAGAAAGGCAGTACCAAGGGACAGCGAGAAGGCCAGAGTCAGCGGAACGTAATGAGGGGGTAGGGGTGTAGGGGGACAAGCATGTTGCAAAGATAAGAGGGAGCTGGGCTACTTAGGGATCTAAATTTTGAATTTAATGGGGTATGCAACAGGGAGCCAATGGAGGTTGTACAAAATTGGGGTTACGTGAGCAGAACGTTTGGTATGAGTGAGTATTCTAGCCGCAGAGTTTTGAATATATTGTAATCTGGAGATGTAACGATCAATATGGTGAATGAAGCCCCGCCCACTAGTACTGGAGCCAATCATCGATCGATATACAGTAGACTGACGTTTCTCTGGGGGAGAAGTTTAGACCAGCTTTTACGAAAGTTTTTGTGGTCAACAAATAAACTAGAATCTCAGCGAACAACCATATTGTTTTGGTTTAAAACAGCTAAAATAAATGACGAGTGACGAAAGATTTTTATCTTTTTTTATTTTTTTATTTTCTATTTTTGCAACGTCATTTCTGGAACAACATAAAAATCTGTTATCATTTACTAATCCTCCACTTGTTTCAAACGATTACTCGCTTCACAGACATAAGAAATATATTCAAATAAAGCTTAAAATCTGTGCTTTTAAATGAACAAACTACACTTGAAAACAAAAGTTTGTTGATTTTATAATCTGGATGAAACAATAGCGAGGTACAGTTCGTCCTGTTAAACTCACATCACATGACAGCAACTACGTAAACGCCCACAAACTTGTAAACAAAAAGTCGCTGTCATTTCTGGAGGAGACTTGCCATCAAGACCAAGTTGTGAATTACTTCAGAAGAGCAGTGCAATCTGACAAAGCATTTATTCTGAGGATGATAATGTGTTACACAGCCATAAATGAGGTTGGTGTCGTGATCTCGTTCCTTTCTAGCGCGCATGCGCATTAGCTTGGGCAACCTGACAATATGCTGATTTGATTTGATTTGAAGGTTTAGAAACTAAACCTATGAGACAGTTGTTGTTTCATTTTATTAATGATTCCAAATATGCATACTGCCCAAGAGGTGTTTTAAAGATGGTCGCCAAGTGAAATGACTTGCCTTAAAGGGACTTTGATTCTGTTAGACTCCCCAGAAAACCGTTAAACCATCTTGTGAAACTGTATTCATATCTCAATATTTATCGCAGAAAAATGAAATATCGCAATATCAGATTTTTCCTATATCCTTATTTTTCCAATAACTAATTTTACCTTCCGTATTTAAAGGGCACAGTTTCAATACTGCATTATTTTAAACGCAGTTATTTTTGTTTCCTGAAATGCAATGCAAAATATGCTGGGTTCCACACAATCGATTTGTTTTGGGGCCACAAGAAGGAATTAAGTTAACGTATGAGTTTTTACAAATTTAAGAAGACTGAACATAAAACAACCAAGTTGTCCCCCCAAAAAACTCAAGAATTGTGTTGTTTGAGCTCATTTTAAAGAAGTAGTTTGAACAAACAGCAAACGTCATTTATTGAGTGTATGAGTTACGTTTTTTTTTTGTTTTATTGAAATGTGCTGCGACTACTAATATAATGCAAGCAATTACCATGAGCAAATAGCAAACGCATTTGGATTTGTGCTGAGTGAGAGATGCACAAGTGTTTGTGTAACACAAGTATAGTTTCATTTTTGCTTTATTTAAATTTGCTTAACACTGACGTTTATAATACAGTATATGCTGTTAAGAGTGAATGGTACTATAATTTATGTTCACTTTATTATACTGACGTCTTTCATTCCTGATTCTGTTCGGAGTAATGCTGAATGCAAAGGATTTATTATAAAGGGAAAAATGCAGCATCATTAAATTTAAAGTTACTTGTATCACAAACAGGCGACGCGGTGGCGCAGTAGGTAGTGCTGTCGCCTCACAGCAAGGTCGCTAGTTCGAGCCTCGGCTGGGTCAGTTGCCGTTTCTGTGTGGAGTTTGCATGTTCTTCCTACATTCGTGTGGGTTTCCTCCTGGTGCTACGGTTTCCCCCACAGGCCAAAGATATGTGGTATAGGTGAATTGGGTAGGCTAAATTGTAGTGTAGTGTATGAGTGTGAATGAGTGTGTATGGATGTTTCCCAGAGATGGGTTGCAGCTGGAAGGGCATCCGCTGCATAAAACATGTGCTGGATAAGTTGGCGATTCATTCCGCTGTGGCAACAACGGATTAATAAAGGCATTAAGCTGAAAAGAAAATGAATGAATGAATGACTGTATCACAAATGACATCATTTCTGAATAAACTTATAAAATCTGACCTTTACCACCTAATATGAGATGGCATGGGACTAATGTCATCTCATATTATGACATATTATGATGTCGTGATACACAATAAAACATATTCTTTCCAAGTTAATCTACGTTTTGGTTTAAACCAGCTAAAATAAATGACAAGTTACAGGATTTATTTTTTTTTTATTTACAATTTTTCTATTTTTGCAATGTCATTACTGGAACAACATGAAATTGTGTTATTGAAATTGTCCACTTTTTTCAAATGTATTTGAGTTTCTTTCTTCGGTCGAACACTACGGAAGTTTTTCTGAACCATTTTTGTAACCGACGGCAGCCACTGATTTCCATAGCATTTTTTCCTTTTATTGACCTTATTCTGTAATGCGTAAGCTAGCTCTATTCTGCAATAGTTTTAGGATTGATTCATTTGCCTATGGGCGCAATGACTAGGAATTTACTACCTGCTCTTCAAACAAGTGTGTTTATGACTATACATAAATCAAAACAATATAATAGCAAAATACCAGTTTGCAACATCAAGCAGAATAATGAGCTGTTTTCATGGTTAAAAATCAATGGCAGTGAATGAGACTGGAAGTCTTGAGCCAATATGTTTCCAATGGCTACAGTTACTCTTACATGAAAGAATAAGGTCAATAGGAAGACAACAGATTCTGGTTTCCAGCTTTCTCCAGAATATCTTCTTTTGTGATCAACTCTGAAACCATTTTTTTTTGTTAAACTATGCCTTTAAAACTGTCTAATGTGAATTTGAATCTAATTTTGCATCACTTGAATGTCTAGTCAGTCAAAGTGACAGTGGATTATCTACCCAAGTCTTTTAAAATAAGTTACAGAAAAATAAACTCATATTTTTGCTGCTTGTTCAAACTACTTATTTAATATAAGTTGAACCAACACAACTCAACACAGTTTGTTGGGGGGCAACTTAATTTTTTTATGCTCAATCCACTTAAATTTGTAAAAATTACTAAGTTAACTAATTACTAAATCGAATTGTGTTGGGACAACATGAAGGAATTGTGTGGAACCCAGCATTTTTACTGTGTATACACAATTCTTACATCTGAGAAATATAGCTAAATTGCGAAGTATGCTATCCATATCAGATGCAGAAAAGCTAGTTCATGCTTTCATGACTTCTAGGCTGGATTACTGTAATGCTCTGTTTGCTGGTTGCCCAGCATCCTCTATTAACAAACTTCAGCTAGTGCAAAATGCAGCTGCCAGAGTTCTTACCAGGTCTAGAAAATATGATCATATCACCCCAATTTTATCCTCCTTACACTGGCTGCCTGTTAAGTTTCGCATTGAATATAAAATATTGCTTCTTACCTATAAAGCCTTAAATAATCTAGCCCCTGTTTATCTAACCAACCTCCTGTCTCGCTACAACCCAACCCGCTCTTTACGATCTCAAAACTCAGGGCTTCTAGTAGTACCTAGAATAGCAAAGTCAAGTAAAGGAGGTCGAGCGTTCTCATTTATGGCCCCTAAACTCTGGAATAGCCTTCCTGATAATGTCCAAGGCTCAGACACACTCTCGCAGTTCAAAACTAAATTAAAGACCTATCTTTTTAGCAAAGCATACACTCAGTGCATTACATAGCGGTATGACGCATGAGTGTGCCCACGCAGGATTTTGCTTCTTGTTTATATACACTATGAACAGCAGCTATGCTAATTATTCTCCTTATTCTGTATTTTTACACCTGGGGGTACTCATCCCGAGGCCCTCAGACTATGCAGTGCCACTGATGTGATCCAAGACCAGCGACGATATGATCCCAAGGTTTTCATAATCCTGGACCAGGCCGTATCCTGAGCAGCTGCTTTAGTGGTCATGGAAGAGTGGAGAGCATGACACTGATTGCTGTGATGCTCCAAGGACAGACAAGTCTTCGCTGAGGTCCAGCTTCCTGCACCTAAACTGCGGCTCTGCACAAGACGTTTGGCCATAGGAGAAATGGTCGTGCCCAACTGAGCCTGGTTTCTCTCGAGGTTTTTTAAATTCTTCACTTTCGCCAATTGGTGAAGTTTTTTCCTTGCCGCTGTCGCCTCTGGCTTGCATGGTTCGGGATCTGTAGAGCTACGCATCGATAGATTTGCTCTGCAGTGTTTGGACTCTCAGTAGTGAATTTTACCCCACACTGAACTGAGCTAAACTAGGGTGCGTTTCCCAAAACCATCGTTAGCCAACTAAGGTCGCAAGTTCTGTCGTTACAAACATAGTTCGTTGATTTGCTGTTTCCCAAATCCATCGCTCCAACGAACATTCGCAAACTGCGTCGCAAACTTGAACATTTGAAACGACACCTTTGGAGCTGTAGTTAAAAGCATAGTTCCTGGCTGTGTTCTATTCCCTCTTATCCCCCCTATGCCCTATTCATTTAGAACATTCTAACATTCAAAGTTGGAATTATTAAAAATAAAAAAGCATTAAGTTAATCTCTCTTAGGTGTAATTTGCTTTCAAAGTATTTTTACAGTTCAGTTTTAGCGATCTTCATGCTTACAATTGTGCTCCCTTCGCAGTGCACTTTGAAAACATTAATATCATTTTGAACACAGCCATGGCGAAAGCTATAGGTATATTTAAAAACGGAAATTATGTTACGTCTCCAAAGCTTGTGAAAATAAAAAACATAGCATACGTTAATTCTTTTATTTTATAGTGGGTTATTTAATAACTTTCTCTGCTGTTTATGACATGGGTCTGTTGGTTAGAACTTTCTGTTGTGGTTTGCATGTGTCAAATTGTAATTTTTAAAAAATAAAAAAACAATATCCTAAATAATAATAATGATGATGATAATAATGATAATAATAATAATAATAATAATAATAATAATAATAATAATAATAATAATAATAATAATCATTATTAATATAATTATTAAAGTTAATATATTTATAATAAATCGCCTCGTTATTTATTTATTTATTTATATGATTTATATATGATATTAGAATAGTGTTAGCTTTTGTAAGTGATTTTATGTTTTAGAATAGAATATGTAATGTTCAACTTCTCAATAATATTAGTAAAGCAAACATTGGCCCTTTATGTGCCATTTACTTATATTTTAAATAATATGGAAAAGGAGTGCATGTTTTTACCTAAACTAATATTGGATTTCATTTTAAATGCGTGTACATGTAAAACAATATAATTTGCTCAAAGAAATGATGGGGTTGTTCTCTAAAGAAGTTACTCCACCCAGTTTAGAGCATCATTATGGGCGTTTTACGTTATAACTAACGTGGTTCGAGCGATGGTTCTGCGACAGAGAAACTACGGGTTTTGGGAAACACTCGTCACTACATCGTTTTTTTGCCAAACGATGTATCGCACTATGATAGTTCAGCCGTGAGTTACGTCGTTGTTTGGGAAACGCACCCCTGAACTGAACTTAATCTCTGAAAACTGAACTGACAATGTTTCCATTCACTATAATCTTCTATGTGAAGCTGCTTTGACACAATCTACATTGTATAAGCGCTAAACAAATAAAGATGAATTGAATTGAATTCATTCATGTTGTCCTAACACAAATCGATTAAGTTAACTTAACACTTTTAATAAGTTTATGTGGATTGAACATTAAGAGCTAAGTTGTCCCAATGAAATCTCAAGAATTGTGTTGATTCAGCTTATTATAAATAAGTAGTTTGAACAAGCAAAAAAATATATTGTTTGAGTGTATGCACTGTAAAAAATGCTGGGTTCCACTCAATTCCTTCATGTTTTCTTAACAAAAATCAATAAGCTAATGTAATTTTTTTAACAAATTTGAGTGGATTGAACATAAAACAACGAAGTTGTCCCAAAAAAACCTTAAGAATTTTGTTGTTTCAGCTTATTTTAAATAAGTAGTTTGAACAAACAGTAAAAGTCCTTTTTTTGAGTGTGTATTCTATGACAAATATACTATTAGTCACTCAGTATGTGCATTTAATAATGTTAAAGTGATTTAATATTTATGAACATAACCTACATGTCGTTTTGTGTGAATGTCGAGCCAGCACACGCTCCTGTGATTAGTTGGATTTTTTGATTAATTTTGTTCCATTTTATTGAATACGATGTGAACAAACAAACAGCTGGAAAAGATGCTGAAATTGTGCTGCATCACATTAACTTACAGGACATGGTGCTGGTCAACTTGTGGTCAGATGTTACTTAAATTCTGAGAAATACAGTTTTTAATTTATATATAGTCCAGTGCTTCTAAGTATATTTAGTGACACTATTCAAGGTTTCCGCTACATCTATTCTATCATGGCGGGGCGCCACGTCAAAATTCATACTGCCACGGCTACATTACAGCTTCTCATTCAAAACATTGTCGTTTTTTTAAAATAGCGGGTTATAATCGCACCAAAACGTATTAAAAGGTTAGTGAATTATAACAGCGCAAACTTTTCTGTAACCGTAGTAGTGCTGTGTGTTATTTGTTTAACCCTTTAAGGTAACATGCTGACTGACTGACTGACTGACTGACAGGTGCGTGATGCGTGAGGCCAGCAAACACGACGTATAGCTTTCAGTTAGGATGAACAAAATTTCCATAATTATACTTTATTCATAGATAAAGGTCTATGGCTCTGCATACAACAAACAAAGACTTTATCTTGCTGGTGTTTATAGCCGTTTCACTTTACCTCAGGACGCATTAATGCCGCTCTGTAGGTCTATTGGAGACGTTCATAAATATTCCTAGCAAATCTAATAAAGGTTGGAGACAAATTCACTACGTAAACGAGCTAAATTGCACTTGAGCAGCGTATATTTGAGGGCGTGCAAGAAGTTTTGTGCACGAACAGAGGAAATTCTAGCGCAAGCAAAAAGATCTGCATGCTCGTATTACACAAATCCGATCTCGACTTGTAGTACTGCGTCACATTTGTCATTGGAATAACGCCGAAGGAAGTTGGTAGATCAAAAGGCCTGCCACCACAGCTGGAAAAAATCCTAGAGGAAACACTGCTATTATTATCATCATTTTACACTTTAATTATATCTGTCCAATATAATCAATCATCCGTGATCGTTTAAACAGTGGAAACTTTTCTCTTGTTTACCCATTTCGTTTAGTGTGCGCGAGACCTGAGACCTTAAAAAATTAGTCCAGCCAGGATTTCTAAATCTCCTGAAATGTCCTAAATTCGGCTTTTGCGTTCACTTTCTAAAGCTGTCTTTAATCATATGGTTTTTGCATGAGAGCGAGAGAAACATTAAATAATTAATTTTTTAATCTAAACGACTCAGAAAAACTTTATTATAAACTCAGAGTGGACAAAATAACTGGTCTAAACTGGCTGCAAAATATATGCACACCATTAATAATGGTTAATCAACGCGTTTGCCTTTTTTAAATAATCTACACATTTTCATTTTGTATTTATTATAATTTTTAGAGATATTGTCTGTTTTTATTCCCTTTTCTGTCATTTACTTCTCATTTGCTGTATATTTTATATCTAAAATGCTTTGCTCTGCTCCTGAACAGCATAAAAGTAAGGGAAATAGTGGGTTTCTTTTTTATTTCAAGTCTTTTTTTTTACTTTAAAAAAGAAACAAAGTAAAACAAAAGTGTCATAATTAATAAAATTATTGTTAAAAATTCAATTATGTTTTGTTTGTTGCATATAGTTAACTACTTTTGTGATGTGTGTAAATGGTGTGTTTCAATCCAGCTACTGCAAGTATATGTCAAATCTGTGGGAAGCACTGGAATCAGTACATGTGCATTAAAGCACACTAAGGGTGCTTTCACACCTGTGAATCGATTCAGTTGTTCCGAAACAGGGATTAAAATTGTTACATTGTTGCTCTTTGTTGTTGGCGCGGTTCGCTTTCACACGGCAAAGTTTCTAAACGGACCAAAAGAGCTAAAACAAGTCACGTGTGAGTAAACTCTCCTCACATTGGTCAGAGTTTCACGGTTTATTTGGCAGAGTCCCGCTCAGCTGTCGGGGGTGGTTTGGTGGTGTTTGACAGCGTGCGCGCGACATGTCTGAAGAGCGAGGAAGGATGCGGTGGGGAGGGGTGATGAGAAGGGTGCGCAACGTATTTTGAGGACCGGGAGGAAGACGCGCGATTTCCAGGAGATTATCACTCGTTTGCGGGCATCCGGGAGTCTCTGTGCATTTGCGGGAGACTCCCGGAACTTCCGGGAGACTTGGGATGTCTGGAATGACTCGTAATCTACTCATAATTCTCTCTTCATATAGCCGTATGCCTATTACATATCCATAAAACACTGTGATATAGGCGGGCTCGGATCGTATCGCTTTCTCACTACAATCGATCCGCTCCAGGGCTCGTTTCAATCGAGCCGAGCGATTGCTTTGGCGCGATTCCGAGCGCGATTGCCCTGTTCACATATGCCAAACGAACCGCGCTAACTGGGCAAACGCGCCAGGTTCCGGAACAAAAGTCTAGGTGTGAAAGCACCCTAAGATAATTATGTAAAATGTTTTTTTTATCATCTGCCATATTTTAATTGAAGAAATTGTAAGTGTACTATACCACAAATCTGTTTAAATGGAAACAATAGCAACTGAAAGCATAAATAAACTGAAGCATTTAAGATTTGTACATTTTCAACAAATATTACGACAATAGGATACATATTCTTTACACTGACAATCAATCAAAAGCCAGTGAGCAGCGAGTGAAGCAGCAAATGTAAGCTAATATGTAAATCAGGCTGAGGGTATTTAATAAAATAAGTGCTGATTTCAGCTCCAAACTTCTATTGCAAGCAAATTTTAGACCATAAACCAAAAGTTGTAAAAGTTTAAGACTAGTATAAAGTGTAAAAGTTGTGAATTGCATCTTCCTCTGGTTGTAAAACAGCTTTTTGCTCTTAAGTGTCAATTCAAATACTACAAATTCTCAGGCTTTCATTATAGACGCAGGCATGAGAACATTTTTATGCCTTTCTCTGAGGCAATTTGCAAAGTTGATCCCTCATTAATGCAGATTTAGAGCTCCATTGTTAATGACGGTAAGATTACACAACAAAGACCCAATTCTAACGGCCTTCCCTTCGCTAAAGATGCATATTCAGTGTTTTTCAAAATGCCTCCCGATCAAATTAGCGGGAACAATGAACCTGATACTTTAAACCAGTAAACAGCCTCTTTAATTTTCAGCCCATGTTTTCCAAATGCATTGTTTTATGCTACTGACTGGAAATCGTATCATTCAGCTAATTGAGACATCTGGCTGAATCACACGCTGCGGTGAGTTTGTACTGAGCGCGTGCATCTGAATGAAGAGCTATGTGTGGTCTCTCGGCTCAGCTCTGAGATGCGGGAGGATGATATGAGCATGACTGAAAGATGAGTTATGAGACCCTCGCAGGATTTTAAACAAATGCCAGTGTTCTCGAAACGCCATTTTCTCCCCAATCCCCAACTGCAGTTATAAACCCTCAGTCTAACACTGAATTGCATTTTCATTTGCACTTAATTGTAAAGAACATCTGGTGACAGTAGCAACACAACTTTTACGACTCACAATGTTTTCCTATCAATCATATCATAATGTAGAAACAATTTAAAATGTTGATTAAAGCTTAACTCAGGCTACGTCTGAAACGGCGTAACAGCGTTTTCGTCTAAAAGTGCTCCATGCCCGAATTATCATTTCAATTCTATTCGTCATCCACACTAAAACAACTAAAACAGCTTTCGTTCAGTATTCCAAATGCTTACAGACGTAAGACAATTTTATTTGCTTTACATCTCTTTGAAAGTTTGCGTCAAAATGTCACAACTGTGGTCTGCTTCCGTCATTAAACTATAGCTCCCAGTAAACGTTCTGTGTTGTTTGAAGAGAGGCAATATGGAGCATGTACAAAGTGACGTTAGTCTTTAATAAAGCTGTGAAAACGGACAGCATTCAAAACATCTGCTTTACAATGCATATCTGTCAACCCTCCCGTTTTATCCCAGGATTCTCCCGTATTTTAAAATTCTATCCCGCTATATCATCCTGTAAAGGTATTTTCCCGCATTTCTTCCATATTTTTAATATTTCTATAAAGGGTGGCAATAAACATCAAACAGTTGATCCTTCCTAAACGCAACCTATACCGCCGAACCACTAGGGGACGCCCCTTGCTCTTAAATGTGTTTAATTTGTTCTGTGCTTTCATTTTATTTAGGCAAGAAAACAGTTGGAAATGAATATAAAAATGTCGGGATTCCCTTCCTTTCGATTATAGGCGCCGTTGCCCCTTCTATGCAATCCTCAAAACAGTCAGTTCATGTAGAAGTGCCCAACTGATTCTGTACTTGTGATTTAAAGCTAAGCGAAAGTGGACACTCTGGGTTTTGGGTACTAGTTTGAACAGACATATACACATAATAATAATAATAATAATAATAATAATAATAATAATAATAATAATAATAATAACATCTTGGTGGGTTTTCTTTTAAACACAACAAATTTTGTCTTAAATGAGCATAAAAATTTAGGAAAGCAATCAAATGCTTTAATTATAGATCTGTGCATTTTAAAGTGACACCTCTGTTATTTAATCTGATCAAACAAAAATGTAAATGAGAGATTCATTCGCTGCTCTTTAATCAGAATGTGTAAATTATACAGTAAATAATAGGTTAATGAGATTAGATAACTTGATTCAATGTCTTTATAATAGGCTAAACCGTTTAATTTATTTGAAGAGTTTTCTAATGTATGCTATTTATTCTATCCTTCATAAATAATAATAAAAAAAACATATCACTGTCTGTTTCAACTGATTATTTACAATGAAACAGCTCCAGACGAACAGATTCCCTTTGTTCCACCATGTTAGCTGAATTGGTCACATGACTGCAACATGTGACCAAAATGGCGTCATGGTTTTTGAAAGCCTCCATTTTCACAGTCCACAGTGAAACACGAAAAATTGAATTGACATTTCAAATGAATCCACTTTAGACATAGTTTTCAAAAAGATACATTTTAGTTTCCTAAAAACGCCACCTCAGTGTGAACAGAAGGCCAAAACGAAGAGAAAAATATGCATTTTTAATTAAAATGTATTAGTGTGGATATGGCCTCAAAGAATAACATCAGTAGTTATTAGTAGGCTATTACACTTTAAAAAAAATAGGTCTTCAGAAGATCTTTGACTTGTAGTCTTACGCCCCATTCACACAGGGCTTCAGCTTCAACGCTTGACAGAGGGCGTGTATGAAGTTGGGGCTGACGCGATCGTCATAGCAGCGTCAGCCAATGAAATTAGTTAGCAATGGGCCACTGTTGGAGCTGGTGTATTTGCATACAGCGATTGGCTGACGTTTCCGTCGGCGCTTGAAAAGTTGAGCATGTCCCAATTTCTGCAGCGAGCAACGCCTCTGAAGCTGCGCCGATGGATTCACAATGCAGTTCGGCAACGCCTGACGTCACCCATTCAAAGTGAATGGGAAGCGTTGAAGCTGACGCCCTGTGTAAAGGGGGCGTTATGAGAACCAATTTAATTGGCTCTATAGAACCTAACTTGTAATGGTTCTCCAGCAATTTTTGGGTTGGGGTGGTTAAGGTGCTATATAGCACTATATACAAAAGTGGTAAATAAATTATATACATTAAAGATGGTGAATAGGGTGGCACAGTGGCTAGCGCTGTCGACTCACAGCAAGAAGGTCGCTCGTTCGAGCCTCAGCGGGGTCAGTTGGCATTTCTGTGTGGAGTTTGCATGTTTTCCCCGTGTTTGCGTGGGTTTCCTCCAGTTGCTCAGGTTTCCCCCACAAGTCCAAAGACATGACCTATAGGTGAATTGGGTAAGCTAAATTGCCCGTAGTGTATGTGTGTAAATGAGAGCATATGAGTGTATTTGCAGCTGGAAGGGCATTCGCTGTGTAAAACATATGCTGGATAAGTTGGCGGTTCATTACACTGTGGCGACCCCTGATTAATAAAGGGAATAAGCCGCAAAGAAAATGAATGAATGAAAGAAGGTAAATAACACAAAGTGGGTTCTCCAATGATTACAAGTCAAAGAACCTATAAATAGCACCAGGGCTTAATTTGTGCCGGAACACGCCGAATCCGGATCCGGCACCTCATTTTACCAATTCCCCTCCTCAACCACCCTACTCCTCCCCCGTCCGCATTACTGTTCTGCAAAAAAAGTTACTTGAATTAATGACATGCAGATAGATTATTAGTAGGGGGTTCATTAGTGGTGCAGTGATCCATTGTAATATCGAGATGTTGCAATATAAATATGTGACGACGCATATCACCAATGATTCGCAATATTAAAAAAACAGTAGAAATCTGTTTTCTGGTTAAACACAGTACTCCTAATCAACACAGTAATAACAGTAAATTGACTTTTCCAGTCAACATTTCACTTTTTATCTTTTTAGTTTGACATTGGTTTATTTGTTCTCATCAGTTATGCACATAAGAGTGTTATGTTACATCTAATGCTGATATATAATGTTTACGGCATTACATTAAGGTTGTGTGTGTTACCATGACACTGAGCACCTTCTACATATTAGTTTGTTTTTCTGCTTGTGCTTTTGCTGATGTTGTTTGTGAATACCAAAGCTTTGATGTACATTTTAATACTTAAGTGTTAAGTGTTTTTGTAGTAACACTGTGTAATTCATGAAATATTGTAGTTTACTGTAAATTTAGAAATGGTTTCTGCTGTATTTTTTACATTTTAGCAACACCAGCTGCCAGTTTTTACAGAAAATTATATGGTTTTAAAAAAAAAAGTGTCAATAACTAATCAGGTTTACTGTTGTGCCATTGGATTATTTATCGTATCATTATTAATGCCATATTAAGTCTAACTGTAACTCATTCATTCATTCATTTTCTTGTCGGCTTTGTCCCTTGCGGGGTCGCCACAGCGGAATGAACCGCCAACTTATCCAGCACGATTTTACGCAGCGGATGCCCTTCCAGCCGCAACCCATCTCTGGGAACTTCCACACACACATTCACACTCATACACTATGGACAATTTAGCCTACCCAATTCACCTGTACCGCATGTCTTTGGACTGTGGGGGAAACCGGAGCACCCGGAGGAAACCCACGCGAACCCAGGGAGAACATGCAAACTCCACACAGAAACGCCAACTGACCCAGCCCAGCCGAGGTTCGAACCTGCGACCCAGCGACGTTCTTGCTGTGAGGCAACAGCACTACCTACTGCGCCACTGGGTTGCCCCTAACTGTAACTATTGGTAATTTTTTGTTCAAGAATTTACATTACCTTAGAACTAATTCAATGAATCATTTCAAATGTAAAAGAAAAGAAAACAATCCTCGGACCCTTTGTCCAGCACATAAGGCTTCATCACTGTATAAGTTCAAATAATACTGATGCACCTGTGTTCTCCTTGGGTTCCTTTCAAGCTTGGACAAGCACAGCAGACCTCAACTGACAGAGTTCCCCATAGGGTTTTGTTTTAATCTTTCGTAAGGAATTCATTCTCCTGCATGCTGGTGGAGTGCTACTGAGCTCAAAACGTATCCTGTGGCTATCTGAGAATTGAGACGTCAAAGTATTAACCAATTTCTGACACTGACACCAGGCTCTTCTGCTGCCTTCCTGCAACTCAGAGTGTGTGTTTTCCACATGGATCTCTTCTATAGACTTTTCACAGAACAAAAAAACTGAGCTGAATTTAAGACTGCGGGAAGTGTGGAGGTATGAACGATTCTCCTCTCCAGTATTTTATTCACTCGTGAAGCTAATGTTAAAACATTTATTTTCCCCCACTGCACATTTCTACTTGTTATCCTAACTGCTGCATTAGTCTTAAATCAATAGTTCACTCCAAAATGGAAATTCTGTTGTCATTTAGTCAATTAATCTAAACCTGTAGGTTTCAGAAAAGCACTTTTATATCAAGAATTGCCATTTCATGATCAAACCTTTTTGTTTTAGTGGCTAATTCGTATGAACGCACGCTTCTCCCCTAATGATGGTTGTGTTTAGGGGTGGAGTTGGGTGCCATGCCTCCTTTTTAAAATCGTACATTTTCGTACGACTGATCTAGCCACTAAACTGACATGAAATATCATAAAATATGGTAAAATAGTTAAGTCTTTGTGAGATTAGGCTAGTTCAGTACGCAAAATCTAAAATCAAAGAGATTTCACTCAAATCGATACACCTGCATATGAACAAAGAACAATAACCATCACGAGAAATTAAAAGCAATACATTGTTTCAGAATTGATATCGCAATGTGATCATTCACAATAGTCACATTACAGGATTTGCAATGTTGGGTCCCAATAATTCTAAAAGGATAAATTATTTCCAAATAGAGATACTCAAGTCATCTGGTGAAAATGTACTCATCTAGCAGAAAACCAAAATATCGCAATGTCAGATTTTTCCAATATCGTGCAGCCCTATGAGAAATGCAGGAAATAATAAGAATAATAAAATAACTTCTACATTAGACCAATAACGGATCACAGGGCAATTATTTAACTGGATCCCTTTTTATTTTTGCTGATGATGAGCCCTAAAAACCTTGACACTGTGTCTAAGCGAGACAGACATTACTGTTTTAATGAAATATACATTCAATTATAGTTTCTCAATAAGTTAGAGCCATAACTTAATTTGTTTTTAAACACTTTTTGTCAAAAAAAGCTATAGGTAATTACTCCAATGAACACAAATAGACTCACTGGCTAACACTATACTAAATTGATGCAAATGCAATTTGTTTTTAAAATTATCATGATTAACTGATTATGCAGCCTGATCTCATGAGGAAACGTAACTATTTTATGTTTAGTCAGTTTAATGGTTAACGAGTTCAGTCGTATGAAAATGTACGATTTTAAAAAGGAGGCATGGCACTCAAGCCCACCCCTAAACCCAACCGTCATTGAGGGATGAGCAAATTGTACTAAATTGTAAGAATGAGATCGTACGAATTCATACGAATTATCCACTAAATCAAAAAGTTACGAAATGCGGTGAGACTGTGTTAGATTATTAGAGCCAGGCAGCATCTGCAAACTTTTTTTTTTTTATGCTATTTCTGAACAGAATTTTGTAAAAAATAAATAAATAACAAAATCTGTATATTTATGTGAAATGATTTTAAAGCTAAAAAACTTAACAACAAAAAAACTAAACTTTTACTTAAGGTTTCTGGCAAAGTTAAAGCAGGTCTATATAATACATACAGTAAAAGTCAGTTAATATTTCTTTATAACTATCATCGAAACATTTTGCAAGTTAATCGATAATGTAACTGAAATAAGTATTAAAATTAATGAAATATATTCGCAGAATTTTACACAAATTTACACAAGTAAATAGATTGAATGACAGACTCAACAATATGGGGAAATCAGCTTTTCTTTTTTATTTTATCATTACTAATACTAATACTAGGACAATTGCAACAACTTTACAAAAACTTAAAACAAATATCCAACTGCTGCAATACATTGTAAACAATTCTGGCAAAAATGGGTACTAGATATCATTTAATTATGGTACAATGCGTCCCTGCTAATGCTAACATTTTCCATCAACATACGTAATCATTGTTAAAATGGTAGGGGGTTAGAGTTAAAGTGTAGCATAGTTTATATTCTTCAGATCCAAAAACAAGTGAAAAATAAGCTAAATAAAACAAGTGACAGGAATTTTATTGCTATATTTAGCAACTTTTCAGACTACCCTAGCAACTACATATATATATATATATATATATATATATATATATATATATATATATATATATATATATATATATATATATATATATATATATATATATATATATATATATATACAAAAGCACTGAGCAACAATTTTGATGCAGAAACTGTTTTGCAAGTTTTGGAAACAAAAATGTTTCTAAAATAAACAAAAGAAAAAAGAAAACCACTAAACAGCTAACTGCTCGTTTACGACACAACCAGTTGTTAGCTTATTACCTTAGGTGACATTTAGCTACCAATAAACTAATAACCTAATACTTTTATGTACAAATCTAAAGGAATGAAGCAAATTATATTGAGATGGACAACCGTTTCAAGTAATATCTTTGGAAAGTCTATGCGATTACAATTTTGTGCAGTGACATCACAACGTCATTTAAAATTTCAGCAACAGATCGACTTGACTTTAGCAACTTTTGCTAAAAATGTTAAATAAATAAAATAGTAATAATCATAGCTTACACATATAAACGCTAACACAACCAGCAAGCATTCAATAGCATATCAATTAATTTTAGCTAATTACATTTTTATTTAATTGTTGTTGTTGTTGTTGTTGTATGTTCAAATCAATATTCATATTCATTAATTTTCCTTCAGCTTAGTCTCTATTTCGCCACAGCGGAATGAACCACCAACTATTCCAGCATATGATTTACGCAGCTGATGCCCAGCCGCAACCCAGTACTGGGAAACACGCATACACACACATTCTCACACACTCATACACTACAGCTAATTTAGTTTATTCAATTCACCAATAGTGTATGTCTTTGGACTGTGGTGGAAACCGGAGCACCCAGAGAAAGTCCATGCGAACATGGGAAGAACATGCAAACACCACACAGAAATGCCAACTGGCCCAGCCTGGACTTGAACCAGCGACCTTCTTGCTGTGAGGCGACAGTGCTAACCATAGAGCCACTGTGTTGCCTTCAATATTCATGTAACAACATATTATGATTGGAAGTCATCAAATATTTGGGAAAATAAGCAAAATGTAGCAACTTTTTGGTTATTTTCCCAAATATTTGATGGCTTCGAATCATTTATTTTCAACGACGCATCCTCTACATTGTATATTCGCATAATAGCATCAATTGCTTATACCATATTCTGGTACTGTAGTAAAGTCACAAAGGCTGGACAAAGATGTAGATCTAAAATATGTCAAACATTTGTTACTAAAGTTCATTCTTTCCAAGAAGCGGAGCCCTTTCTATGCCATCAGGTCAACAGTAAGTGAAAGTTCCTCATGAGATGTTTTACATTCATCCATCTCTCTTAACAGAAAGATCCAGCATAGTCCAGTGACCAGGGATATCCTGAGGTGTATGCAATCCATTACAGTATAGTATGCGGTTCAATTTCATCCATTATGAATGAGAAATGCATGAGATGGAGAGAACAGAGACAGGGAGGGAGGAAAAAAGTAGGAAAGTAGGAGACAGTGAAATGTCGAAATGTTCTGTAGCCTCATCTGGACATGAAAAAATAATAAGATAAGGCAGGTTGAAACTGGATAACCGAAGGAATGGTTCACTGAATGTTGTCATTGTCCACTGAAACAAAAGCTTGGTGCTGTATCAGCAATGAGGGAGATTGTTGTGCACTTAAACATCTTTAAAAAATATTAATATGAGAGGAAAAATCCTAAAATTGTAAATACACAGCAAACAATTTTGTGTTTAATAGACGTCTAATAGACATCTAAACGTAGACAGCTTGGCTAAAACAAGGCTAAATTTGGGCTGTCAGTGAAAATCTAATAGACATCTAAGAATAGCCCAAAACTAGACTAGTCGTCAAATAGACTGAATAGACAGACTTTATATGTGTAGTCATTAATTACTGTTTATTTAATGACTAGTCTAGTTTTGACCTATTCTTAGATGTCTATTAGATTTTCACTGACAGCCCAAATTTAGCCTTGTTTAAGCCAAGATGATGTTTAGACGTCTATTAGACATCTATTAGACATCTTTAAAAAAAAATAAATAAATGCTTGCTGGGTATAAAGCAGGACTTTAACTTAATGTCTGTGTCTGGATAAAACTCAGTTATCACATCTGAAAATACTAGGGTTGTAAACATTCATGTGTTTTCCTAATCAGTCAGATAATTTTGAATGATGTGTAATGGGTCAACAACTGATGCTAAAAATGTACTTCTACAAATATATGTGATTTTTTTAAAGCAGTGTTATCACAATTTAACAGAATTACTGTTGTAGTTCTATTAGTTACTATACTATACTATAAGTTCCTGCACTGATTTTAAAGTTGGTTTAGGTTTTTGTAATTTTGTTGAGTGTTTTTATGAATTGGCATTCATTTTTGCGGTAACATTTTACAATAAGTGAAGTTTCACAAACTAATTTCGAGAGGAGCACGTGATATGATTGAGCACGACTGGCTTCTCATCTGTAATCAGTAATAATCCAATCTAGGGTTGGGCCGATAGACAATGCCATCCTCCATCGCCGATGGCCGCTAAACTTCACGATGCTGAGCCGGCATCGTGATCCATCGCCCCGCCCCACATTTATATTGATATATAACTTATTTTTTGCATGTCATCTTAATAGCAATAACGGTCTTTTTATGAGCTGCGTTATATTTGACTTATAGCTGCCGCTTGCACGGCTCAGCCTCAGCTGATTCTGGCTAATTAGCCGCTGAGCTCGGCATATACATCGTATTTTTGTGTTGTTTAATGTTTCTTTACACAGTCATTTGCCTTTTGGAATTATTTCCTGCAATTATCAGATGATATGGCATGCTGTGTGCACTTAATTGTGCTTACAAACCGTTCAAGTTGCCTCCATTTCCCAGGTGAGTGAAATTATATACTTGCATACCATCTCTATAAATGTATTTGTTTTATTTAAGATCATTTATCATTTATAATGTTCTTTAGACCAGTATTGCACTCCAGAATCTGACACATTGATTAGCTGTAGGCTATAAAACAGTCATCTGAAGCGTTGTCATACAGTGTTAGTGCTGGATTTTTATAAACAGCCTTGCATTTAGTAACACAGACTATATCTGAAGTGTTTGATAGTAATTCGCGTTTTCCTCCTGTAGAAAAACATCATAAGAACAATGTTTAGTGGCTCAATGTGTTACAACAGTGTTTTTAAAAGTCTAAACACTTTATTGATATAGTGTACAACCAAGCAACACATACGAGTCGCAGGTAATGAAGTATTAAGCGCTCTCTCTCAAAGGAAAACGTCTGTCTAAGCCAGGTCTAAGCAAAATGCTGAGAATCAAGCATGCGTCTGTAGCTCTGCTCACTCTCCGCCTCTTTGCCCTTGTTTGGTATCCCGCGTTTGGTGGGATGACGCGTTAACAAAATGGCGACGGTTGGCCGCGCCTACTTGTAGCTTTTTTTGCAGTGTTCAGAAACCTATGGGTGATGTCACGGATACTATATCCATATCTTTTACAGTCTATTAGGGATGTCCCGATACAACATTTTAACTTCCGATACGATACCGATATTGCAGCCTTCAGTACTAACCGATACCGATACAAATCCGATATAATAATCAGCACAAATCATGAATACTTTACTTTTACCTATTTCGTTGAGATTAATGTATGAACTGCTAGATCATACATTAGATTTTTTTTAAGAAGATAAGCATTTCCAAGGCTTGATGCTAACTTTTTTCAGGAGGAGGACATGCGCTCCTAAGTGGAGCACATTAAAGAATTTTAGGAGCGCAGTGAAAATGTATAAAATAAATAGTGTTTTTGCCTAATAAATGTACACGAGGAGATCTGTAAACAAAGCAGTGTCATTCATTTGAAAACGATAAGTACACTAGGTTTTATTTTACTGCAACAACAGCGTAAATAGTGTTTAATAATTATAATTTAATCTATATGGAGTTTAGCTAGCGGTCCACAGCAGGTCTGGGATCATATTGCTCTAATGAAGGCCTCTCTAAACTGATCTGAATCAAGTCTTCAGTTGTGGACATGCCTAGGCAGCTTCTTGATGAATTTTTCAATCCAGTTTCCAGCTGAAAAATCTCTTTCACACTGAGCAGCAGAAATAAGGAGTTATTGTTTTAAGTTATTAAGTTAATAAAAATGTGCAGTATGGTTAGTGCAAACATTCACATGATCAGATCTATTTAATCTGTGTTTGTATCATAAGATGAGTATGGCGGTATCAATGCTCCCAAACAAAACATAATTTATTTTATAATAATATATATTGTACATACTATCTTTAACATAGATATACTTTTCTCCACATCACATAAAATAATGTGACTTTTAAAATTAATTTTATTTGCATAATATGTTGCACAGATTCCACCCTACTTCCCACATGGGAAAAGTATGACAATGTAAAGAAAGACAGAACTACAAACTCATGTGCAAAGCTGACACTGTTTATCTGAGCACTTTATCTTTCTGGGCTTTTAAAAGACGAGTTAAATATGGGAATACCATACTTTCTTTTAAACTGTAATGGCCCTCAGCAACAGAATGATTTCTTATTCTTATTTAACAGACAATTAAAAACAAAAATGTTTATCATTTAACACCTTTTACATGACACTGTTTCTTTTCAGTGAGTTCAAGTAAAAAAAAAATTATAAAAATAAAGAAATCCACTATTTGACTCCTACTATCCATGTGCACCACTGACAGGTCACTGACTGCTCTCTTTCTCTCTCTCTTTCGCTGTCTCTCTCTCTCTCTCTCTCTTTCGCGCGCGCGCATATAAAGTAATGCAAAAATGCAGCTATAGAAGGCGAAAGCACAGTATATAATGAGCTGGATCAGTCTATTTAGTTAAAGGTTTTGTGAACAGGTCGCATCTCTGTGGGTCTGCAGCAGCAGAGCATGTGAGTCTGTGGCGGTGTTCGTTTCTCACGGACACAGAACCACGCCGCTGAGGTAAAGTCTTTTGTGTGGGAAGCGCAGGTGTTGAATTGGGTATCGATCACACTGGATGCACCATGATATGCCATTACCGAATTGTAACCGTTTTCTATGAGGCTCGCCGCCATTCGGTGCCTTGCGTTTCTAAGCAGCGTATACAAAACAATGTAAAGATCGCTTGACGTGAAGTAAATAAACCAGTATAGATGTGCCGATGTTGATAGCGTTAGCGTGTGCTACCGTCACATTAGATTTCTATCGTAATACACCATAACTTAGCGTGAAGAGCATGCTAAATCTTTAAGGGACTTTGCCAGCAAGCAGTGTTGTGATCACGTGGGCTTTGCACGCTGCCTCTGGACGCTGCTGGATAAAATAGCTGTAACGGAGTTTAGAGTGGAACAGACTGCTTATATCGGAGATTTTCAACGCAGTCCGATAAATTTATTTGGACTGATATCGGACCGATTTCCGATATCAATATCGGATCGGGACATCCCTACAGTCTATGCTTAAAACTAATGCTGGATAAGTTGGTGGTTCATTCTGCTGTGGCGACCCCTGACAAATAAGGGACTAAGCCGAAGGAAAATGAATGAATGAATGAATTGAGACTCTGAAAAAAAGCCCTAATCAAGACCTACGCAACTCTGTGAAACTGAATTCTGAAGTAGTCTCTCATTCTTTTTTTGTCTGACTAAGATTGTTTAGAAGTATCTTAAAGTTCTGCAAAAGTATTCACAAAAACGACTAAACTGAATAGCTATTCAGTGCGTGAAGATAAATCGATTGCTTCTTGTGAACTGAACTGAATGAATTACAAATGTCTTTGTTTCTATACAGCGTTGATATGCAAGACCCATGGGGCTTTGACATGAACAAACACGGGTGAGAGTGATGACGTTTCTGACCTTGATATTAGGGACAAGGCTGATGCTAATTTACACACTGTTCTGTTACAGAGAACCATGGGAAACATTCCACAATGACAACTTTCTAAGACAGATGAGCCCGAACGAAGGCCACATGCTCCGCTAGGCTGACGGATTCATAATATGACTTGTACAAAATGAAGCTGTCGAATTGAGTTAACTATTGTCAGTACATATATTCATTTTTGTTATTAAAAAACAAACATATTTAAAGAATATTACGATTACAATTGTAAAATTGTGAATATAAAGCAGAACATACTTTAGCTTAATATCAGTGTCTGGGTGAAATTTAAGTATCGCATCTGAAAATACTAGGGCTGTAAACATTCATTTTTAACTTTAATAAAGGACGACACAGTGGCTCAGTGGTAAGCACTGTTGCCTCACAGCAAGAAGGTCGCTGGTTCAAGTCTCAGCTGTGTCACTAGGCGTTTCTGTGTGGAGTTTGCATGTTTTTCACGTGGGTTACCTCTGAGTGCTCCAGTTTCCCCCACAGTTCAACGACATGCGGCATAGGTAAATTGAATAAACTAAATTGGCCATAGGGTATGAGTGTGTGTGAATGAGTGTGAATGGTTGTTTCCCAGTACTGGGTTGTGCCTGGAAGGGGACCCGCTGTGTAAAACATATGCTGGATAAGTTGGCGGTTCATTCTGCTGTGGCGACCCCAGATGAATAAAGGGACTAAGTCGAAGGAAAATGAATGAATGAATTTTAATAAACTAAAATATCAATTTAACATAGAATTAAACAAATCTGAGACCAAAATCAAATTTAAACTGCCAAATAAAATGAAAGAAGTTTAAAACTATTAAATATTTCTTTTTATTTAAATAATAAACTTATAAGTTAATATGATTTTTGTGATTTAGAAAATACAGAGCATGAAATTTGTGAATTTAGTTCATTTTGGATGAATAAAACTATGATAACATCATATACCCACCATCTTCACAACGACCCTTCGGGTTTAACCTGAAGAACTCGGACAAGAAATATGCTTCTATTACTACTGTAAAAATAAAAATAATAATAATAATAAAAATGTATGCATGGCAATGTTTTATAACTTACTTTAAGCCTCTTAACATCTTGCCTTCCATTTAATAGATGCACTCTCCTTCCTTTTCATTCATTCATTCATTTTCTTTTTGGCTTAGTCCCTTTATTAATCTGGGGTCGCCACACCGGAATGAACCGCCAACTTATCCAGCACATTCACACTCATACACTACGGACAATTTAGCCTACCCAATTCACTTATACCACATATCTTTGTACTTGTGGGGGAAACCGGAGCACCCGGAGGACGCCCACGCGAGCACGGGGAGAACTTGCAAACTCCACACAGAAATGGCAATCACCTCACAGCAGGAAGGTCATTGGTTCGAGCCCCGGCTGGGTCAGTTAGCGTTTCTGTGTGGAGTTTGCATGTTCTCCCCGTGTTTGTGTGGGTTTCCTCCGGGTGCTCCATTTCCCCCACAATCCAAAGACATGCGCTATGGGTGAATTGAATAAACTAAATTGGCTGTAGTGTATGTGAGTGTGTTCAAGAGTGTGTGGGGGTGTTGGGTTGGGGCTGGAAGGGCATCCGCTGCATAAAATTCTGCTGTGGTGACCCCTGATTAATAAAGGGACTAGGCCAAAAAGAAAATTAATGAATGAATCTTACTATTCAATTGTAAACATTCACTTTTTTTGAATTGTTGAATGACTGCATTCAGTAGGTTGTAATTTTCTGTAAATTTTTATTACTCTTGTTTCCATTTTTCTTTTTATTATTATTACTTTAGTTTTTTTTTTCAACATCACAGATAACGATATGTACACTGTAAAAAAAATCTGGTATTTTACGTTTTTTTTTCCAGCAGCTAGGGTGCCGGAAAAAAATGTAAAATAACGGCTGGTAAATTACAGACATTTACCGTAAAATAGCGGACTTCAAATTACAGAAATTTTCTTAAATTAAAATTTCCGGTAAATTCCAGCAGCTAGGGTGCCGGGAAAAAAAACGAAAATAACAGCTGGTAAATTACAGACATTTACCATAAAATAGCGGACTTCAAATTACAGAAATTTTCTTAAATTTAAATTTCCGGTAAATTTCTGTCATTTATCTTCTGTTATTTTACAGTAAATGTCTGTAATGTACCAGCCGTTATTTTACGGGGTTTTTTCGGCAACCTAGCTGCCAAAAAAAAAAACGTAAAAAAATAGATTTTTTTTTCTGTGTAACAATTTATATTGTAAAAATGTTTGTTTTTTCCGATATCAAACATTCATAAATTCATTTATTTTATTTTCGGTCTAATCACTTTATCACAGCGAAATGAACCCCCAACTCCAGGCTTATTTATACTTATGCGTCAAATGCACACGTATGGTCTGGTGTAGCCTTTGCGTGGTCGCATAGCCCTCGCTGTGGCCGACGCTGACGCACACCTCTCAAAAATGTAACTACACATCGCAACAACGCATAGCGCAAGCTCTGTGATTGGTTAGCTAGGTAGCACTGATGAGTGTGAGCAGGGGTGAGAACCGAGCGAACCCGTTGTAGCGAGTGTTCTCAAGTGTTGAGTCCTGTGAAGGAGCTCCAGCTGGAAACTGTTGTTTTGTATTTACCTTATGATTAAAGTTGTTGCACGTCCGTTGATTCCCGCCTCTAAATAAGCAAGTTTTAGCTACTTGTACATTAAGGTAGCGTTCAGAAAAAACAAAACAGCAGTGAAGAAACTCGACACAAAGGAACATAAAAACCTACTGCCAGCTAGTGTTTCAGAAGTGTTATTGCAGAGCAACACTAACAGCACGCAAATGTATAAATGCACGAATGAGGGAAACCGGAGCACCCAGAGGAAACCCACGCGAACACACAGAAATGCCAACTAACCCAGCCAAGGCTCGAACCAGTGACTAACCACTGCTCCACCGCGCCGCCCCACAATAAAATATTTGAACATAAAAATGTATGTATGAAATTATAAAAGCTTAAATAATCACACAAGGATTCTTCCATAGGCCACAATAAAATTTAACGTACGAATTAAAATCGAAATACATTTCCTAGTTTACTTAAAATGCATCTGATCATGTAAGTCATAAAAAATGTGTAATTAAAATAGTAAAATGTTCAATTAATTAGACAATCTTTTTGATGTCTACAAATTGAATTAAACCATTAAGTTCAGCAAATCAAAAACGGCATTCATAGAGCCCTAAAGTAATGACATTGACCATGTAACTATCATGCAAAAGATCAGATTTCTTTGCTTCCACAGAAAAGAAAATCAGCTTTAATGAAATCCGCAATTGGTTGTATAACTACAAGTTGAATAATATGAAAAGTCTTAATATATTTTTGAAGGCTGCTGATATTTGAACAACAAAAGGAATTCTTAATGGCGGGAAATGCATGCCGAGTGGCTCCTGTTGAGCCGAATCAAAAGAAGGTATACTGCGCACAGAACGACTGCGGTTGCATTCACTTCTTAAATTATACACCAAAGGACGTCTTCAGCCCCAATCCATAAGTTTCAGATATCCTTCCTGATCGCAAGTTGAGCTCCAATAACAAGAGTTACCACGGAAGCCTGGGTTATGTAACGTTACGTAACAGACAGGCGGTATGAGTAATATTTCATAACACCAGAGACCCCGACACCGGGGCATCTCGTCTCCTTTGCTCTTTTCTCTCACTTCATCTCTTTTCTGATGTTCCAATCAATGGCGTTATTTTTCCAGAAAAGTCCCCTAGACGGTCATCGGTGGCTTTGTATCAAACAGAGCGTGTGTTTCTGCTCTTTCTTCTGTCTGTCTAGCGCCAAAGCAGACACTTCCCTCATCCAAATTTTGATATCAAAGAGTCATCAGATTCCGCCCCCCCCAAACTGTAGTCTCCTCTCGCCCTGATTTCTGCCTTCTCTGAGTCCCCTTGAGTGCTAACAGGGTCAGGATGGGGTCACGGCACAGATGCACGCCATCCACCAACAGGCCATGGCAAAGGACCAATCACAGACGCTTGGCGGCAAAATCACCATCAGGATGCTTTTCTGAAGATAATGGATTTTATATTGCAGCAGATTAATGAGTATCAACAACAAGCTCTTTGTTGGATCAGATGGTGCGAATGTGAAAACTACAAACTGCAGACGGATAATAAACGTGACCCAAAGCAAATGCCCTGACCACATTATTAATATATCATACTGCTTTTAGATATTCATTCATGTTGCCGTAAATATAATATACAGTTGAAATCGGATTTATTCGCCCTCCTGTGAATCTTTTTTTTTTTTTTTAATTCTCAAATGATGTTTAACAGGGCAACGAATTTTTCACAGTATTTCCTATAATGTTTTTTCTTCTACAAAAAGTCTTATTTGGTTTATTGCGGCTAGAATAAAAGCAGTTTTGAATATTTTAAAAGTCATTTTAAGGTTGATATCATTACCCCCCTTAAGCAATATTGTTGCTTTGTAAACATATTGTAAACATCTAATTCATTTTAAGTTCATAGAGACTTTTAGCTTTTAATTTAGCTTTTATATGATTTTATATTGATTTCTGTTTAGTTCGATTATGACTTTAGTCGGATTAAGGTCATCAAAACGTATTCAATGTAAACGTATTCAATGTCAACTGATGCCATGTCTGCAATATTAATCGCAGAAAGTCGAGCATGTTTCATTATTTTCCCCTCATCATCCATGGCGATTTTTGTCACATGGGTGACACTGACCAATAGCAGCACAGAATCTCTGCTGTGCACAGCTTTTAAAATGACTAAATAAAATGGAAGAAAGCTTTGTGTTGTTATGGCAACAGTACGCTAGTATGACGTGTCATCACGGAAACTACCATGACAGAATAAAAAGATAATTGTTGGCGATCGATAGGGCTGCACGATATTGGAAAAATCGGACATTGCGATATTTTATTTTTCTGCGATATATATTGACATATACTGTATTAGTGATGCTCAAAATAACCGATTAACCGCTAACCGAATAGGTGCGTTTTTAACCGATTAATGGTATCAGTTTAATTGTAAAAAAATTACATGTTAAATATTTTTTTAAGTTTGGCTGCATAAGAGGCCGATCACAGCGAATGCGTTTTTTTTTGTATTGAAAGGGGCATCTTTTGAATGGTTTACTAACGGCAGCGAGTGTTTTTGCCGTTGCGCGCTGTGTGCTCACAGTTGAAATAAAAGTCAACCCTGAGCCGAAAAAACGTGTCACGTCAGTCACGTCTTTTTCATTCTTCAATCAAATGTAAGCAGAGGCGGGGTTTCCATTGAGGTGACAGCAGTGTTTATGTTGTCAAGACGACTACGGAGATTTTCAAAGATAGAGGAGAGACTAGTGGTCGCTGTTTCGAGTTATCCAGAGCTGTATGACCTTACAGATCTTGAATATCACAATATTATTGAATGTTACAATTCTAAAAACATCGACAGCAACACTCACACACAATACGCAGCTGATTCAGTCGTTTCCTAGCAACATAAAACGTCAACAAAAAGGCAGTGTGGTGCACCTCGCTTTTTTCGAACATAAACACTGCATGTGCGTGAAGATGTTCTGTATGCTGTTAATAAATCAGTATTTTAAAATGCAATATTTAATGTGTCACACAAATAAGACGCGTAAATAATTTTTTTTATTAAATAATAATTTAATATGAATCTGACCAGTTAACGGTTAATATTCGGTTAATGAGCAGCGGTTGTCAGTTGGCAAAATTAACCAAAATGCGCATCCCTATACTGTATCTATACAATTTCACCAAATGATTGAATAGCATTATTTGGAACGAATATATAGTCACACTTTATTTTAAGGTTCAATTCTCGCTAATAGCAAACCATTACATATGACTTTTGCTTCAATAAACTCCTAATTTGCTCCTTAATAATACATATTATGTTAGTTTAGGTATTGTGTTAGGGATGTAGAAAAAGATCATGCAGATTATGTAGATTATAAGTACTAATAAACAGCCAATATCTCAATAACATGCATGCTAATAAGCAACTAGTTAATAGTGAGAATTGGTCCCTAAAGTGTTATCAAATGTATTCATTTTAAGTGATTGGGATGATTCTGTAGGGGAGTGAATTATGCATAAAATTTAATAAATAAACTACAAGCATAAATGCAATAAAGCAAAGATAAAAGTGAACTAAACAGTGTATTTTGTATATTTAAATGTAAAAAATACAATGCAAAGTCAACTCAACATTGCATATCTATGCAATGTGACTATTGCGGATGCACACATTGCGATATTGATGCTGAAACTATATACAGTATTGTGCAGCCCTAGTCATTGCTAACCGAGGCACTTCTGCAGCCTAACAAATGAGACAATTACAGTGTTATTTATAATTTATGCAGCTACTTGATGACAATTTTCATGTCGTAGATGTCACGTGAGGATTGATGAAGCATCTTGTAGTCGTGCCTATTTGTTTGTTACCCAAAACACGTTATTATCTGGACGAAATCACATTATCTTACTCATTGGCTCTAATAACTGACATTAAAAATGTTGTAATCTGAACAAAGCTTTAAAAAAATGTTCTCCAAAACAGTGATAAAATTCGCATTTAGAAGATATAAACATTCAAATATTTAGGTTTGTCACATCACGATAATCAAGAATTTTATTGATGTCACTTCATACTTCAATTCCTCATCAAATTTTCTGACTAATTAAAAGTGTGCAAAAGTATTTGACAGGTCATGCCCCCTTGAAGACGCTATTTTTGAGGCTGTAAAAATTAGTTATTCATGTCAAAGAGTGTTCAAACCAAGGGTTCACCTAAAACAATAAATGGTAAAATGTGTTGATCTGAGCTTTTTGTGTGCACAGCATACAGAAAACTATTAGATTCTAAATTAAATCAGTTACACACAGTGTCCACTTTTTATTTGGTGAATAGTACAATATAATATACTCTATGTCTAGCCGTACGTCAAAAATCTAGTAAAAATATAAATTTATAGCACTTCACGGGACATTTAAAAAATTGATGATATACAGTTGAAGTCAGAATTATTAGCCCCCCCCTTTGAATTTTTTTTCTTTTTAAATATTTCCAAAATGATGTTTTACAGAGCAAGGAAATTTTCACAGTATGTCTGATAATATTTTTTCTTCTGGAGAAAGTCTTATTTGTTTTATTTCGGCTAGAATAAAAGCAGTTTTTAATTTTTAAAAACCATTTTAAGGTCAAAATTATTAGCCCCTTTAAGCTAATTTTTTTTTTCGATAGTCTACAGAACAAACCATCATTATACAATAACTTGCCTAATTACCCTAACCTGCCTAGCTAACATAATTAATCTAGTTAAGCCTTTAAATGTCACTTTAAGCTGTATAGAAGTGTGTAGAAAAATATCTAGTTAAATATTATTCATTGTCATTATGGCAAAGATAAAATAAATCCGTTATAAAAGATGGGTTATTAAAACTACTATGTTTAGAAATGTGTTGAGAAAGTCTTCTCTCTGTTAAACAGAAATTGGGGAAAAAAAATAAAAAGGGGGCGAATAATTCAGGGGGGCTAATAATTCTGACTTTAACTGTAATTGGTACAAACTGCTACTAAAATTATAACTAAAGCTTTAGATTATTGTAGTTTGTTTTATCAACAAAAAGTTTTTTTATTGTTTGAAATTTACAATTTTTAAATGAAAAAAGATACTTTCAACATAACTTAAGAAACGAAGAAAAAAATGAACATGAAATTGCGCTGACTTGGCTTACAAAAAGAATTAATATGGTATTTTTTAAAAATCCCCTATTTTCATTCTACATACAGTATTTTGAATTGTGTTATTATGCTGTGACCTTGGACCACAAAAGGCGAATTTTTTGATAATTGTACTTGATTTATATGCAAGCTGAATGAATACACTTTCCACTGATGTATGGTTTGTTATATACTACACAACTATTGAAAATCAGGAACCTGAGGTCTCAAAAAAATGTGTATAAAGAAAATTTCCCCTAAATTGTCAATTAAGTTGTTAATTGGCATAAGTTGTCAATTAAGTTCTTTGTAGCTAGCTACAATTACATATTTATATATTTGTGGCACAAAATGTAAGGATTTTAAGAATTTTTGGCATTAAAAATAGACCATTTTGACTCATAAACTGTATTTTTGGCTATTCCCACAAACATACCCTCGGCAAGACATATACCCTCGGTTGTTTGAATTCTTTTTTAACAGTTATTTATGGATTTAGATTATATTTTTGAACTTGCTTTATGTTTATATATTTATAGATTTTTACACAAAAATATTAATCACAACCTTAGACTAGACAACATTTATGTTTTGTTGACAATTCAAATTTCGACAAACACTCGAATCACTCGACAAACCAAGCTGTATATTAGACCGATTTATTCAATTCATTCATTTTCCAAACTGACCTTTAGTAAATTTACTATTACTGATGCTAGCTAGCAAATAAATAAGTGTTAACTGTCATGTTTTATATTTATACTGCCTTATTTTTTAATTCAGTTTGAAAGTTCAGTGTTTTGTTGCATTATAGCTTCTGTCGTCTAGAATGTCTACATAGTTGTAGAATTTTTTTATCTTAATAAAAAATATTAGCTCGTTATTTAACCCTAAATTGTTTACAGGTAAATAAATGACGCACAACAACAAATCATATATTAAAGAGAAATATTAAAGGGAAACAAAATGTTCCGTCATCAATTACTCAACCTCATGTTATTGTAAAACTATTCTTCCTTTGGTGGATATTGAAAGATGTTACCAAAAGGTTACCAAAATGGTTTGGTTACCGCCATTTTTTTTTTTTTTTTAAATATCTTCATTTGTCTTTCGCACAACAAAAACAAAACAAGAAATTTCATACAGATCTGACATGAAAGTGAGTAAATGATAACAAAATTGTCATTTTTTGGATGGAATCTTCCTGCAATACGTAAAGCCTCCAACAATGTAAACTCGATTTACGAAAACCACATTAGGATCTAAATACACAAACAAACGTTACACCTACCAGATCCAGGTTCATTAGGGACCAAACGCAGACAGCAGAGCATGATCTAAACCAAAGACACTCCCTCAGTAGAAAAATGTGGAGTCACCACAAAAAACTCATCCAGAATTATTTCAGAGGGAACGGAGAGATGAACATCACGACACACAGCGCGAGACATTTCAAAAGCAACGTCTCTGACTTAATGCCTCGATGCACCAAGCAAACCCTTGGATGAGATGTGCACTATCCCACATGTGTCCGATAGCTTAGTCGCCGTTCGTTAGCGGTTCCGACCCGTTTTCGATAGAGTTTTCCAAACTCAGAGACCCAGCTTGCCTAGCGCTAAGCGTACATGTCAACTATGGCACACATGCAGGCCTGGGATCTGTGGCCATTGTCTCTGATTCCCATGAGCTAGCGGACAGGATGGATGGACAGTGAGTTGTGGGGGTTCCCGGATGAAAGGATGATGAACAGAGGAAGTTAGGGGCAAACCAGGGAAAGAGAACGACCCCCACGATTCAAAGCATGTTCAAGCACGCACTCACAAAACGCATATGTAGAATCACTTATAGAAAACGTCCTGCCATGCAAAATCACACAATGTAGATAAAATCGTGAAGGAATGAAGAAACAATAACGCGACACACATCTCACGCATGCTTTAATTCGTTCCTACACCAATTTCCTGCAGCCTACACATCCCCAATATCAGCCCCACAGATGACCAAACAAAACAATTCAGAACTACGAGTGCTCAGTTGAAAGAAATTAGTAATTGTGAGGGAAAAAATTGTGAAAAAAGTGAGTAGAGAGTTAAAGGAAAATCAAAAAGGGTTAAAACAGAAAGACAAGAGTACCAGTCTGGCCGTTCCTCCTTTTCCCGCGGTTTCGCTGATCCCACGTTTGGCTCTTTCTCCCGTTGCTCCGGGTCCTTCCTCCTCTCTCCGCTATCCCAGCGGCAGTCACTTCTCTCCTCTTAGCGTTTCCTCCCAAACCACGTTTTTCTTTTCCTCCTACCCATCCCATCAGCCCATTTCCTACTCTTCATTCAAACCGTGCTCTGAACTGCTTTCGTTCTACGACTGTGGGATTTTGTGGAAAGAAAACTACGGAGCAAATGAACAAAAAGAACAGATCATGAATGTAAGTGCAGAAGAGAGCGGACGGTGATCAGGCACCGAGACAAGTAGGAAAAGGAGCTGTTGAAGGGGCCTGTTTTTTTGTTTTTTTCAAGGGAGGCACGCAGAGGGGTGGGGGGGACTATTAGAAAGGCTGAGCGTGCTTCTCCGTCCAGGAGGGAGGAACACGGATGAAGCTGCCAGGCTGCTGGGATGAGAAGAGAAGCACTGCAGCCGGCGAAGGAAGAGAGAGAGAGAGAGAGAGATCGTAAGGGCGCATGTGTACGCGAGCGACCGCATGAGGAGGTGGGAGGGGAGAGAATGACAGAGAGGGAAGGATAGATAGAAAAAAAAGAGGCTAAGGGGTTCACGGAAGGGAGGGAAGAAGGAGGAGTGAGCCATAGTCGAGAGTTCAGGGGAGGGGGCCGGAATACATTTTCTTGTCCTCCGCAGCCGTCTCCCGGCGTTCGATTTTTTTTTCTTGTTCATTTGCTCTTCAGTGCATGCCTTTCCCCCCACCCAAATCTCACCTACTTCATTCCAGGGCAAATATCTGCACCTGGAAAAGAAGAGGATATTCCAGACTATGCTGTCCCGGCTCTCGCTCACTCTCTCTTCCAGGTCATTTTCTCCACATGCACTTGAACTCCAGATCCTGTCTGCGGCCCCTCCCCCCCGACCTCTGTGACTCGCTCTCCTTCGCTGCTTCTGATGGAGGCTTGAAATAGTGCTCGCAGGCTGTAAGTGAGAGTGAGAGGGAGGGGAGGACGAGGGGGACAGAAAGGGAGAGAGAGATGAGGGGGGAAGGGGAGAAGGTTTACACGAACAGACTCTGCGCCGAGAGTGTGTGCATGTGTCAGACGGAGAAAGAAACCCCGTGCACATGCATGTGTTCACTGACTTTGATTCTCAGAAATTACAGTGAACCGCACAAAACATTCATTCTTGGAAGTGCTTTGGTGGGGGCCACCAGTGACAGTCTTGCCTCACTTGATAACTCTATATAAAAGGCAACATAAGTCATTTCTAAATAAAATGTAGCCGAACTTCATGATGAAACATGATATTCCTATAATATGAGAGCTTATTAGTGTACAGGTGGTGTACTTAAAGGGCACCTATGATGAAAATCAACTTTTGGAAGACGTTTGGACAGAACTGTGTGTAGGTATAGTGTGTCCACTGTCATACTGGAGTGATATAAACGCAACAAGTCTCTTTTTTAAAATTTACTGACGTTAAAATAGGATCTAAATCCCAGTGATTTTGAGGCCCACCACAACGTGACGCAGTAGTGTAGTTTTCCCTGACCACCGAATTGATTGACAGGATCGTTGTCTCCATAATAACATGTATACACCAATAACTGTAAAAAATATGGACGACGCGACAGCACCTTTTCCCATTGAACACTTTGAAGGCAAAACGCCTCGTGACGGGCACAAACTGTCGCAAAAGACTGCTGAAATTGGAGCCTGGGCATGCGCAGAAGGGATCTACCTGATGGAGCCAGAGGCGGAGCTGCGGAATCAAGCTTCCAACTAAACGCCTGTATGTCAAATCAACCACGCCCCCCCAACTTCTCATTTGACCGCTCGTATCTGCACTATAACAAAGGCTCCCTAATATAAATATAAGCACTTAAATTTAAAAACACGTAATAATATAGGATTTATTTAAAAAACTGTGTGATGTAAGCTGTTATAATTTAATAAAAACAATACATGTTGGACTGCAAAATAAACAATCTTTCATACACTCTAGCCTAAGTTAGACTAAGCTATGAGCACAAAAAAAAATTTCTTATAACAGGTTGTTGGTATTTATTATCTTCATAGGGGTCGAAATAACACTTGTAAAATATAAACAATAACTTATAAACAACACATACATTTTTAGAAAGGTTTTATCCTTAATTAACAATCAACAGGGCCCAAAATATACACACCATACATAATGATTTACCATGCGGGACAAATCGTGCATTTAAAAGATAAATACAGCAAGAGTTCTAAATATCAACAGGATATTTACACATCCCATCCCTGCACTATATAATGGCCCGTTTCCACTGCGTGGTACGGTACGGTATGGTACGCTTTTATGGCCGTTTCCATTGTCAAAAGGCGTACCAAACCGAACCGTACCGTACCGTACCCCTTTTTCGGCAACCTTTCAAAGGGTACCAAAAGGCAGAGCTAGATGCGCAGCTGAACGCTATTGGTTTACAGAGATACTGTAAGTCACGAGCTCACGCAACAAGCCAGAATGAAAACAAAGAAGCCGCCATGTTTTAATACACAGCCGAGAGATTACAGCGTAATTATGTATACATATAATAACGAGCCCTGTTCGACTCAAACGAACCTTGTCGTTGTCTTGATGAACAGCCACAAAGCCAAAAAGAAGAGCAGATTTTACCCTGTGTCTCGAAGTTTTTCACGAGCCAGTCTAAAGTTTCGCTTTCTTGCTTGCGCTCGCCGCGCGTCTATATTTGAAATAACAAACTTTTTGAGCTGATGATAATATTGTGTGCTTGATTATTGACGTGCTTTTGAAACCTGACAAGAAACTAACAAGCGCAAGAGTGACACGCAAAAAAACAAAAGGAGAAGCCGGAAAAAAAGGAGCACATTATTTTTTCAGCAAACGTGAACAAACTGCCATGTTTAACTATTATTATCACCTTTTGGACTATTATGAACTCGGAATGTTGGAATTACTTTCTAACAAGAGGCTACACGTGCTGCTGAAGATTACAGACACATTTAATTATGAGAGGTTTGCACTGACTTTGGGCTAGATTTCGTGTTGTTTTGGGGACTAAATGTATGCTGTGTGTAGTTTTTCTGTGAGTGGTAACATATCGGAGACTATAAGGGTCTGTGTTTAAATATGTTGCATTTATTTATTTATTTTATATAATTGCAGACAAATGCAGTCATTAATGTGCAGTTATAATCAACTCATGCTCATAAAAAAGTTAGTAATAAACATTTATACAGAAGTATTTATGCGTGTAAAGCATCTGTTTTGTGAGAAGTGCTTCTCATATGATATGTAAGCGACCCGTACAGCTTTACTTTCTGTCGTACACCACGCCCACCAAAAGATTACCATTGGTACCCTTTTAGCAGTGGAAACGCAAGCCTGATAAAGGTGACCCATACCGACCCGTACCGTACCGTACTGTACCAGTCAGTGAAGACGAGCCATAAAGTAATCCTTATCAATTTGTACAATAAACTTAGCAGTATTAATTATTAATTAATTTATATTGTTTATAATTTTTTTGCCTCCATTTTCATTTGGTTTATTCAATGCCTTAGTTATATCTGGCAAAGAGGAATTTACATTCATTTTAATGTTTATTAGAAGTTTTCAAATAAAAAGCCGACGATAAATAATATATAAAATTTACAGTTCTGTTTTTTATACAAGATTCGGTTTCTAGAACATTAATATTTTATAACAGCTAATTCAGTAGATTAATTCAATAACATGCCGAAACTCAAAATGTCAGAGATGTCCTTTAAATCAAGTTCAAATGACAATACAGGAGATCAATGTGGAGATCGGCTAACATTAGTTTTGTCTTCCTAATTATTATTCAGACCCATGAAGAGAATTACTGCTAGATAGCGATCACCTGTATTTTCCCCGTCATGGCTAGGCGTGTATCAGCAAACTAATAAAGCCTGATAAAGCCCTGACCTTACAGAATAAACAGTGTTCTACCAGATCCTGTATGTCAGAAAGTATAGTTTCAGCTCAACAACTCATTTTATTATGGTAAAATAACACAGAAATTGAATAATAACACTTCAATCTCCTCCTGAAGCTCTGACGGTCTGCTTTGAGAAACTGTCAATCACGACTGTCAATCATGATGACACGCCCTGTTTTTTTTAGAATTAAATTACTGGCTAAAAACATACTGTCTACAAAAATGCACCTATATCAGCATGATAACCAGTGCCTTAATTAACCAAATCCATCTTTCGGGACATTTTATTGCAAGTGTAATTAATTTTTTTTGATTTGGGCTCAAGTCTCGTTCATTAACACGGAGGAGGCGGGCTTTATGACTTGTACAGCAGCCAGCCCCTAGAGGGTGATGTAACGGCCGGGACCTTCACTCAAAAGCAGGCATGTGGCACACTTGGTATACACATGTCCACAGAACATTTTCTGCGAATAAACTGGGATTAAAACATATGTAAGTCTCTGTGATCAGCTGAACCTCAATAATTAATTTTATAAGTTTAAAACATTTTTAAAACTGCATGTTTGTATAGAATAAAATCACTATGCATTTCTTAAAGGTCATATATTGGCCTCCAACAATAGGCTGATATGCATGCAAGGTCAAAAAACACTTTCATTGTCTTATAATACGCATTTATTTTTACCTAATTATTCCAACGACTCGTATATGATTCGTTAAACGTGGTTTTGGAAGCAATTGTGAAATAGCCCCATGAAGGTTTAACCTGAGAGATACATTACAAGCACTGACCTATAATAGATAATTAATTACACTTACATGTTATGATCCGGAGGAAGCAGAAACTGGTCCATATGAACTGTAACAGTTACTGACAAAGTTCCTGTCAAAGTCTGACAAAGTCCCATACATGATAGTCTCTGCTGCTCCTTCAATAGCAAACAGCCAGCAATTCCCGCGTTGCTTATTGTATCAAAAATCTGAAAAATGACAGGAACAATCACAGCATTAGGTTGGCAATACTGTGGTGTTGTTATAGAAATTAACTTTAACTGTTTATTTCCCACAGCCGAATCTCCATCTGTCAGTGAGAGCTTCGTGTCATGATCTGTCCCGTCATCCCCCGTGCTCTGCTAGTGTCTGAAGGGAAAGGCACATTCACGTTTTACCAGATCCGATACTACATATTTGGTGATGTACCGTGTCGACGTCGATGCGTTCAGGCAAAAGATCCAAACCCTACACGATTCACTTATTCAACTCCGAGTCAACTATTTCATTAAACAGTGCACTTTCAGATTTAAACCTCAGCTGGATGTTTTTATTCACTTAGTGCTCTGTTACACACTGCATGGAAGGTCATTTTCAAAAACCCATAACAGGCGCTCTTTAATGCACAGGCTACAAAAACAGCTACACTGTATTCAGACACCAAAATGGGTAGATTCTACATTATATAATAAATGATCTGATGGGTATTTTGAGCTGAAACTTTACACATTTTTGAGACACAGAAGTCTTATGTTACATCTTATAAAAGAGGTAAAGGTTCCCTTTAAAGCAGCCTACAATTTCTTTAATTTCAAAATCACTGCTTAGTCTCAACTGAACTTATTTTAATATGAAGTAAAGTAAAATAATTATAGTAACTTTGTAAAAGTTTGATATCAAAACACATTTACTGTAGATCCTCTCAGTTATCGTAATTATTTTAAATATCTTAATGATCTGACAAACCCTAGATAACTGGCAGCTAACTTTCCAATTTTTCAGACTTTGCAAGATGGTGGGCAACTCTTAAGTGACTGAACACCTCCGACAGCATGCTGTGCAGTTAAAAGGACAAAAGGACACTGTCCTCCAGCAGCAAGAGAAGTTGGACAAATTTGTAACTGTTCCAAACTTGGAGTTCCAAACTTAGAACGTTGCATATTTTCAACTCATTCAACCGAGTTCTGACCTAAACCTAAAGAAAATCAAAGAAAACTTTCCATTTCCTTGGATAAGCTGAAATCGCGCATGGTGGAGTGCTCTCTGAATCGTGCATGGTGGAGTTCACACAGACACTCTCAGCTGTATGGGAATAAGACTGCGCGCCACATCTGACAGGATCGAAGACGAACGTGCACTCCCGTATATTACGCATAGCCTACAGCAGCCACAACACAGGTAAATGATGTGTGGGGGCGATCAATGTGTTCGCGTCACAGTGACAGCAGCTAAAATATATACAGATGCAGTGCGACTTGTAGGGTGTTTCTTTTAGTAATTACACCTGCTATGACATCTCCAACTCTCACCCCTCTCTCTTCCACAGCCATATCACCCTGCAGCCCAAGACCGGTTACTCACTGAAGCTAAGCAGGGCTGAGCCTGGTCAGTACCTGGATGGGAGACCACATGGGAAAACTAGGTTGCTGTTGGAAGTGGTGTTAGAGAGGCCAACAGGGGGCGCTCAACCTGTGGTCTGTGTGAGTCCTAATGCCCCAGTAAAAGTGAAGGGGACACTATACTGTCGGTGGGTGCCGTCTTTCGGATGAGACGTTAAACCGAGGTCCTTACTCTCTGTGGTCATTAAAAATCCCATGACACTTCTCGTAAAGAGTAGGGGTGTAACCCCGGTGTCCTGGCCAAAGTCCCTCAATCCCTCCTAATCATCCATATCCACTGAATTGGCTCTATCACTGTCTCTTCACTCCACCAATAGCTGGTGTGTGGTGAGCGCACTGGCGCCGTTGTCCTGTGGCTGCCGTTGCATCATCCAAGTGGATGCTACACACTGGTGGTGGTCTGGAGAGACCCCCCTCATGATTGTGAAGCGCTTTGGGTGTATGGCCATACACAATAAATGCGCTATATAAATACACATTACATTACATTCTTCCTTCTGTACTCCTCAAGTAGTTCTGGGTTGCTGTACAATTTTTTCCAACCTTGCCTTTGCTAAAGATTTTCTTTAAGATTTTTCACTAGCTGACTGTCTAAAGCGAAACAAACCAAAGCAAAATATAAACAGATAGTACATTTTTAAATTAACATTCAATTAAAAAGAATTATTTGAATCTAGTATGCAATTTACTTAAATTCTCATTCCCGAAATAGAAGTTCTCTCTACCGCAACTGTCCTTAAATGGTTGCGGTTTATGAGAAAAGAGTTGCGGAGAATGAGGTGCTTCAATATGTTTTGCTAATAGTAGGGAAGCTATGATGATTTAGCAGATTTTTACACAGTGCATATAATTAAAATTTAAAAAAAATTAATTTTCATTAAAAAGATTGTAAATCTAACAGTTATGTAAATGTAGAACACTACCTGTTTCGGTAATCAATGATAATCATAAAGTCGTGTAACCATTTTCACAGGAAAACATTTTATAATAAACTGGAGAAATATAAAAGATCTTCTTTTCTTTCAGCCATCTTGAAACAACTGGCCCATGCGCTCCTTCATTCAAAATTAAACTATTTAAACACTTTATGTGTTTAAACAGTGCTTTAAAATGGTTGCGGAGGATTAGAACATCTGTCACGGACACATCATTTTTCAGCTTTTTCTCATCATCATTATACATGAATATTCTGTAAATTATTTGTCCTGTCATGTAAAATAACCTATTAGAACAATTCATTTGTTTTCATGCTGAAATGTTCATGCTATTTGGTTTAAATTACAACATAACACACATTCAAACATACCTGGACACGTTTCGGTAATGAGAATTTTAGTACAAAATGCAGTAAAATTATTAAAAATAAATAATTTATGTTGAAATTACACATTGTGCTTCAGTGAGAACAGTGTTGTCTTTATTCTTATGTTTTTGTAATACCAAATAACTAAGTTTTATATTTAAAATCATAAGTGCCATGTTGTTTTAATGGTTTCGTGAGAATAACCCAACTATATATATATATATATAATATAAGTCTCTTAAGTTTATTATTACCACTACTATAATTATTTGAAATCGTCAATGTATATATATGGACTGGAGAAATCCCAGTTTTACTTACCTGGCAATGATGAATTATCAAAAGAATGACAAAGGTAAATAAAAAAACTATCAAATCAACTTATTTACCTATTGTATATTAAATCAATTATTTGCTATTACAACATATGGAGGTCTCACACACACAACGCCATCAATAATGAGATTCACTGACATATTTCAAAAACCATCTCGGGTAATAGCCTAATTATAAAGCAGGTTATTGTGAAGTAGTTTGCTCGAAACAAATTAATTACGATTTTGACAAACAAACTGGAGTAATTTACATTTTAAATCATTACTCCACTAGTGGGAACAATTTCAGAACAGACTGGAACTGTTCTCATAGCAGCACACAGTAAAAGTGTTCACTAAACCAGTCATCATCATAATGTTTAGACTTAAAAATGTCAAACCTCAGTGCAGTACTTAGGAATTATGTAATCTCCAAAACCAAAAACTTTTCCTCATTGCCAGAATTTGTTTTAATTATCATTAAAATGGATTGTGACAGTTTTATGGTTTATTATACTGCATGGAATAAACAATATTTTCTGAAATGTTTTTATTAAACATAGAAAAACTGACCTTATGCATGGTGACAGGATTGCGATAGCCCACGGAGGTTTCGGGTAAACTGTCGTCCCATAGTCGCTGCCATTAAAATCCGCCTTGTTCAAAATCAATGATCTTCACTGCCAGACAGTATTTTGAGGTGGACATACTCCGGACAAAAATCATTATAACACACTACGTATTTAAAATATGATGATTTATTTTACCCCAGTTTCGATGGACATTGCTCAGCTAACGTCATCATGGCTAACCGCTCGGCGCTTCAAATAGGCTACGTCTTCACCTCGTTTTGCGATTGCCAAACATATCCTTAGGTCTATTTAACTGATTGTTTTCCGATTCTAAATTAATATTATACTATCAATGCTGTTAAAGTAATCTCGTGAGACTGATGATAAAGTCACACCAACCTTTCACAGGAGGTTTGCATATTAGCAGAGCGAAAGGTAAAATTAAAAGGATAGTTCGCCCAAAAATGAAAGTTCTGTCATCATTTAAACATTTAGACCAGTTTGAGTTTTTTATTTTGTTGGAACAGAAAAGAACATTCTGAAGAATGTTGGAAACATGTAACCCTCAATATATCTTCGTTTGTGCTTAATGAAAAAGGTAAAGAGTGATTTAATGATGACAGAATTAAAAATTTTGGGGTGAACTAACTCTTTAAGTACACTGGATCATCCAATAAAATGAGAAATGATGACAACATTCCAAAAATATTTTAATAAATGCCATAATAATAATGCAATACATTGGGAAAAATCTGAATTTTACAACAATATGGACAGACACACACACACATACAAACACCCTTAAAGTGTGTCTAGTGTCCTTGAAAGAGTTAGTTCACCCAAAAAAGAAAATTCTGTCATCATATAGGGCGACATGGTGGCTTAGTGGATAGCACTGTCGCTTCACAGCAAGAAGGTCACTGATTATAAATGGGTTATAAATATGCACTTTTAATCAAAATTCATTCAAAAGGATCAGTAGTAATTTAGAAAGTTTTATATGCTGCAAATAATTGATTGAAAATAAAGGAAATACAGCAATATAGTGAAATTACACTTTAAATTAAATGTACTCGGTTTGAATATGTAGCAAAACAGGATGAAAAGAAGAATTTTCTGCATCCTTACTCCAGTCTTCAGTGTCACATAATCCATCAGTAATAATGTTTCATGTCCTTATTTAAAGAGCAACTAACATTTATTATTATTTTGATCAATTTAATGGTGTCCTTTTAAATAAATTATTAAAAGGTATATGATAAACAGCAGGGGACCAAGGACAGAGGCCTGAGGCACACCTGTATCAACAAGGACTGACTTTGAGATAAATGATTTTAACTGGAATGGTCCGAGAGAGGTTAGAGATTCTGCCCAAAAGATTGGTATGTGGAATTGTGTCAAAGGCCACACTTGGATCAAGCAGAAGAAAAATGGAAAATAAGACAGAGTCAGCTGCTATAGTGGTCATTGGTGATTTTAAAGGGTGCCGTTTTTGTCCATGAATGATCAAAAACATATTAACTATTGAGTGTCACGGTGGTGCAGTGGGTAACACGATCGCCTCACAGCAAGAAGGTCGCTGGTTCAAGCCTCAGCTGGGTCAGTTAGCATTTCTGTGTGGAGTTTGCGTGTTCTCCCCATGTTGGCGTGGGTTTCCTCCGTGTGCTCTGGTTTCCCCCACAAGTCCAAAGACATGTGCTATAGGTGAATTGGGTAAACTAAATTGGCAGTATAGAGTATGTGCGTGAATGAGAGTGTATGGGTGTTTCCCAGTGATGAGTTGCAGCTGGAAGGGCATCCACTGCGTAAAACGTGCTGGATAAGTTGCCAGTTCATTACAGTAAGACAAAAAGAAAATGAATGAATGAATATTAACAATCCCAAATTTTGCATGTTATATACAGTGTATGCTAAACATCGCGAAATGCATAGAAGACCATTAGGATGCCATTCCAAACAAAGCCGATGCTGTTCTGTCCTTTGCTTGTTACCCTCATGTTCTCGATGACTTTTTTTTTTCTTTATGGTCTTCAGCACAGTGTGAAAAGCAATTTCAACTGATTTGTCAGTGATTTTGCTGCAGATCTCGGCCAGTGAGAATCAAAAAAGGAGGGATGTCAAGCAGCCTATCGAGTATAGTGGAAAACAGAAAAGTATTATGATTTGACCATCTATTTTAATTAATATTAAAGATATATAAGATGTGCATCCCTAACACCTACATGAACCATTTATTGTTGTTTTTGTTCATGTAAATCCTTCCCCTTGAATGTTATTGAGTCTTAAATTATGTATTTTTGTGTATATTTGTTATAGCAATAATTCAGCTGTTTATTCTTAGTTTATGTTAGTTCAATAAATAATTTACTAACACTTAACGATCAATGAAAGATTAATAAATGAGAGGTACTTTTAATGTTAATCAGTTTTAATTAACTGATATTAACAAATGGAAGTTTATTTTAAAGTGTTACCCAATATTCCTTCCAAAATGAATCAGGTTTTTGAACAAAATGGTTGAATTAATGATTAATGAATCGCTTATTATTAGTGATTTGTCTCCACCTACAGGTAAAGAATATGTCTGCATCACAAATGATGTGAGCACACGAAAATTGTAAAAAAAAAAATTTAACCATACTGTACTATAGTAAAACGTATTACACATATATAATATTGTATTTAACCACAGTGAACTGATAAGCTGTAATACATTAGTTTTTACTACAGTAAACTGTTTTATGATATGCATACCTGTCAACCCTCCCATTTTTCCCGGGATTCTCCCGTATTTTACAGTTCTATCGTAAAGGTATTTTCCCGTATTTTTATCTTTCTGAGAAGAGCTGATCCTTCCTATATGCAACCCATACCGCCGAACCACCAGGGGCCGCCCTTGCTCTTAAATGTGATTCGGTTCTGTGCTTTTATTTTATTTAGGCATGGAAACACTTTGGAAAAAACATAAAAATGGCGCGATTCGTTTCCTTTTCATTACAGGCGCCATTGCCCCTATGCAATCCTCAAAACAGTCAGTTCATATAAAGATGCATGACTGTCAGCTGATGCTCTCCATAGTGACAATAGACTCTGTTTCCCATAAGCGGATTCTGTATGTACGCGATTTGATGCTGAGCTCAAGTGGACACTGTGTTTTGGGTGTGTGTTTAAACAGACATATACACATCATCATAATAATAATAATGATAATAATAAAAATAATAATAATGGCGGTTCATTCCGCTGTGGCGACCCCAGATTAATAAAGGGACTAAGCCGAAAAGAAAATAAATGAATGAATGAATAATAATAATAATAATAACATTGTCGATCTTGTTGTGTTTTCTTTTAAACACAACAAATTTTGTCTTAAATGAGCATAAACTGTTAGGAAAATTTAAGGTAATCAAACCAAAATAATCTAAATGAGAGATTCATTCGCTGCTCTTTAATCAGAATGTTTAAGTTATACAGTAAAGAAAAGATGAGATTTGATAACTTGATTGTATTTCTTTATAATAGCTAATAGTATTAATGAGCTGAACTGTTTGCTTTCCTTTGTAAATGATAATAAAAATGTATTACTGATCATTTCAGAAGTTTATTTACAATGAAACAATAAGTTTTTTTTTGTTTTTTGTTTTTTTTTTTTTTGGGGGGGGGGGGGGGGGGGTATCCCTTATTTTCACATCCCAATGTTGACAGGTATGATGATATGCCTAGTGTCACGCTATTCAAAGCAAGTCACTTAATCAAAGTGGGAGAGTGGTGTCAGTGCTGTTAGCAATCTTCTTTAACAGCTTGTAATGTAAACATCTTATGTTAGCGATCTGACATATAGTTTGTTCTTTGGAACATCAGCTGATACAGACACACAGTTCATCAGGTAAATGGCAGATCTTCTAGTAAACACCACATGAGAGAAATCCCTTCCCTTGATCAGTGTGAAGGATCTGAAGGCACATAAGGAACATCCATGGAAGAAGAGGAGAAGACGAAGGAGCGAAGGTGAGGACAACCATCCGACTTCAATACCGGCCGACGACTGGAAGAATGAGGTGGTTCTTTATTGACCTTATTCTTCAATGTGGAAGTGCGCTCGTTTTTGCGATTGTTTTAGAACTTCCGATTCCGTTGCCTATGGGAGAAAGGACTAGGAATAATAAACGGCTGAAAACGGTCAAACTACTTGCTCTACAAACAAGTGTTTGCATGATTATATAGAAGACAAAATAGAGACAAAATAGAAGAATATAATAAGAAAACCTCAGTTTGCAACATCAAGCAGCAGAACGAGCTGTTTTTAACGTCTAAAAATGAATGGAAGTGAATGAGACTGGAAGTCCCGAGCCAAAATTATTCAAATTGCTGCGCCCGCTCGTACGCGGACAATAAGGTGAATAGTGTCCTTGATAACGGGGAACAGGTGCAGGTGATTAGAAGGCCGGTGATGGTTCGCAGGATTGAATAGAGGTGGTTTGTGAGGGAGAGCGGTGATTGGGTGTGACACCTAGTTGTTGAAAATTACTGTATATTGTGAAAAAAAAAAATTATGATTGGATTTACTGCATTTTGTAAGTTAAGTGATTGCAAACTATTTATATAGGCTTAATTTAAACAAACAAATTAAATGCAGTAATCTTCAACTTCATTTGTTTGTTTAAATTCAGCTCGTAAATTGTTTGCGTACCTTAAAAAATGTAGTAAATCCAATGAATAATTTTTTTCAGTGTACTACAGTATTGAGTAATTTATTTATATTACTATAGTTGTATTACATAATATAAGATACTTCAGAATACTATAGAATTACAGCAATGAATTCATTCAAGTAGTATGGTTAAAAACACTATATTTTTTCATATGGGGGAAAAAAAGTTTCAAATGACCAAGACACGTGTTTTTAATATCATTTATTGAGGTCTCATGTTTTATAAAGGGCACAGTGAGCCCTAATTTAAGTCCTTAGCAAGCTAATATTTAAATGGATAAGTCATGAAAAACATTATTGCGATAACAACCCTCAAGGATCACCACGATCCCCTTTAAGAAGACACTTAACCTCAAACTACTCCAGGGGAATCATCTCTGCAATTAGTGCATATACTATAATTCACCATAGATGAAAAATGACTGCTAAACCACACATTACAGACCCTGTTATGTTTAAACTAAGCACTAATATGCAATCCTAATTAGCGGTGCTTGCTAAGGCTACTGAATCTCATACATGAAAGGCCTCTACATGCATGCACCATTAGGTCATAGAATGCCGTTTCACTGCAAAATCATTAATGATTGTTTATGAACATTAAGTAAATGTAAGAAAAAATTATATATCATTAGTAATATTTCAAGATAAACATTAAAATACAGAAGGCGTACTTCATTTTTGGTCACACTTTACAAGGTTTCATTAGTTAATGTATTTACTAACATAAAATGAACAGTACTTGCATTCATTAATCATAGTTCAACATTTATTAATGCCTTATTACAATACTAATTCATGCTGGTTAACTAGAGTCAATGCACTGTAAGTTACTATGAACCAAAAATGAACTGTATTTTCATTAATCAACATTAACTAACATGAACAAATGCTGTAATAAATGTATTGTTCGTTGTTTGTTCTTGTAAGTAAATGTAATATATTAACTAATAAAACCTTATTGTAAAGTGTGACCTCATTATCCACATACACATTTTTTTTCAGAAAAATTATTTGAAGTTCCGAGCTCAGATAATAAAACATATAAGATAATAAAATATTATTAATATTATTAGTAAATACATAATCATTATAGAACATTTCACCATACCTTTTAGCCATATAGATAATCATTGCACCAACCTGGGGTGCGTTTCCCAAACAACGACGCAACTCGCAGCTGAACTATCATAGTACGATGCATCGTTTTGCAAAAGAACAACGTAGTGACGAGTGTTTCCCAAAACCCTTAGTTTCTCTGTCGCAGATCCATCATTTGAACCACATTAGTTATGACGTAAAATGCCCATAAAACAGGGTCGAGTAACAACTTCTTTAGAGAAGAACCCTATAAGTTCTTTGTGCAAATTATATTGTTTTACACACACACACATTTAGAATAAAATCCAATATTAGTTTTGCTAAAAACATGCACTCGTTTTCCATATTAATTGATATATATGTAAATGGCACATATAGAGCCTGTGTTTCCTTTACAAATATTATTGAGAACATTACATATTCTATTCTAAAACATAAAATCACTTACAAAAGCTAACACATATTCTAATCTCATATATAAATCATATAAATAAATAAATAAATAATGAGGCGATTTATTAAGAAATTTAATTTAATATTTATTATTTATTAGAAAATGAAAAAAGTCCTATTTTAATAATAATATTAATGATGATGATGATGATTAAGTAGGATATTGTTTATTTATTTTTTTAAAGGTCTGCTTTTACAATTTGATCACGTGCAAACCACTGCAGATATGTTCTAACCAGCAGGCCCATGTCATATACAGTACAGATACTTCATAAATAGCCTATTATAAATTAAAAGCATTAATGTATGCTATGTTTTTTGTTTTCACAAGCTTTGGAGACGTAACATAAATTCTGCTTTTAAAAAATAGTCACCTATAGCTTTTGTCATGAGGCTGTGTTCAAAATGACATCAAAGTTTTCAAAGTGCACTGTGAAGGGAACTCAATTGTAAACATGAAGATTGCTAAAACTGAACTGTAAAAATACTTTGAAAGCAAATTACACACAAGAGAGATGACCTTAATGCTTTTTTATTTTTAATAATTCCAACTTTGAATGTTAGAATCTTCTAAATGAATAGGACATAGGGGGACATATGGGAATAGAACACAGCCAGGAACTATGTTTCTAACTACAGCTCCACAGGTGTCGTTTCAACTGCTTGAGTTTGCGGCGCAGTTTGCGAATGTTCGTTGTAGCGATGGATTTGGGAAACTGCAAATCAACAAACTATTTTTGTAACGATGGAACTTGCAACCTTAGTTGGCTAATGATGGTTTTAGGACACGCACCCCTGAATAGTTTTTTTTTTAAATACAGTGGCTGAGAGAGCTTAACACGCTGCAATTTAAGCAAGCGCATGCAATTACAAAAAACACAGGCAAATTAAGAAACGATCTTCATTAATTTGACAGCACACCTGTTGCAAATTCTCACAACACAACCTATTGAAGAAACGCACTGCAATTCCCACATAGCAAAACATCTTTGGCCCAGCTCTGGCCCACACAATCAGCTTGGGCGTGCTTTTTCTCAAAGCGACATGATTGGTAGAATTTTTTTTCTTTATTTAAAAATAACAAAAAATTATTTTAAAAGTGGCTCAAGATAGGCCAAACTTACATGGCCCACATATGAATTATTAACATCTGGGCCAAATACTATATTTTACATCTGGCCCAAATATTGTGTGCCGCCTTAAAGACGTTGCAACCTCTGCCAAACCAGGGCCATGTTTGGCCCACATGCTGTATGCCAGTGCCAGATGAATGCCTGTTGTGCCAGATTTATGCCAAATCTGGGTCAGAATTCTTTGCTACCTGGGTTTGGTCACAACACAAACACTTGAAGAAACAAGCTGATTTTGGTCACAACACAAACAATTGAAGAAACGCGCTGCATTTGGTCACAACACAAACAATTGAAGAAACTCGCTGCATTTGGTCACAACACAAACAATTGAAGAAACAAGCTGCATTTGGTCACAACACTTGCAAATATCCACATAACACAACGGAAATGTTTCAAGGGGACCCAAAAACATGACGGACCTTGCTGAGATATGGATATTAGTAGTAGTCCCAGTAGTAGTAGTAGTAGTAGGTTAATTGGGTAAGCTAAATTGTCCGTAGTGTATGTGTGTGAAAAAGAGTGTATAGGTGTTTCCCAGTGATGGGTTGCAGCTGATCCACTGTGTAAAACATATGCTAGATAAGTTGCTGGTTCATTCCGCTGTAGCGACTGCTCATTAATAAAGGGACTAAGCCAAAAAGAAAATGAATGAATTCACAACCAAAAAATTATATGTAAACTATTTAGTTTTTAAACTGAATCTTTTATCAGCTTGGAGACCGCCACAGTGGTAGATAGTTGGTCTTCTGGAACATCAATAATCCTCACGTTATTCCGACGAGATCTGGCATCCAAATCTTCACACTTTTCTTCTAGTTTTACCACAGTAGCCAAAAGAAAGTCAACCTTTTCATGTAGCACAGTGATATCATCCGAACATGTGGAGAGAGAATCTTTCATATCCTTCACCGTACTTTGCAGTGTCCACAGTTTAGTTTGCATCGATGCCATAATGTTAGAGAATTCCGACTTCACGGCTTGAAGTTCACTTTTGATGGTCGATAAGTCATTGCCTAGCACAGACCGTAGTTCAGAGCGAAATATGTCTTCCAGATCTCGGTGTAGCAATGAAATTATTTCAGTTTTAAGAGTCTGAATGTCGGCTGAAGCCGTATCCAGCTCAGTCCATTGACCCACCAAGGCCGTATCACGTTTATCCAAGGATGCGTTAGCTATTGCAGGCCGCTGTTTAAATGGCTGCGTGTTAGCCACTTTATTGCCTTTAGTGTTCATCTTCGTTGCACAGGATTAGTTTAAAATGAACTCTGTTAGGCACGATTATCTGCAGGCGCTTGGTATTGAGTTAAAATGTGCATTAATTCAGAAAAAATTGCAAATTGTGCAGGACCGCCTAGCAAACACGTCCTCCTCCATAGCTCACCTAACCGGAAGTCCAACTAAATCTTTAACTAATTTGACTGCTGGACTTCTCCATGATTGAGGGTGAGGGATACATTTGCGTATAATAAACATTATACAAAATATAATAGAAAATGATGTTATATATAATTTATAGGTATAATTTATACTTCTAGGTATTTATTTGGGGCCCTCAGATTTCCTGGGGCCCTAAATGACGGCTTATCTTGCTTATTGGTTAAATTCGCCCCTTTATGGTCTTAATTACTATGTATTTGCTTCAAACAATAAACACAATGTACTTACTGTGTTCATAAAGTATCGAGGAACACTTCTGGTGCTCCAACAGCTAGTGTTAGGGACGGGTTTGGTGGTATAGGTAGGTTTAAGGGAAAATAATTACAGATGTAATTACATGCAGGTATTTACTCAATCATAAGTACAATTTAAAGGGCCACGAAACCCCCTGTCTCAGCAGGGTGTTTTCACACCTCTAGTTTGAAAAAAGTCAGGAAAGTGGGCGTGTCCAGCTCTGGTAGTGTGGGAGTGTCGGGGGAGGGAAAGAGGGAAGGACTTGCAAAGAAGGGCGTTTCCATTTGGGCACGCGCTGAGTTTCACAGGCAAAACAAACAGACAGACGCAGTAAGTTTGATACCGCACGGCGAATGGGAGAAAAAAAATCCTCCGCATTTCTCTGTAACTTATGTACTCGGTAGGTAGCGTCAAAAAGCCGTGTGTGTATAGACTATCCTGTCACAAAATGCGGCGAAAATCCTGCACGACGGGAATAGTTTGTGTTTACATGTTTACACTCGGAGAGCAGCATTTACAGCGGATCTTTCAGTCTATAATATTGTACTGTAATATTGCAGTGATATTAACATACTTTAAACTTAGTAACTAAATCATTTTGACTATGGTATGTCTTTAAAAACTGAAATAGCACTGCTGACGACACAAACTAACTTTGCAATCTGGGTTAAACAAAGGGCATTGATCACACACACTTACCAAATCTGTAGACAGACAATCAAACTGGAGCTGTGTCTTTTTTAAAAGGAGACGAGCGGCAAATCCGGATTTCATCATTTCCAGATGCGAAAAGCTCTCGGGGAAAAAATGTTCCTTACAAACGCGTTTATGTCTCGTGCACTGTAATCCACACGTGAGTCCAGCTGCTCTCTCATAGAGGGAAAATGAAAACAAAACCTTCGTTGCAACACCGACGACCTGTGTCTCCAAATTCTAGTTCTTTCACTTGTTTTGGCAACACAACGTGGCGTCTCTCTGCCGTCTATACAGTGTAAACAGTCTCCGGAGCTATCATGCATATTAATGAAGTTTCGCATCATACACAATAGAGCGCGCTGATTGGTTTGAAGCATGTCTTTGTCATGAATTAATGCCGCACACTCAGATACGTCACAATGTTCTCGAAAAGACAGACAGCCACTCTTCAGGCTGGATTTACACCTAAGTATCTCATGGCCGTGACGCAGCTTCAAAAATTCATTTCAAACCGGAAGAACGAATTTGCTCAAAATAACGCAAAAACAACTTTTTAGTGCAATATATGTGTCCTAATGGTGTTTATAGCAGCGTGGGACACATATATGACTGTCAACAGCTCAAAAAATGTGTTTCGTGACCCTTTAAAAACATGTATTTACACAATAAGCACATTGTCACAAATTATTAATTTAAGTGTAAGTACATTGTAGTTAAGGCCACCTAATATAAAGCGGGACAAAATTTTTGTTGACAACATAGAGTATGATAGGTATAACATAACAATGGCAACATATGATAGGTTGCCCTCATGTGTTGTTTTGAAACTGCTTTAATTCCTTCACAAACACAGGTGTACACATGCATCGCCAATAGTGCTGATAAAGCTTTGCTCTCTCATTCGGAATTGCTCGTACATCTGCCTTTTGTTGCCTTTATGCTCATTTTCTCAGCTCCTCTGCTTTCCCCTTGGTCTCCAAACAAATCAGTCACTGTGACAGTACTGCAAACAGAGGTGAGCTGATGCAATAGAAACACCCGGGTCCAAGGCAGACTGCCTCAGCTATGCAGGAGCTGTGGTTGTCAGTAATTATGCTCAGGAATCCAGAATTCACATCAGAATGAAACATTATTACAAATCATAACCTGTGATAAAAGGCAGATAAGGTCAGATGGCATTGTTTTAATTTGTGCCTATAATGGCGGCCAAGAAAGAGGCTCTGGTTCATAGCCCACGCGGTGCAGGTGGTGTTAGAAGATTTTTAGCGCCCTCTGCTGGATGATGGTGGCTAATAAATAAGGTGAAGGTGAAATGGATGCAATAGGTGCATAACAATGATTTCAAGAAGGTGCTAGAAACACTCATTTGAGATTTTCGTCTGTACAAACATGATGGTTTCACACAGTTACTGCCTATTTACAGCTTCACATTCATGAAACAAATCTTTCATTTCCAAAGGTGCTCTTTTGGATTGAGATCTGATGACCGTGGAGGCCATTTGAAAAAACGAAAACAGTTTGAGCTTTTTTGAGCTTTATGACATGCCATGTTATCCTGCTGGAAGTAGCTATCAGAATACTGTGTAAACTGTGCTCATAAAAGGATGGACATGGAAAGAAACAATACTTGATTCCCACTATGGTGTAAATGGTGCTTGGTTGGTACTGTTAACAATCACAGCTAGCCTGAACCACTGATTTAATGTTGATGATGTCAAATTCTGACCCTACTATCTAGATGTCCCAGCAGAAATTGAGACTCATCAGTCCTGACAACCGTTTTTAATCTTCTATTGTAAACCTGTATAATGGTCAGACTGTTTGGTTTGTAGCCTCAGTTTGCTCTTCATTAAAAAGAAGCACATCATTAAATTAATTTTTTCCACGTCATGTCTTTAAAATATGGAAATTAATTTTATCCCAGTATTTTCAATGGAGTTTCTGTTCTAGCCTGCTGCTAATGACGGTGCTTGCGTTTAAACAGTTTTTCGTCTCTTTTACGCTTTAAGAACCAAATGGATGCGTCTATTTAACTGATTATATTTGAATTACATTACAACATCGATGCTATAAAAGGAACCTTATGAAATTAAAAATAGTGACATAAACCTTTCACCGGAAGTTCATTATTGGCTAAAAAAACACTAGCTGTGCATATAGACCTTTTTCATGGAACGCCAAATTACCCATTATGCTTTGCGTGTATGCGCAAGGAGAATGCTAAAAACTTCCGGTCGGCAGCTGATGCGTGTAAATGGTCACATTTGGACAGCTTTGAAATGAAAGTTTTAATCTATTTTACCTGATTTTATCATCTTTGAACTAATACTGTTGTCGATCAGCGCCACCTCCTGGACTGATCATTTAAAAAAAATGTGATCTAATACGATGGCTGAGGCATTTTTCTTTCGTTGTCAGACGGCATCTTCTGCCGTTTAAATGAAGCCTCGTCATCGCTAAAGTCAACAGTTTCTCTTTCTTTCAGATATATAACTAGTCTAGCCCAAACAAATATAGTTCACCAAAATGTTTAACACACACGTAGCCCACTGTACTGTCCCACTAACACACTGATTTAATAACTGTGACAAAGTGTAAAGTGACGTTTTGAAATGACAGAAAAACACAAACCGTGGTAAATACAACACACTAAATGAAACATAAACGGCTCGCGATTAGAATGAACAGCAAATCAACCAGCAGAGTATCAAAAACAGACTTTTATTGGTCATTTTTATAAATTGCATGACTTACACACCTGTTATGTTTCATACCAGTAATCTGGGTTTGCTCTATGATGCAGTGAAGTATTGCGTGCGTGTGTGTGCTAAAGAGCCGCTGAGCTAACAGCTGACAGGCAGGGGAAACACACACACACTGTATTTCTGACGGCAGACATGTGAACTAGGAGAACGTTTTTCTCTCGCGCTTGAACCACATCTGAACGATTATAACGGCTTTAACACACACCTTTCAAAGTTGTGTGTCACCAAATCACTCCGTAATCCACTCAAAACGCTATTGAAACCCATTTTCGGAGTGCAAATTACCAGTTGTAAACACTGTAAACGGAAGTTCTAACCATTCACCGGAAGACGCTAGTCGCTATGGCAGCCTCCATGCAGCAGCCAAGAAAAAGGTCTATAGCCCATTAGGTTTTCAAGTTGTTAGAGCAGTTGACTGTAGTATTGGTAACCTAGTAACCAACAGTAAACAAGGCAAGCATAATCGAGACAGCTGACTAGTCACAAGGGAGTAATGTTCAAGTTAATCACCCATTATTTGGATTAGCCCATTTTCACAAAAGTTCAAAACCTCCTCAAGCGAGAGTGAAAACTTTATAGCGAAATTTAGCAGGGTTTTTTTTTAATCTTTTTTTAAAGCATGACCGTAAAATAAACACCGTTATGAATGTATTAAAACATATGCTTATTTGTTGTTGTGCATCTCCTGACTCGTGTATGCAACCATGCTGCTGTTGTAGCTGGTGTATTTAGGGAAAATTTCGCACCCCGTGGTAGTGTGGTCCTGGAAAATATCTGTTCCTAGGGCTAGCTAGCCCTTCCTATTAGCCCTACGCCTTCAATATAAAGACAGTTGGGACACCCCAACCCCTTCAAGTGAATGCGTAAGGGTAGTAGAATAGGCTAAGGGGTAGAATTGGGGGTGGGCCTAAATAAGCCAGGTTGTTGTCCTCTGAACATTTTCTGAAGTATTTGTATATATAAGATCACTGAAATTGCCTTTCTTCCCTATTTTGAAACTGATTTTCGGTTTGCTTATCAGCAGATCCTTTTGATCACGTCTACATGACTGAATGCACTGAAATTGACTGATAAAACATTTGAGTTAACAAGCTGTTGAACAGGTATACCTAAAGGTGAAAGCCAATTAATCTTTCAATGGTCATTCTCTAAAAACGACCAAAAATGTATATTTCCTTTATTTTTATGTCTGGAAGAATGACACTAGAAAAATATCTTAACCTTTTACTTACTGAAACATGAATCTTGCTCTCTTCAAAGACACTTTTAACAGCTCAAAGCACACGTGAAAAGATTAAATGTACAGTAAAAGCACAGCAAGGGCAGTCGAGTATTGATGCATGTTGATTTTTTTTCTTATTTTGCTGACTTGGCAAAGCCACAAGCAGATGCTTGCCACACTTTCTTCTACTCACTGCTGCCATCTTATGCCAAAGTGGACTAGAACCCTATTCATCCATTACACCACATTTAAAAAATAGAAGTCATTCAATCATAATGAACAGAAAACTAAACTCTGGTAGAGGGTAGCTATACAGATGGTGTAACATTTGAAATAAATGATCAACTATAAATCTTGGGAATCAGCAACAGATTCATCAGAATCCTCGCTATGAAAATAGCCTTCAGGTCAGAGTTTATCAGGTCTGATTTCAGCATAATGACAAGAAATACAAGAAAACTCCTGTGTATTTAGAAAGGATAAGCAAGGGTTGTCATTATTAGCCATCCAATTATGACTCGAGCAATTAGTAATTACTTTGGAAAATCAATCAGACATTAGAAATGCCAGATAATTAACCAGGAGAGTATTTGTGGCAGAAAAAGTCTTTAGCATCACTTTGTCAAGAGTTCTGAAAGAACAAAACAGAAACGTTAGCGACTTCATTTCTACATTCAATGAAGTATACTGTAAACAAGTAATATATAACATTTAAAATAAAGCGCAAGGTCTTACTTTTCCGAATCATTGATCATTTCCTCCAAACCATCCACCCTTTTTACATATTTGTCAAAGATGAGTTGTTTGAAACTGGTAAGGGTTCTTTACAACCATGAAGAAAACAGTCAAATCGTTAAATTAATAAACAGCATAAGTAAAAAACAAGAACTCTTTCTTTTTTCTTTTCTATTAAAGTAAATACACCAGCCAGATCTTACGACGAAACGTAACTATTGTCAGAAAAGTGGCTAATGTACCGTTTTCACAAGCCTGTTATGACGCGTCATCAGCATCTTAAATCCTTGAAACTTTTTAATATTTAGATTTTTTTTTTTTTTTTTAAACGTATGAACATTTATATGTATTTATGTATGTATTATATCATCTTTGCTTCAAATTACAAAAAGAACGAACCACTGCAGTAGCACTTTATAATAACTACACACTATGAATCATTTATTAAGTATTAGCATCTAGTGAATTGATTATTTGTTAAGCATTAACTCTACATTAATAAAGATTAGTAAGCAGTTTATAACTACAGCTACAAAGGCCCTATTATTGACTTATAACCACATTTATAATGTGCTTAATAATTGTACTTTCATAATTTGCGACTGGTTGATTTTTCATTACTAAATGAAGTATTGCATTATTTACAAAACATTTGTATTTAAGAGTAGTTGGAGGTTTTTAAGATCATTCAGAAGGAGTTAATGATTAATTATATATCTTATTATTCAAGCATATAGTAATGGTTACTATGTATGTTAATAAATGATTTATTAACACAACTTCATGCAGTTTTGTGACCTGATCTAAAGTGAGGACTATTCATGCTTTATAAATCCCTTATAAATGACAATTAAACTCTCAGTATCAAATGAACAATAATCTTTGCAATCCTATCTAAAAAGTAAAATTATTGTAAAGTTTAAACATTGCTGAATAACAGGAGTGTCAAAATACAACATCAACTTGGATAAAACAACAACAATATAATCATTTAACAATATAATAGGATGCATTGTTTAAACTGAAATAATTTTATTTCAGTTAAGACTGCAAAGATTTATTTTTTATTTGACAGTTTTATTTGTGTATCTTCAAATTAATAGAAATGAACAAAGTCGTTTATGTTCTTTTTTCCAGTTTAGAATTTAACTGAGCCTTAAATTGTCATTTATAAGGGATTTATAAAGCATGAATAGTCCTCACGTTAGATTAGGTCACAAAACTGGATGAAGTTGACTTAATAAAGCATTTATTAACATACAAATTTACTATTACTATATGCCTGAATAATAGGATATATAAATGTTAATTTGAATAGTTTATTAATCATTTACTAACTCATTCTGAAAGATTTAAAAAACACCCACTGTGCTTAAATAACTGGTTTGTAAATAATGCGATACTTAATTTAGTAATGAAAAATAAATCATTAACAAAGTATGAAAGTACAAATATTAAGCACATTATACATGTGCTTATAAGTCAATAATACAGCATTTGTAGCTTCAGTTATAAACTGCTTACTAACGTTTATTAATGTAGAATTAATGCTTAACAGATAATGAATTCACTATTTGCTAATGCTTAATAAATGATTCATAGTGTGTAGTTATTATAAAGTGCTACCATTACGGCTTGTGCGAGGCGTTTCTAATGCAGCAGGTGCGGGACAGGGCAGTAAATTTGACCTTATACTCTCCTCTGGCTGCCGTCATCAGTCTCACACAATTTTTTCTTTTTTCTAAAAGTCTTTATAACATCATCGTGAAGTTTTTCTTTTATTATTTGAGCAAATAAGATTGTAAAAAAAGATTTGTTGTATCATCCCATGCACTGCGCTCTCAGTTTTCCCAACTATGACGACTTCTGCGATTAAGTCAAGTCATGTCCCTAAACCCCTCATTGGAGGATGAGCAAATTGTATCAGAATGTACAAATGAGATCATACAAATTAGCCACTAAACCAAAAAGTTACGAATTGCTGTGAGATTGCAATGAACATACAATATTTGCAGCTTTTATTTTTAAAAAAGTAAAATAAAGAACTCTTTCCTTACTTTTGTGCCTCATCGAGCTTCTTTTCTGTTAATTGTCCATTGTCTGTTAACTCTTTAATGAAAACTCTCGTCACTTCATTCCAGAGCCTATGAAATAAGAGGTAAAATGTCATTAGTTGTTGATTTAATTGAACTAATAGCTGTCTCTTTAATATAGTTTAAATGATCGCAGATGTTGTTACAAAATTAAAGGTCCCATGAAGTGCTTTGAAATGTGCAATTTTATTCAATGTTTGACGTAATCACAACCGAAACATGAAGAGAGTGTTGGACATAGTGTAGCTCCTCCCCTTTAAAAAACAGTCAATAGTGTTTTGTTTTATCACCTCTCTGCCAGTGAAAGTGGTTGAGCTTAAGCGCATCAAAAGAATAGCAAATGAGAAGTGTCTTGAAGGGAGCGGGGCATGTCAGATACTAGAGAGCATCTGATTGGTCATGATTTAATGAGAAAGTTTAGTGTGGGTTGACATGAATAAAACCGTTGATCCATTTAGGTGGAAGTGACAAACTACAAGCTCTATTTCAGTTTTATATCATCTAAACGTGAATTTTTTTAATTATAGATTTTTTTTTATTTTTTATTATAGATATAATATAGATACCTTAAAAACAAACAATACTAATACTGACATCTGAAAAACTTTAATTTCATGGGACCTTTAAAATGTCAGGACAACAAAAACAAAGCCTAAAAATCATAACTAGCTCCAGTGTCATAACAATCGAAATTAAAAAAAAATGTTGTTTACAGTAGAAATGTCTATACAAGACTAAACGTTCAGAATTAGATCTGGTAATACATTTCTGCATCACTTCACCTGGCTGATTGTAAAAGTCCATCATCGTTAACATGTTTGTTGATCTCAAAGAGAACTCTGTCCCAGATGTCAAAGCACGTTTCTTTAATTTTACTGTTGCACAAAATCAACAGAGAAAGTGGTTGAGATCAATTTTATATCACAATACATTTTTTCTCTTTATCTAAATGACGGTATCTTCAACCCAGACTCATTCTGAAAACATAGCCCTATATACATTTCTGGAGAGCGCCAAATATGTCCCAGAAGGTGTTTTTTTTTTGCTGTTTTTGTTTTCAGGAATCCGCCAGAGGCCGCTGTGTGTCACGATCACCAGCGATCTACAACAAGAGATCGCAGGTAAATACACTCACATTCATATGAACTACAAATCCTGCCTTATATGGACTACAAAACCCAGGCATGCCACACACACACACACTCACCTGCTCCAAGTCACCATTGATTAGACAATCACAGCTGAAGCCGCTCATTAACTGATTACATGGACTATAAAGTCAGCACACAAACACACAGAAGTTGCTTGTCTAAGCAAAAAGTCTTGTCTATAGAGTGGAGGAACTATGACGTCACCTTGTAGGCGAATCGGCTGCTAGCATAAAACTGGTTCCCTCGATAAAATCTCTATAGGATTTTCCCATAGGCTTTTCGAAGATTGCAAATAATAAGCTCTGTGTTCAAACACTGTTCATTAAACTTACACAGTTTGTCCAGCCGGATAATCTTCACACAAAAATACAACTTTTAGCACTTTTGGATCTTAAATGCAAACGCAAGAACTGAAAAGCTAACATTAGGCTATAAACAGACTACAGCCTTCGGGGCGCTCGCCTGTGACTTCAGCACCACCCTGCTACAGACAACTCTTCAAGCTTATTTTTTTGCAATGTGGTCCATGACAAAGATTTACTCTCTCGGTTTATTATATTATAATCCACGCTACATATTATAAACAAATATATACGCAAAACCACTTAGACCTATGTACCTTTTGGATAGTTTTTACGGGGAAAATACATTTTGTTTTGCTTTACGGTTGTTGTAAACGTTTTAAAACTGTACGTGTAAATGTGCCTACATAGTATTATCATAAGACATTTAAATAAGTGTATCGCTCGCGTGCATACAGCCCGCTTACCTTAACAGACGACAGAAATGAGGAGATGAGGCGTGAGAGACAAGTCTAATGTTATATGCCTGCAAGTTCCATCATGGACACAGAACAACATTCAGTATTCTTTTTTGTCACCGAGTACAGCGAAAAGCAGCCCATACAGTCACATATGCTGTACATTTTAAGGAGGAGTGTAAATATTGCAGTTATGACAGAGTTAAATGTGTTCAGATGAAGAAAAAACGCCGAGAAATATATTGATCACGTTAAAATGACAGTTAACAGGTATGTATTTTTACACATTTATTCACACGTTTGCATTACTGAGAGCAGGATAGAGACAGGCTGCACTAGTAAGCAGTATCTTCATATTATCGTTTAATTAAAATAAATTATCAACAAATGAATCTGTCTTGACAGTCTTTACAAGTGAAGGCATTATCTACACAATATCAATTCCCATTTAGAGAAATATTACAGACAATAAAATACTATTCATGAAAATACTTAAATAACAGACAAATCCAATGCCCAACACAAGCGAGCTGCGCTCCAGACCAGTTCAGCTCGATGACGTATAATGTCTCCGACATCGGCTGTAGTCCCTGTTAGCAACTTGATAGCAACCGTCTTTTTAAATAAGCATAACCGATTAAAAAAATCAAGTGTGTGATGTAACTGATGTGTTTTATGTCGTAGAATAAAACGTGAAAGTATCTTGAGTTTGTGTTTGCCACGAACCTTATTTAAGCGATTTAACAAAAAACCCATTGACTTTGGGACGAGGGAACCGGAAGTGCTAAAATGCTAACTCGCTTCCGGGTTTTTGCATACAAATTGACGTCATAGTTCCCCCACTCTATTGTTTAAGTGACACTACAACGTGTTTTCCTTTGTCTTGTTTTGCTGTGTTTTTGATCCTTGCCTCGTTTATTTGTTTAATCCTGTTTGCTGCCTGCCTTCTGACCATCTGCCTGTGTATCTGACTTCGACTCTGGATTGCCCTTATAAATATGTTTGCTCCTGTGTTGACCATTGCTTGCCTGACCATTCTAATAAACCTGCATTTGGATCCACACCCTGTTGTCAGCATCACATCCCCTGGTTACACTGTGTGCTTTTTCAGATCTCAGATTTCTCTTGCCATTCGCCCCTGGTGTTCTAACATAAATCCACCAGAGGCCGCTGTCGACGGACTGACTGACCAATCCACCCACCCGCCAACCCCTTCCCTACACCCGACTGATAGTGTTTTAAAAAGCACCGATTGAGCAGCGCCCACCCACTTCCCTAAACCCAACCGACAGTGTTTTCAAAAGCAATGCAGAAAAACAAAAGCCTTCGCCTGATTTTTACCACATTTTCAGATTTTACCACATTCTCACCCTGTTATTTACATGTTTATTTAATTTTTTGGCTTTTGTTTTTGTCTTACCTGCTTTCTGAAACCGTTCTTCGCCGGACTCGAACCCTATCATCACAGTCAATTATTTTCTGTGTCTCAAGTCTGCCAACGTAGGCTGTGAGCCACTGGACAAACAGCGGGAAAGCCGTTCATACTTAGGTAAGTGATTAGCTGCTAGCGCAAAAAGGAAAGACGTCGTACCGCCCGGTTTCATTCGTTTTAAAGACAACATGCAGTCATACGTACTTCTGGCTACATAATTCGCAATCTCCAGATTTGTATATAAGGGTACGTTTTCGGAATGAGCCTATGTTGCATATCTTACCGCAATTGCAGCAGTGGATCCTCATCTGATGTCAGCTGGCTTTTTTTGTTTTTGGAGAGTTGCAAAATTTCATTATTAAAATAATTCCATGATTCACTAGCCACCCTCCTGGAGGACATAAAAAAAATGACTGAATTAATGAACAAATGCTGATGAAGAATTACTAGACGTGCATAATTCTGGATGAATTTAAATCTTTTATTTTATTTTATTTTTTTGGTTAAGTGTTTGCTTTTTAGTTTACATTATCCCCATGTGTAAGATATGATTTAAAATGCAATAACAAGTATTTATCAGAGGTGGGTAGAGTATCCAAAATGTATACTAAAGTAAAAGTAACCATCTTAAAAGTCACTTGAATAAAAGTAAAAAAGTATCTGATGAAAAAATGACTCAAGTAACTAGTTACTTTTAATCTTATAAATATCGCGTTTTTATCTATCTACACTACCTGACAAAAGTCTTGTCGTCGATCCCAGTTGTAAGAGCAACAAATAATATCTTCACTTATGGTTGATCATTTAAACGTGGCAGAAGGTAGATTTTTCAGATGAATCATCTGTTGAATTGCATCCGATTCATCACAAATGCTGCAGAAGACCTATTGGAACCCACATGGACCCAAGATTCTCACAGAAATCAGTCAAGTTTTGTGAAGAAGAAATCATGGTTTTAGGTTACATTCAGCATGTGGGGGTGCGAGAGATCTGCAGAGTGGATGGCAACATCAACAGCCTGAGGAATCAAGACATTTGTGCTGCCCATTACATTATTAACACAGGAGAGGGCAAATTCTTCAGCAGGATAGCGCTCCTTCTCATACTTCAGCCTCAGATAATAGTTCCTGAAAGCAAATAAGGTCAAGGTGCTCCAGGATTGGCCAGCCCAGTCATCAGATATGAACATCATTGAGCATATCTGGGGTAAGATGAAGGAGGAAGCATTGAAGATGAATCCAAAGAATCTTGATGAACTCTGGGAACTCTGCAAGAACACTTTCTTTGCCATTCCAGATGACTTTATTAATACGTTATTGGAGTCATTGCAGAGTTATATGGATGCAGTCCTCCAAGCTCATGGGAGTCATACACAATATTAATTCTTTTTCCACTGCACCATGACTTTATATTCTATACTGTACATTATTTCTGTTAAGTGACGAGACTTTTGTCTAAGCAAAGTCAGACCTTACGGTCCTAATTAAATAATTATAAATCAAGGCATGATCATATTTTATTTTGGTAAAATAAACGGAATCTAGAGGCCTTTACCTTTCATATAAGCCACTTCCTATACCAAATGACCAACTAGAAGTCAAGTTATTATTTGTTGTTTCTAAAACTTGAATAGGCGACAAGACTTTTGTCAGGTAGTGTATGTTGTATACTTTGGTATAGTTTTGTATATTTGTGTGTAAATAAAAGAGGCCACGGCATGCTGCTCAATTAATTTGGTTTTGTGGCATGTCTTCAGCTATCATTTCAACATATGCGCGCAGTCTAAACGAAAAGCAGGAGACGCATCTCTATAGCAACCACATGCGACACAACCTTTTTAACAGGCGCCTCGCAATGTTTGCGAACAAGTCATATGAATCGTATTTATTCCTATTTGACAGTAACTGAGGAATGCGGCCAAATGTAGTGAAGTGTAAAGTTACTCTAAAAATTCACCCAACGATTTTACTCAAGTAAATGTAAAGAAGTAAATGTAATTCGTTCGACCCACCTCTGGTGTTTCTAGCACTGAACAATCAAGTGTAAGTTCAAATTTGTGTTCTTACCTTAAATTGTTTACAATGTGTTCACCTAATAATTCAGTGAGTGCCTCATCAACGTCAATAAGAAAATCATTCACTTCAAACATCCCAAGGCCATACTGAGACATTCTCTCATGCAGTGCATTGCCGTATATTGTTGACACCTTCATGAGAGCTCTGTGAAACAAAAGAGCAGATTGAATGCACATCTATTTATTTTCTGTATATTTTGAATGAATAATGGTTTATAATCAATGCATATTTACTCCAATAATCCCTTAGGGTCTATGTTAGTTATCAGTCAAACATAGATATTAATTGAAAAAGCCTGTTATACTAACCCGTTGGATTGACTGAATCTGTCGTTTCCAAAAATCTCATTACCCCATTCTTGATATTCAAGGGCAGTTTTGTCATAAATATGACTAAATCCCTGCTGATCTGCCCAGCTAGATAAAGAAGAAGAGTTCAGTCGCAGGTATGACAAGACAGCCACCATAAAGACAGATAATCAGTTAATGTGAGGTATTTATAACAGCAAAGGTCAACTGGAAAAAAAAAAATTCAACTTTCTGAAACTCATCCAGAAAATAATGCTGGGTTCATATCGATCATGGAGCACCAAGTCACTAGCTCTAGTTTACCCGCGGAATGTTTTTCACCTCACCCGAGATTGTTTGGCTGATAATCAGTTAATGTGAGGTATTTTTAAGAGCAAATTTAATCATAAAGCAGGATTTATACTTTCGCCTGGCGCTGCATCGAACACCTCCACTGACTGCGCACGCACCTCGCGAAACAGACAAGGCTTTTATACTTGCCGCGTTCGCTGTTGTAATATTCTTTTAAACGACAGGGGGTGGTCAAAAGAAACTGACCGTAAAGTCAGGCGGATAAACAGAGAAGTAAAAAAGTTTCCGGAACGACATCATGTCATTAATATCATTCAATATTTTTAAACAAATTATTTTTATTAATTATTTTAATGATTAGAAGGATTTTTACAACCATTTAAGATTTTTTTAATCAAGCTTTGATGCATCACTTGCTTTTGTTCATATCTCGGACAGTTTTACCTATTAAAGTTTATTAAAAATTAATGACAACAGAACATGGGTTGCTCTACAAATATATTTTTATTATGGCAAAAATAAAAGCAAAAAAGAAGCACACTTACTAAAAAATACAGATGTTTTTTATTTTTTTTAGATTTAGCCCACTCCACAATTCACACATTACTGTCTGGTTAGTTTCTGTCCTCTTCTTATGCTAAAAAGGCAATAATGGTCCAACATTCCTGACCATTATCATCAATAAAGCCTAGAAAAACAGGGTATCTGTATATTGTAAACCACTCAAATATTCCTTGCCAGTTATCAAATAAATAATTTGTTCCTTAATTATAGTTTTGTAACTATCAAATTGTTTTAAATTCAAAGTTGTAATATATACATCAGTGTAAAACCTATGAATGGTGGAAAAACATGTTCTGTACATCACGACATGCGAAAAAGTTCATCAAAGTTGTTCTCAATATTATCCATCCACAGAATTTGTAATATCGTCAAATGTGTAAACATTTAGCAGTGGATAGCGCGTCTGCCTTTGAATGTCTCTGCGACAAAGCAGCTGTATGAAGGCTAAAGCTTTAAATAAAAGTGAAATCAACAACAGCCTGACCCCTTTTATGTTTACAAATACAAGCTCAGCTGTTTAGAGGTCATTTCTGGTTAATGATGTCAGAATTCACCGGTATGGATGTGTGAATGGTCTTTTCGGGAAGAATTCTGGAATGTCCTGTGTGAACTGCTTTTTTTTTTTAAATTTTCTGGATATTTACCGGTATCATTGTGTGAAAGGGGCTAATAACTACTGTTGTCATTTTAAAAGGCACTAGTAAAATGTGGGCACTTATAGCAAATAAAATGGATAAATCAAATAAATACATATTGGAAAAGATACCAATATCTAAAAAAAATATGTAATGTTTGCCTGAAAATAGATAGTAGTATGGTTTATAGATTAAATGCTAACTACCTATACAATACACCACAAAAAGAATAACAAAAAACATATTACAGGGTAGTTTAATGTGTTATTTTTTTTTTTTACAGTTGTAAAAATGTACCTGCTGGAATGAAAAGACAAAAAGTGATACTTTACTTACGTCCAGACATTATGTCCAGTCTCAGGGTCAAAAAGTTTGTGACGTTTTCCAGTGTTTTTCAGAGCTCTTAGCTCATTCCATCTTCTGAAACACAAGTGACACAACACTCAGTTTATTGTATGTGTTTTTTTTTTTTGTAGATTATATCTTATTAAAGTTTTGTTTTTATGTAAGACTATTCAATTAAAGATATATTCATAGTCTTACCCTAAGGCATGCGAGTACTTGTTGTGAAACTCCTGACTTTCAGTGTGTTCCAGAACTTTATCCCAGTAATAAACAAAAACTCGCGACATGGTTCTGTAGAAAAAAACACACAAAAACTGTATAAAAATATATTGTTTATTTGTATTAAAGCTTAAAAGCTTAAAGAAAAAGATTAAATTAAAAAATTGCCATCATTTTGCTCAACCATTTCAACTGATCTTTCATTAAAATGTAACTTTCTTTCTCTTGTGTAACATTGTCACCATCACCAGGGATCTAACTCTGATAGATCACTGGAGAACATTCACTATCACTAGGACTATAATCCTGTCACCAAAGCAGCTACAATATGCTGTCATGCACCACACATGCTCACCGGTTCTTCTTTGATTACACACACACACAACTGATTGCATGAACCATATATATACAGCACAGAAACACACAGACTTTGCTGGGGCTTGTTGTCTTGTAACACTACAAAGCGTTCTCTTGTCTCGTCTAGCCTAGCCGTGTTTTGAACTCTTGCAGCCTGTATTGACCATTCGCCTGTTTGTGACCACGATTCTGGATTGTCTGTAAGGGCCCTATCATACACCTGGCGCAATAAGGCGCAAGACGAGTTTTCCCCAACGTGTTGTTATTTTCAGACCAATGCAACCTTTATTTTCCCGTTTTCCGACACGTTGTTTAAATAGCAAATCCATTTGTGCCACTTTGTGGACTCATGGGTGTTTCGGTCTAGAAAAGAGGTGAGTTAGGACGCATTAAAATGAAAAAGAATTAAAGGAATAAAATATTTTAAAAATTATTACTTTCTACATAAATTTAAAAACCACTGCCTCCATGCCTTCTTCATCTCGGGGGGCTTTTTTCAGTTTATTTATGACAATGTATATAAAGTTATTATTAGTAGTAGTAGTATTTATTATATGTATATTTATATCTGTTTTATTAAAAACAAGCTTAAATTTGTCCACCTGTTGTGTTTTGGGCCATATGGGGCATAGCATGTGTGTTTAACTCAGTTTTAGAGCACACTTCATTATTTTTGTTAATTTATTCGTTTGCTGGAAATTAGAATTAAATTTAGAAATAGTTTTAAAACAAATCTTTGCGCTTAACAAACTAAATTAAACATGTAGGCTAATGGATGTCTGTGCGTAGCCTACAACATCGTTTCCTTATCCACAAAAGAGAGACAGAGTAAGTGGAGGCCGATTGAAGGAGGCTCGTTCTTTATTCTCGTGCTGCAGATGGTCTGTTTAACTTTTTCCTCGCTAGTAAAGCGTTCAGTTTTTCCACTTACAAAGTCTGCCATGTAAATAGCAAACGCACCATGGAGCGACGTAACTGACTCTTAAAGGGAACGGGACTGTACTACTGTAGCCTACTGTAACGTCTGCAACTATATAAATAAATGAATGCAACATATATGAACACATACAGACCCTTCCAGTCTCTGATATGTTACTAATTACAGATAAACTACACACAGCATACATTTAGTCTTTTATTTAGATTCAAAAACAACACTAAATAAAGCCCACAGTCAGTGCAAACATCTCATCTGTATCTTTAATCTTCAGCACCACATGCAACCTCTTGTTAGAAAGTGATTCCATCATTCTGAGTTCATAATAGTTCAAAAGGTGATGATAATAGTTAAACATGGCAGTTATAAAATAATTCACTCTTTTGTTTTTTCCGGCTTCTTTTTTGTTTTTTTACGCGTCACTCTCGCGTTTGTCGCGTTTGTCAGTTTCTGAAGGGATCGTGTTTCAAAAGCACGTCAATAATCAAGTGCATGTTATTATCATCAGCTCAAGAAGTTTGTTATTTCAAATATTGACGCACAGCGAGCGCAAGCAAAAAAACGCAACCATTCACGCTTTAGACTGGCTCGTAAAAAACTACGGGGCACAGGGTAGAATCTGCTCTTTTTCTTGGCTTTGTGGCTGTTCATCAAGACGACAACAAGGTTTGTTTGAGCTCGGGTCGACCATAGCTTGTTATTATATGTATATATCATTACGGTGTAATGTCTCGGCTGTGTATTTAAACATGGCGGTTCTTTTGTTTTCATTCTGGCTTGTTGCGCAAGCGAATGACGCATCAGCGTTTAGCTGCGCTTAACCACCAGTAAACAAGGCAAGCATAATGGAGACCGAAGATTAGTCACAAGTGTGTAATGTTTGTGTCTTTGTAGGATAAAAGCTGAGATTGGTTACACTGTAAAAGAATATCTGTTAATTAACAGTTTCTATATTTTGCAATTTACAATAGTTTCCCATTTATTTACAGTTGTGAATTGCAATATGGGACATTTGATCCCTGCTCTGTCGACTACAGTTTAACAAAGTGAGGTTTACTGACATTTTAGTAGTTTGAAATAATATAATGTATAAGAAATGATACATAGAGAAATAAGTCTGTCAAATAACAGACAAGTTAGATTACAAGTTTTTGTACCATAATATACAACACCAACTCAGACAATATATCGCTTTAAACTATTAAAAACATTAATACAATTCAAACTTTTCATGGTTAAAAGTTGTTGGGAAAAAGATCAAGGTTCTGTAATGCATAGATAAAAGGGGGAAAATAAAAACATGAATCACAAAATACAGTAAAATGCTAATTTATGGATTTTTTTTACAGTGTACTTAGGTAAAAAAAAGATAATAAATGTCTTTACCTCAGTGTTATTAGAAACTCATCATTCTCTTTCTCCTTTTCTAAGGCGATAATTTCCAGGACTTTCGAAAAAAAACTGCTGTAATACCATCTGAGCTCTAAAAACATTCAGATTAAATGGTGTGTTATAAAAAAAGCTACATATCATCAACATACAGTACATGTCATATGAGTGCATTTTGAACATTTCCATTAAAGAAACTACTTTAATACAAGATGTATGATTGATTTTGTGTGCTGCAGTACAGCAATAAGTGAAACGAAATGGATCCTACCTTTCAAGATGTTCATGGATGTCAATCTTCCCAATATTCACAGCAACTTTTATGATCTCGATCACTCTGGGTCGTGCCAGTCTGTTAGATGACACAACAAAGAAAACATGAAAAACTAATTGTTTTTGCTAACATATAAATATCTTCAACTTTGAAATACATAAACAGTGTAAAATAAGCATTGAATGTGTTGTGTTTTTTCCTGGTAAATGTATTTCTAAGATGTGTTAACATGAAATTGACCCAGATTTTGGTAAAAACCCAAACAAACCCCAAATAAACCAAAAAAAAATTAAAATCAGACAAACAAGTTATGTATAATAACATTGGATTGACAGAAGGAGAAGGTACTGAACTACTGAAATATATTTAATACGTTGTATAAAAGGTTATTTTGGTAGCAAAGGCTTAAGACGCCTCTTATGGAGAATGAAGCCGCATACATTGCTCAGGTGTCAATAGAGTCTATAAATCTTGACAATTCTGTGGGTCTCGTCGATGAACTCTGATCTTTAGTTCTTATTTCCTACTGGATTCAGGTCAGGTGATTGGCTGAGACATTTTAGCAGCTTTATTTTCATTGTTTTCTTGACTGTGTTTGGGATCATTGTCTTGCTGAAATGTCCATCCTGATCATCTGGTAAGGTGTTAAGACTGAAGTGGCTATAGTATTCATTTACATTGACAAAAGATTTCAGCTGCTGTCCGGGCTTTCCATGCATTTACACCTTCCTTTCTTCATGCGTTCAATACTTTTTTCTCAGTGTTATTTCATTTGATAACACTTAACTTAATTAATAAAGTAATTACTTTTGTTTTCTTTGTAATTATGGATTACTTTAGTTGCTACTGACAACTGGTAAAAATTCAAGACAACAACACCTTTAGAAATATGTTTTCTGAGAAAAATGGTGACACATTCAATGCTTTTTTTTTATCAGTTGCGCATATATATATATATATATATACAGGGCTTTACATTAACACTCACCAACCCGCCAAATGCGGGTAGATTTCAGTGGTGGCGGGTAAAACAGACAGTCCCACTAGCCACTTTGACTGGTTGAAAATTATTTTCCCGGATAATAATTCGTTAAAGCAGGGTTAGACAATTAGGATGGTCCAATATGCATGCAAAGGTGATCTTAGAATTGAGAAGCAACACGACTGACAAAAATAATTGCGTTCGCGTGATCAATAAACAAGCAGGTGGTTACCGAATGAGAGAATGATCACTCGTGTCAACAGCTGAGGTGATGCGCGCGACTGTTTAAAACGCGTGCGCGCTCCCGTTTCCTTGCGTGAAGCAACTGTGTCTAGAAACACAGCTAATGTGATCGGTTCTCTTTCAAATAGACTAGACCATGGCTGACCAACCCTGTTCCTGGAGATCGACCTTCCTGCAGATTTCAGCTACAACCCTGATCAAACACACCTGAACCAATTATTTAGACGTTAGGAGCACTTGATAATTACAGGCAGGTGTGTTTGATATGGGCTGCAACTGAAAACTGCAGGAAGGTCGATCTCCAGGAATAGGGTTGAGCACCCCTGGACTAGACAAAAAGTGATGAACTTGCATCCTCAGTCTTGCTGCTTTCAAAAGCTCCAGATTAGTATTTTTGTAAGCAGCACCGGTTGCTTTCACTTTAACCATTATTTGAACAGATTATTTATGGGTCTAACGTTAACCGTGTGTGAGTTATCATCCTTTCATTATCACACGGCATGTTTTTGACCTGCTTTATTTTGCGTAATGTGGTTTACTTATCATTTTTTACAATATCATTGCTTTAATAGGAGATTACTCCCCATTTATGTGTAGTTAACTGGTGATCTGGGACCTTTAGCCAGAACAGATTACTGTGCATATGTTTTGTTAAATAAAAAGTATAGTATTAGTAGTAACAGCTATATTTTGCTTGTTTTGACACATTTAAAATTTGTGGCTAAAAAATAATTATTGTTTATGTTTGGTGTGGTCAGAGATAAATTTGGTAAATCCTTCATTTTGAGCTCTGAAAATGATGTGAAATAAAAACTAATTGTAATACTATGAAACCATGACCCATTTGCTCATGAACATTTAGCAAGCTCATACACGACACACAAAAGTGAAATGAATGAGGCATGTGGAGATAACGCAAAATCAAAGTCATATTTATGTGTATAAAATATGTTTTCCCAACAATACAATTGTGGCTAGTGAAAATGGCGAGTGGCTAGTAATGCTGGAAAACTACTAGCCACCGTGGCTGGTGATCAAAAAAGTTAATGTCAAGCCCTGCTTATATATATATAACTTTTTATAATTTAATTTCTGACCAAACACAGAACATAACATCATTTATAATATATAATATACAAGCATCTCAAAGGGATAGTTTACCCTAAAACTTTTATTTTACTCCCTATTTACTCACCCTCAAGTGGTTTCAAATCTTTATGAGTTTCTTTCCTCTACTGAACACACACACAAAAAACTGTAACCAAGAAATTTGTAACCATTGACTTCCATAGTAGGAAAATTGAACACTATGATAGTCAATGGTTACAGGTTTCCAACATTTTTCAAAATAACTTCTTTTGAGTTCAACAGAAAAAAGGAACAAGTTTGCGACAACTGAAGGTTGAGTAAATGATGAAAGAATTTTCATATTTTAGGTGAACTTTCCTTTTAAGACTTATATTATTTGATCATTACACGAGTGGAAAGAATCAGTAGCAGTGTGTTAAGCATGAGGTCGTACATCTTGGAAAGAATGTGACTGAAGAAGCCCATTGGATTGCTGTAGACTGGCGGAGCTCCAGGAAGGAAGTGGGACTCCACATACCTGCATTAAACGACATCGATGAACTAGGTTTCAGTAAGTAATTGTAATAAAACAAAAATGACAAGGTAAACTTGGCATGATGGTGCATTTTAACATATCTTTAAACTATTTGAATGCTTCTGGTCATCTAGAAACCTCAGACGAAAAAAGCCTTACTTCCAGAGCTCCTCTGTTGTCTTTTTATTAAAGATCCCCTTAAAGAAACCAATTTCTCTGAAAGAAAATAAGATCCATGTTAATCAGTCCTGCAGTTAAGATTTTTTCAGTAAAAGTATTTTCAGCAACATTAGTTATAAAATGAAGAAAACAGTAATACAATAATATTAATCTGCTGAAAGTTCTTCATACCTAAAATGTCTGTGTCCAGAATGTGCTTCACTTAGCTGGTACAGACCATCATAAAGGAGGTTACACAGTTTCTTATAAACTCTGTGAAACACGCATAAAGAAATAGATTATGATGTCATGAATGATTCACAAGTAATAAAAATCACAGGAGTTCCTCAATTAAGCAATACAAAGATGCTGTGCTATATCTGCGTTTCAGCAGTGCTGGTTTTAGAATTCGATTTTTTGTTAAAGAGGACCTATTATGCAAAAATCACATTTATAATGGGTTTAAACAGTCGTGTGGCACAAATCTGTGAATATAACCAGCTTCTGATGATAAACATTTATTAACTTTATTTAATTTTTAAATCACACTTCATAAAGTGTTCTGCAGAAACACTTTGATTGACATTCTGACTTTGTATGTGTCATCAGAGGGGAAAAGCCCAGACCATTAGTGATAGTCTCTCCCTCATTAGAATAGGGCATTAGTCTCATTATGCCACTATGCTGACACACAGGCATTTGTAGCTCCGCCATCTTTTGAAACGAGAACAATCCCACTTGAATTCAAAGAGTCCCTATTATGGGTTTTTGGGAATGACCTTCCATGTAGTGTGTAACACAGCTCTAAGTGAAGTGAAATATCCAGGCTTAAATCTGAAAGTGCACAGTGTTTAAAAATATTGATTCACCTATAAGAGAGTCGACTCATAGTGGTGCGAATGAGTCGTCGTGATAACGAGTCTTTAGCCGATTTTTGGAGTGACGTGCATACAAAACATAAGCCCCGCCCATTTCTTGCGCGCACAAACGAGGGAAAATGTAAACCTGCGGCCCCGCCCACTAACACAGTAGCAAAGAAGAGGAAGATAAACAGATCCCAGTTGAACCAAGTCATGAAGATGCTGTGCTTAGCTGGATATTATTGGAAGTGTGATTGAAAGTTAGTGTTATTTTCTTTACCCAAAGCTGAAACTGTGAAGAGTTGGTGGTTGAGGTTTATTTTTGCAAAAATACCTCAACATTATAGCCCAGCTTTGTGCAGTTCGAGCGCTTCTGGAATCTACACGCTTTCGTCGGCCATTTGTCAAAAGAAGGATCAGAAAAGACTATTGATGTAAGGGACGTTGTCAGTACATGGATCAGTGGACCAAGGATCAGTTTCTTCCTCCATTTCACAAGTGTAAGTAAGTGCATTACCATGGCTGCCTCCTTGTTTTCTCTAGCTTGCAAATTATCTATTTAATGGTGTTTTGTTACTTGTAACCGCCTGTACTGTATCAGGTTAACTCTTTATATTCACATATCGTGTCTAAAGCCACATTGAAAACGCGACGCGTGCCGCTTTGTTTACGGATTTAAATGCGTTTGTGAACTCGAGTTCCACTGCCATTTGTCGTTGCTATGGCCACTGTCAGCTGTTCTCACACACGTGCAGTGGTCAGGGTTCAATACGGGGTGAGGTGTCTGAATATCAAGAAGGGCAGGAGCAAGCTGAACTGGCGCTCTAGGCGAACGGCGTTCACTCCACCCTCAACCCGAAAGTGAAAAAGAAAGTGACCGGTTCGCGGATGAAAGTGAAGACCGAGAGGGAGGGGGTAGATGTCGCGGATAAAAGTGAGGACCGGGGGGTTTGCGGACGCCGCCCTTACTATTCTGCCGCCTAGGTCGCCTCTATGGACGCGCCGGCCCTGACAGCACTGTTGAGAACCAGGTACTGTGTACTATGGTGTTAGTAACTACTATGAACATACCTGTCAACCCTCCCGTTTTTCCCGGGATTCTCCCGTATTTTACAGTTCTATCCCGCTGTCATCCCGTAAAGGTATTTTCCCGTATTTTTCCCGTATTTTTAATCTTTCCGAGAAGAGCTGATCCTCCCTATATGCAACCCATTCCGCCGAACCACCAGGGCCCGCCCTTGCTCTTAAATGTGAACCAGTTCTGTGGTTTCATTTTATTTAGGCATGGAAACCTGATGGAAACACTGTGAAATAAACATAAAAACGGCGCGATTCATTTTCTTTTCATTACAGGCGCCATTGCCCCTATGCAATTCTCAAAACAGTCAGTTCATATAAAGATGCATGACTGTCAGCTGATGCTCTCCATAGTGATAATAGACGCTGTTTCCCAAGCGGATTCTGTACGTACGTGATTTGATGCTGAGCTCAAGTGGACACTGGGTTTTGGGTGCGTGTTTGAACAGACATATATACACATCATCATCATAATGATAATAATAATAATAGTAATTGCGGTTCATTCCGCTGTGGCCACCCCAGATTAATAAAGGGACTTAGCCGAAAAGAAAATAAATGAATGAATGAATAATAATAATAATAATAAAAACATCTAGACATGTCGATCTTGTTGGGTTTTCTTTTAAACACAACAAATTTTGTCTTAAATGAGCATAAACAGTTAGGAAAACAATCAAATGCTTTCAAAATAGATCTGTGCAGTTTTAAAGTGACAGCTCTGTTATTTAATGTAATCAAACCAAAAAAAATCTAAATGAGAGATTCATTCGCTGCTCTTTAATCAGAATGTTTAAATTATACAGTGAAGAAAAGATGAGATTTGATAACTTGATTCTATTTCTTTATAATAGCTAATAGTTTTAATGAGCTGAACTGTTTGCTAATTTGCAAATGGGGGGGGGGGGGTAAGTATCCCTTATTTTTACATCCCAATGTTGACAGGTATGACTATGAAGCGTGTTTTGGGCGGCATTTCACTCTGACTCGTGCTGTACGCTGTCGACCAATCGCAACAGGCTGTCTTCGGTCCAATCAGCACAGATTAGCTTTGCGCTAAGGAGGGGTTTTGGAACAAATGAATCACTGAACGATTCATATGGAAGTCGCTCGGATAATTAGGTAAATGAATATTATAAGACCATGAAAGTGTTTTTTGATCTTGGATGCATATCAACATGTTGTTGGAGACCCTTAAAACCAAAATATGACCCTTTTTAATGTATAATAGGGGCTCTTTAAAACAACAGTAACCAAAATAACACAATTTGGATCAAAGCCTAAAAGGGGCAGTTTCGAATAGTTATAAAACATTATTTGTAGGGTATTTTGAGCTGAAACTTCACACACACACACTAGGGACATCAGAGACTTATTTTACAGCTTGTAAAAAGGGGCATAATAGGTCCCCTTTAATGCGTTATAGGCTACAGTATGAACCAACCAAAATTATAAAGAAAAGGTTTGAGGCAAAGTACACGGAAATCAGATGGAAATACAAAAAGGCTTAGTTAATAACTTTAATTTAGGGAAAAGTTAGAAGAAGCATTGTCAACGACACAATTGTATAAATATATATAAGAGACTATAAAACCATTAATCTACACTATTAAAAAAATCTTTCATTTTACAGGTTTATTTCCGGCAGCTGGGGTGCCGGAAAAAAAAAACGCAAAATAACAACCGTTAAATTACAGAAATGTACTGTAAAATAACAGAGGTTGAATTACAGAAATTTACCAGAAATTTTAATTTAAGGAAATATCTGCAATTTAATGTCCGTTATTTTACGGTAAATTTCTGTAATTTAACAGCCATTATTTAACAGGGGTTTTTCACCCTGCCGAAAAAAAACGTAAAATTACGGATTTTTTTTACAGTGTATTTTGTTTTAAATTCTGAAAAAAATAGGAAATACATTTTTGGTAGAATGGACAGAATTTCCATCATAACAAATGAAAATATTTATTTGACCAGGAAAAAAAATGCTTTTTGTTAGAAAAAAATGATAAGAAAAAAAAAGTTTTCACACCATAACAGAGTGAAACAAATATGTGACAAAACCAGCTCTACGTTGCATGGATATATTTTTAACAACAGCTAAAAATACATTGTTGTTTTTATAATATTAAGTAAAAATCATGTTCCGTGAAGAAATTTGGTAAATGTTCTACTTTTAATATAATTACACCCAAAAAATTGGTTAATATGCATTGAACTTCATTTTAACTAAACTTGAAAGGTAATTTAGATTTAGATTTTGATTTGAACCCTCAGATTTCATCTTGGTTAATATTGTCCTATACAAACCATACATCCAGGCCCGTAACCAGGGGCGGTTCGGGTGGTTTGTTAATTTACAATTTTTAACAGATTCTTATTTTTTTTTCTAAGGGTATATGATTTAATAAATGTGTTTTTCAAAAATAAGTATTTTTTTCACATTTATTTATTCTAAATCTTTAGGAAATATTTTTCGTACATCAAAAAGTGTGGTTATGATAACCACTCAAGAAGCTAATCCAGCTAATAATAGGGCTTTTTGAGAAAAAAGAACCACCCCTTTCTAACATCAATGGAAGCTTATTTATTCCACACACACACACACACACACACACACACACACACACACACACACACACACACACACACACACACACACACACACACACACACACACTCACACACACACTTAATTAAATAAATAATCAGTTGCTGAAATGCATCATTTTAGAATTTTGACAATATACACACTGTTGATGTTGCTCAGGGTGTTCCGCAGTAATACACAGATTGGTGAAGCAGGAGAAACCATGCATTATTGTAATAAATCACAGCTATTTGACAAACAGCGTCAAAAACTATAGTTGTTTTTTTTTAAATGTTCTAAATGTTTAACTTTAAAGTGCAAACAGCACATTATAACCAGTGCTTACCTGAGCGCCACAATGAAATCATCATGTCCTTTAGCTTTTTCCTCAGCACTGACCTTCTCAATCAACTCCTTCAGTGAAATCCACAAGTCTTGCATATCATTTCTGAATCACACAGGAGACAGTTATTATAAAGAGTACTGATTGTACATTCCACACAACCGGGCTACTGCATGAACATAAACAATATTTTTCTCTATTGGTTGTTGTTTTTCTGGAATCTTGAATTAAGCAGTGCGTTATTTTGTATTTTAGCCATGAAAGAAACCAAATGGATCAAAAGCAACGTTCCGCCAAGGCATTATCTGTTTTCTAAGGATATTTAATGGTCCTTATTCACTGTATATCACAGAGCTCTGGGTTTACCCTGTTTTCTTGATCTGGTTTTCTTTCACAACAAACTCTGCCGCTGTTTTTAAATTGTCCAAGTATTTCAAAGACGCTTCGGCACCAAATGTGAAGAGTTTGTCTGCTATCTTATAGTCTTCATCTCTTAGGCTACCACAGTCCACACCTGTAAAAAAAAAAAAAAAAAACTTCAAAATTATTATAAGAGTAAAATCAAGTCCACAGTACTTAATTTAGCATAACATTAAAAAAAAATTTAAGTTACCAATGTTATGTCATGCAAGTAATTTAGGGTTACTCTTAAAGGTGCAGTATGTAAGTTTGACACCCAGTGGTTGAACTAGGTATTGCAGTCCTGAATCATAATAAAGGTACGCCGGGTTGCCAGTTTGAGGGATTTTAAACTGTGTTCTAAATAAAAGCAACGACACGCGATTGAGGGAATATTCTCCATATTAAAAGGAGTTTTGGTTCTAACCAACACCTCGAATTGATTTATTAGAAGCGGCTTCTATTTCTCACAGCTGAACAACAGAAACCTTTGACAGATCACCTCAGGTAAGCCTCGTGTGCTTTATTCAGTGCTAAATGCTAACAATGCGAGTTTGAATGCATTTTACATGACGTGTATTACCATATACTGAAAGCAGAAAGTTCACTTCACCTTTAATGATGTTAAAGAGGGTTAACATGTATTAAATGGATTCTAAACCTTACCGTTTTGTGAGTGAGTGCATATTCTGTGCTTCTGAAAGGCTGTATTTAAATTTCTGCCGTGTTTTGTGGTGCAAACAGCCAAATGGCTCATCACTCATAACAATCTCGTCACAGCGTGTTGTTAGGACACGCGATGTAACCTGCTCACGTTCCTAATATTTATGTCATTTGCTAATTAACGTCATGTGGAACTGAATCTGTCTCATTTTGACATCTGATACTTTCCACTACACTGTAGCATTTCGCTCATGGACGCATGCTTTCAGAGTCTTTCTGAATGAATGAATGAATGAATGAAATATGCTGTTTTCCAACAAGGCAACCCGGGGTGCTGAATTATAATTGGCTAAACTGGCATGTGCATGTGAAAATTACCTAAACAAAGACATCGTTCCGGCACGGAAAAAAACATTTTCAAAGCAGAATATCTGACTTCAGCATTGTTTGTCAGTTAAACAAGTATGTTCACTTGGGATGTTTCTTAAATATCTGCACACATATTATTGTATTTTTATGCTTTAGAAGAGTCAAAAACTTACATACAGCACCTTTAATTGTTTGTTACAAGTAGCAATAGTTAACACGTATTTAAGTGATAGCACATGTACATTGCTAAGATGTCTATCAGATGTTTGTGTTTAAATCTGGAAGACATTTATTAGAGGGTTTGCTCATCTGCAAATGACAATTAGAGTCTTTAATCTTTAAGATGTTTAATATTGTGAATGTTTAGTTGACATATTACACGACTGTCAGGAATCCTTCATTCTAATTAGTCAGTTGCGACATCCCGATATATGTTATTCTCTGATAACAACCGCTGATATATATAACATTCTAGGTACTTTGAATCCTCTTGAACATTAGTGAATATGCTTACACCCAAGTTTGCTGCTGTATTTGACTGTTTGGCGCAATCTCGTGAATAATAGGTAGGTTAGTGTATGCTCCATTCAGCTGTTTTCATTTCAGTTTTGCCTTTATTTAAAGAATTAATAAACTATAACAGCTTATCTGTCGCTCTGCTGTTTTTGACTGCCGCAATCTTGTGTCCAAATTAAGGAATTGATCATCTATTACAGCTAAGAACAATGTTTGGTGTTAATTTTAGCAATTTGTGGCAAGTTGCCATTTAAAAAGCAGGATAAATTACCTCCAGGTGGTTGTTTTTGCAGAATAAAGCACTTCAGGGTTATACAACAGTGCTCCACTTCGAGTCAGGTCGATGATATGCTTGTAGGGCTTTATTCTGTGATAACAACCTCCTGGAAGTACTTTATCCCTTACTTGTTACACAGCTGTCTGGAACATAATTTTGATTGGTCAGTCGCAACATTCCAAAGTATGTTAATCTGAAATAGCTACTGCTAAAACTAATAGCACATGCTTAGAGGAATACTTGATTTTGATTGGTCAGTCACGACGTTAAAAGGTATGTTATTCGGAAACACCTACTGCTAAAACTAAGAAGGTTCAGGCTCTTCGAATCATCTTAAACAGTCAGTGAATACTTTCACATCTACACTGTCTATATGCTTGCCTGTCACACTGCTGTTTTTGACTGTTTGGCACAAAACATTTGGCATGTTTTGTGCCTCAATAATACGTAGGTTAGTTTATGCTCCATTCAGCCATTTTCATTTCTGTCAGCTTTGCCTTTAATTAAAGAATTAATAAACTATTACAGCTTAGAACAATGTTTTGTGTCAAAATGTAAGACTTTGTGGCAAGCAGCCATTTCATAAGCAGCATAAATTACATTCAGGCGGCTGTGTTTGCAGAATAAAGCACTTCAGTCTTATACAACAGTGCTCCAGTTGGAGTTGAGCTACCGATAAGCTTGTCAAGTTTTATTCTGTGATAACAACCACCCAGATGTACATTATGCCTTACTTATTACACAGCTCTCTGGAATACTTAATTTTGATTGGTCAGTCGCAACATTCCAAGGTATGTTATTCTGAAATATCAATGTTTTGTGTTACTTTTTGCATTTTGTGGCAAGCAGCCATTTAATAAGCAGGATAAAATACATCCAGGTGGTTGTTTTTCTAGAATAAAGCATTTCAGGGTTATACAACAGTGCTCCACTTCAAGTCAGGTCGACAATATGCTTGTAGGGCTTTATTCTGTGATAACAACCTCCTGGAAGTACTTTATGCCTTACTTGTTACACAGCTGTCTGGAACATAATTTTGATTGGTCAGTCGCAACATTCCAAAGTATGTTAATCCGAAATAGCTACTGCTAAAACTAATAGCACATGCTTAGAGGAATACTTGATTTTGATTGGTCAGTCACGACGTTAAAAGGTATGTTATTCGGAAACACCTACTGCTAAAACTAAGAAGGTTCAGGCTCTTCGAATCATCTTAAACAGTCAGTGAATACTTTCACATCTACACTGTCTATATGCTTGCCTGTCACACTGCTGTTTTTGACTGTTTGGCACAAAACATTTGGCATGTTTTGTGCCTCAATAATACGTAGGTTAGTTTATGCTCCATTCAGCCATTTTCATTTCTGTCAGCTTTGCCTTTAATTAAAGAATTAATAAACTATTACAGCTTAGAACAATGTTTTGTGTCAAAATGTAAGACTTTGTGGCAAGCAGCCATTTCATAAGCAGCATAAATTACATTCAGGCGGCTGTGTTTGCAGAATAAAGCACTTCAGTCTTATACAACAGTGCTCCAGTTGGAGTTGAGCTACCGATAAGCTTGTCAAGTTTTATTCTGTGATAACAACCACCCAGATGTACATTATGCGTTACTTATTACACAGCTCTCTGGAATACTTAATTTTGATTGGTCAGTCGCAACATTCCAAGGTATGTTATTCCGAAATATCAATGTTTTGTGTTACTTTTTGCATTTTGTGGCAAGCAGCCATTTAATAAGCAGGATAAAATACATCCAGGTGGTTGTTTTTCTAGAATAAAGCATTTCAGGGTTATACAACAGTGCTCCACTTCGAGTCAGGTCGACAATATGCTTGTAGGGCTTTATTCTGTGATAACAACCTCCTGGATGTACTTTATCCCTTACTTGTTTCACAGCTGTCTGAAATACTTGATTTTGATTGGTCAGTCGAAACATTCCAAAGCATGTTAATCCGAAATAGCTACTGCAAAAACTAATAGCACAGGCTTATTGAGGAATACTTGATTTTGATTGGTCAGTCGCGACATTCTAAGGTGTTATTTGGAAACACCTACTGCAAAAACTAAAAAGGCTCAGGCTTTTCGAATCATCTTAAACCATCTGTGAATACGTCTATACGTCTAAAAACATCTATACTGTATATATGCTTGTCTGTCACACTGCTGTTTTTGTCTGTTTGGCGCAAAACATTTGACATCTCATGACTGAATAATGCATAGGTTAGTGTATGCTTCGTTCAGCCGTTTTTCATTTGTGTCAGCTTTGCCTTTAATGAAAGAATTAATAATCTATTAACGCTTAGAACAATGTTTTGTTTCACAGAATTTTACATTCTGTGGCAAGCAGCCATTTTATAAGCAGCATAAATTACATTCAGACAGTTGTTTTTCCAGAATAATGCACTTCAGTCTTATACAACAGTCGAGCTACCGATTAAGCTTGTCAAGCTTTATTCTGTGATAACAACCACCCAGATGTACATTATACCTTACTCATTACACAGCTCTCTGGAATACTTCATTTTAATTGGTCGGTTGCGACATTTCAAGGTATGTTATTCTGAAAAACCTACTGCTGAAACAAATAACACATGCTCATCCGGGTACTTTGAATGATCAACGTTTGAATCATCAGCGAATTTGTTCATATCTGCCTGTCACGCTGCTGTTTTTGACTGTTTGGTGCAATCTCGTGACTGAATAATACGTAGGTTAGTTTATGCTCCATTCAGCCATTTTCATTTCTGTCAGTTTTGCCTTTAATTAAAGAATTAATAAACTATTACAGCTTAGAACAAAGCTTTGTGTCAAAATTTTACATTTTGTGCCCAATAGTCCTGTAATAAGCAGGGTAAATTACTTCTAGGTGGTTGTTTTTGTAGAATAAACAGGGTCCATAAAAAACTTGGAAAGTCATGGAATTTTGACATGGCATTTTCAAGGCTTGGAAAATGTTTTGGGAAAACAGAAAAACCCACAAAGTTTTTGAAAAGTCATGGAAAACAGATATCTGTATACTTGAATATAGGTTAGTTGTCTTGACTTCTATTCTGTCCTTGGCCAATTACATACTCTCACATTATTAGTGCAGTTTAAGCATCATCTAAATCAATTTTACATGGATATAAACATAAATTGAAACTAAATAGGTTGCTGTGTGTTTTACGATAGTCTACAATAAATTTGAACATGCATTGTTTTTCTTTTACCACGCATATGTAGACATTGCACGACACATTAGGTCATGAAAATTTACTTGAAAGTCTTGGAAAAGTCATGGAATTTTAGTAGTAAAAATGTGTATGAACCCTGAATAAAGCACTTCAGTCTTACACAACAGTGCTTTACTCCACGTATACCGATAAGCTTGTCCATCTTTATTCTGCAATAACAACCTGGACGTACTTTATCCATAACTTATTAACGCTTTGAATGCAGCCAATGTTTTCCAGACAAAATTTTTAAAATACATCTTGCTGACTTAAGCATTTAGCTTGAAATAACATAAGTATTTAGCTCGATATATATATATATATATATATATATATATATATATATATATATATATATATATACACACACACACACACACACACACACACACACACATATATACAGTATATAAAAAGTTAACATACCGTTAGAGAGTAGAACAGCAAAGATGAAGACCAGTGAATTCATGTCACCGTTTCTTTCTCAGCACAACAACAAAATCAAATATTTGTCTATTAAAACAAAACAAATTCAATTAATAAGTGAACAAAATCACAACTTGTCTTGACAGTCCTTCCAGTGTCAAAACCTAGACTGAACTTTTTTTCCTCTTAGATATGAACTTTCATCTGTTTGCCTACTGGATTTAGTTTGCAGTCTAAAGTTTTTCAACATTGGAAGTGTTTCAATGTAAAAGGTCACAGTGGAGCAGACATGTACAATAATGTATTCTGACGTACATTAAACGTTACCTATACTCTTGACCATTTTTTATTTTTTTTTGGTAAAAGTAGGCCTATGTTCTTCTGAGCAACTTTTCCGATTTGTGTTTTAAAAATGACCTTCGCACAAAAGCTCAACTGTGCATTTACAATGCTTGTTAGTGAGCACACAAGAATATTTCAGAGCACTGAACACGCTGATATCATATTTGACGGTAAATGGGATTCTTACAATGTCAGACTGCAAGGGCTGGTGAATGTTTTGCAAATTAAACAAAATCTTACAATACGATATAAATGAAGGCCACAAGTTCAATAAACTTCACCAAATCAGAGTGAAAGTGCAAGGTTATGTGAAGCTGTGTTTGTCCAGATCAATATTTTGTCAGTCAACATACTGACTGCTTTCCACACCACACGTTTCAATATTATTATAGCCTTGTATTCTTACAGGCTGATGAAACAGAACTGAATAAGCAGTTTCATTGCTTTGATATTTATATTTGATTAATATTTGACTTTGATTCTGAATATTTTCATAAAATGGTTTATTTTGAAGTGATTAGTGTGGGGAAAAAAACATTAACAATGTATAGTGGTATTCTATTTGGTAGTTGTTGTAATATTTATTCACACATTAATTTGTAAACATCATTTTTCATAGATTTAAAATATTTATTAAATTTAATGAGTATCACTTTTATTTAATTTGAATTGAACTTGCTGTTTCAACATGTGGTGTCAAGCTAATTAATAAATAATTAAATATTTTATTAACAGGTTAAGATGCTGAAGTAAAAAGTGTAAAACAAAGAATAGACGCTGGAGTTTTTTAAAAAATTTATTTATTTGCTATGTTGCACTTACATTCAGTGGCCACTTTATTAGGTAACCTTACTAGTACCGGGTTGGACACCTTCTTGCCTTCAGAAGATGGGTACAATGTGATCATAAAGGGATAGACATGGTCAGCAACAATACTTAGGTAGGCTGTGGCGTTGACATGATGCTCAATTGGTACTAATGGGCCCAAAGTGTGCAAAGAAAATATCCCCCATACCAATACACCACCACCAGCAGCCTGAACCGTTTGATACTAGGCAGGATGGATTCATGCTTTAAATGTTGCTGACGCCAAATTCTGACCCTACCATCTGAATGTCGCAGCAGAAATCGAGACTCATCAGACCAGGCAACGTTTTTCCAATCTTCTATTGTCCAATTTTGGTGAGTCTGTGCAAATTGTAGCTTCAGTTTCCTGTTTTTAGCTGACAGGAGTGGCACCCGGTGTGGTCTTCTGCTGCTGTAGCCCATCTGCCTCAAGGTTAAACATGTTGTGCATTCAGAGATGCTCTTCTGCATACGAGTGGTTATTTGAGTTACTGTTGCCTTTCTATCAGCTAGTCTGGCCATTCTCCTCACACCTCTGGCATCAACAAGGCATTTGTGCCCACAGAACTGCCGCTCACTGGATATTTTCTCTTTTTCAGACCATTCTCTGTAAACCCTAGAGATGGTTGTGCGTGAAAATCCCAGTAGATCAGCAGTTTCTGAAATACTCAGACCAGCCTGTCTGGCACCAACAACCATGCCACGTTCAAAATCACTTAAATCACCTTTGATTATTCTGTTTAGCCAATCCCTTTAGACAATAAAAAATACAAATATAAAGCAATGACTGCAGGTTGAAGAAAAAAGATGGCAGTAAAAGTTAAGATACAGCACTACAAATGCACTTACGTGAATGTAAACATTTATTGAAGTATACTTGCAATACAACTGCTGAGAATTACAGTCATTTGAGTGTTTTTAATTTGTTACTTTACTCCGAATGGTGTCAAAATACAGTGTTTATAACACCACCTGTGCACTAGAGGACCTCATCCACGATCAATATGAACAAATATTTTCTCTTATTATTATCTCTTATTTTGTCTGCTATTGACTAAATGATCAGTTTCACTTGCTCCTCCAGGATGGTCCTTCGAGGTTACTTTGAAATTGTTAACGTCTTTCTCAAAACTTGCTATTTTTTTCTGTGCAATGCATATAGTGTAATTTGTTTAAACTCCTTAAATTAACCTGAAACAGATTTCCTAATAAGAGCAGGTTAATTGTTGTATATACATAGCTGGTATGATCCTGCTTATTGACAGCAGTTGCTATCCTGCCATTCCCTTCACAGAGAGAGTTTAGTCCAACAGCAGGTCCCAGAATTCACATAATATTTTGTTAGTGGTGTACATCCACCTCTTCAAGCTCCTGAAGGGAAAAATACAAATTGAGTATTAATAGAGCTTGGTATTTCCACAATGGTATTTCCTGTATGATTCGATACTTTTTAAAGATGCTTCATTAACATAAAACATGATTTTAAACATGGCTTTAAAACATGGAGGAGTTTTGTACTTCTACTGAGTTGAAATGCAAACAGGGTGAGGGGGGAAAAATGCTGAATCTTACAAAGTAATTGGATCGATCAATTCCTCAAAGCCATCAGCCAGGTCATTCTCCTGCTTCATTTGATTCAGTAACTGGCGCAGGTCTTGAACAAAGTTACTTAATGACATAAAACAGCAGGTCAGACATAAATTAATTTTAATTATATCAAACAAAGCTGAAGCAAAACAAGAATGAAGAGCACATCTTGACATTTCTTACAATCACTCCATATAAAAACATTGTGCATTTCTGAATGTGCCTTACACAGGTGAGTGGGCTGCACAAACCACCTGTAGAAACACTTTCCTCTCTATATGCACCAGACACTTAAACACCATCTTACAAGGACCCAATAAGGAAAACAATGTTTACTTTTGAATGTACCACAAATCATGTTCCACTATTGTTTTCTTCCACCCTAAATGCCTCTTTTGCACAATATTGTTCTGTCTTATGTAAAAGTATTTGTATATTATAAGTATTTATAATATATGTATAGTTAGATTACCGCCCCAGTATGTAAGTTATGTATAGGTTGAAAATCGCAATAGGTTGCAGCTCGCTAGCTCCTGCGAGACATGACTGGCTACGTCCATGTACCCAGCAGACAAACAACGTCATACAGGAATATAAGGTTAGATTTAGGTCACCAACGTCTATTTTGACGTCTAATAACGATGTGAAATGATGTTGATGTTTTGTGGGAAAGTGACCAAAATACAACGTCGAGCCAACATCTTAAACCAACGTCATATTGATGTCAAATACTGACATTTATTCATCAAGTATGGCAACCAAAATCCAACATTTGATAGACTTCATGTTGGTAACGTCCACACAACGTCAAGCTGTAACATCATTAGACGTTGCGTTGGAAAGTAACTAAAATGCTACATCTGTCCGACATTGGACATTGACCTCATCCTGACGTCAACCCAATTTTCATTTCCAAATAGAATGCAACGTCCCATGAGGGTACATACATTATATATATATATATATATATATATATATATATATATATATATATATATATATATATATATATATATATATATATATATATTAGTGATGCAACAATACAGTTAGTCTACGGTTCAATACATACCTCGGTTTTTTAACACGGTTTTCGGTTCGGTTCGGTTCTGATGGTTTGACACATATGTTTTTTTTTTTGTTATTCTATGCTTAATGCAATAGGAGAAAGAATAAAAACGATTTATTGCAATACTCCTTTATTTTACTTAAAAGCCAAGAAACGTACACTAGTTCCTGGTGTATTGTATAATAAAAAAAATAAACACTGAAATCTCACAGCTGCTGGTAGCCCATGTACAAACTGGGGAACACATAAATTCCTACATTTTAAAAATAAACATACATGTGAAGTTAATAAACATAAATTGACCATTTCAAATAAACATTTGTAAGTGTCTCTCGGAAACAGTTGGGTATGTTTGCTGGGAAGATTCAGCGAGGGATTGGAGGACTTTATTATGTTCTCTGCTATCCTGCCTTCAGACAGTGATATTTCTGGGTGATGGCTCGGAGATGTGCAGTCATGTTGGAAGTGTTTCCGTTTGAGTAGGCTATACGTAGGGTTGGACGGTATGGCAAAAATTGATATCACAATATTTTTTTTTTATTTCGGTCGATACGATATAATTCCGATATCGATATGGACAATATTAAAAAGCCTTGAAAAAACTGGCAAGAACGCACACAATGAATGTATGTATCCACAAATGACTGCAAACTGAATTTGCAAAGTCTATAATAACATCCAGGCTTCTATAACTAAAAAAAAAAAAACTAATGTTCACTTTTTATTTGTATTTAGCCTTTACAAACAAGAAATGTGAAATAAACTATCAAATAAATAAAACTGTCAGACTCAGCTTATTTATATATATAAGCTGAGGATTATATCTGTCTATTTATATTTGTGTATAAATAGCTAATTAAAGGTTTAACAAACTATTTCTTATATATTTTATAGTCTATTTATATCGACTAATATTTTATATTATTTTACATAACACATTTTCACTATTTAACAGATTTAATACCTCTATTAATCACATTCTTTCTATTTTTATCAGCTTTATATACATGTTTATGTATGTATATATATGTATGTATATGTATATATATATATATATATATATATATATATATATAATATGTGTGTGTGTGTGTGTGTGTGTGTGTGTGTGTGTGTGTATATATATATATATATATATATATATATATATATATATATATATATATATATATATATATATATATATATATACACACACACACACATATACACAGTGCATCCGGAAAGTATAATTTACAGGTAATTTATTTACAGGTTATTACTTACTTTGCAGATTCTTTTGTTTGTTATTTTGGCCAGTGGTCACCCTGAAGAGATGCTCATTTAAATTGCTACTTTTTTCTATAATAAATTTATTCAATTACTCTTAACTGAGTGTCAGCATTTGGTTGTCAGCTGAAGAAGATCTTTTGCATAAGTTTTTAATCTTGCACCATATAATCCACCACCCACAACCATATTTTGTTTATTATGCCTATAGTTGTTTTTCCCTATAGGCTAGAGGTGTAATTTAGCACTTTTTTTGGTTTTCTGGGGAGTCTAACACTATTCAACTACAAAAATTGAACAATCAAACGTAAAATAACAATTATAAATAATAATTTTATACAATTATATTTAATAATATCTTTAATAATTTAATCATGTAATGTGTCTATTGAAGATACACACACGTATTGGTTAATTTTACTGAAGGTCCTACAGTATATTTACTTTCATTTACATCTTTTTATATTTTAATGAAAAGACATAATAAGTTAATGAAAGTTAGTGAAAGATTCAAGTAAAAGTGGAGCAAAAGTATTCCAGATCCACTGTATGGAGGCAGATACAACTAGGTGGAAACTTCTCTAGCCTATTTCTTAGTTCCTTGTAGGACATTATTATTATTGGCTCTATAACTTGGATCTATGTCAATGCAAAGTCTTAAGTAGTGGGCTTACTTTGGTGCTTCTTCAAGCTGTTTTCGAGTAAATGCTTTACTTTTCACCATCTCATTAATGATGATTTTCTTCGCATTGTTCCATTCACTGTCAAATAAAAAAAATGTAACATTATTTATCATGAACTAACAAAAATCTTGAAGAATAAGATTTTGTTAAGGGCCAGATTCACTAACTCTACTAGTGAGCACAAAGCTGATGTCAGGGTTTACTAAAGAAGCATCAGCACTGAGAAAGAATTGATTGAATTGGGTTTTTGACTGTTGGTCAATATGGAAATTAGCTGCTGTATCTTTCTTTGTTTTGTTTTTTTTTTTGCACAGTCATATTACCTGCTAAAGGTTTCACCCTCTTCTGTATTTTTATAGTGTTCTACTTTCAAATGATTTGCTTTGTTTAGTAAATCTGACCCCAAGACATATGCTCGGCATAACTGAGTACACCCCATTTTGAAAATGAAAATGTTTATCCATTTCTCAGTGAATTTAGGCAATGTATTTTGGTGCATTTGAACAAAACAGAATTATTAAACAGATATGTTTAATAAAATAATATTTTAGTCATCGAACATCTTTAGAAATAGAAAGATCATTTAAATTAATGCAAAATATTGTAAATTACAAACTACAGAATTTTTGGTGTGTTCTCTTAATTTGATGCACTATGAAGAGCAGCTACGCTAATTGTTTTCTTTGTTCTCTATTTACACCTGGTATACTCATCCCAGCGCCATTGATGTGATTCAAGTCCTGTGAAGAGATGATGCCAACCATAAAGCACTTCTAGAGGTCTCCATAATTCTAGACCAGGCCGTATCCTGAGCAGATGCTGTGGCAGTCATGGTGGAGTGGAGAGCATTAGACTGATTCCTGAAAGACCAGTGACAGACGAGTCTCTGCATTCAGCCCGTGGGCCAGCCTGTGCACCCGCTGGTGACCTACTCACACCTGCAGCTTCTCCAAGACGGACGTCCAGAGTTCTCCAGCTCCTAGACTGCGGCTCTGCACAAGACGTTTGGCCAAAGGAGAAATGGTAGTGACCAAGTAAGCCTGGCTTCTCTCAAGGATTTTTTTTCCTTCACTTACGTCAATTGGTAAAGTTTTGTTCCTCGCCTCTGTCGCCACTGCCTTGCTTGGTTTGGGACTTGTGGAGCTGCGCATCGATGGATTTGCTCTTCAGAAGTGAAATGTAAACTACACTGAACTAAACAGAACTTCAACTTTGAAAACTGGACTGACACAGTTTCAATTCCAATTTACTAGAACTTCTATGTTAAGCTGCTTTGACACAATATGCATTGTAAAAGCGCTATAGAAATAAAGATGAATTTAATTTAATTAAATTTTTGTTCTTTTTGAAATTTATTTAAAAATTTTCCCTAACATAAATTCGGGCTACTAATTTTTGGACCCTTATCGTAAGATATTTTGTTAGATTAGCTCCAGATTTGGCTTCAGTACTGACTAATGCATAAATATAATTTCATAAAGCATGCTATAGAAAATATTAATTGATATGAGAGATTTGTGAGGGTGTACTCGTATATGCTGAGCGCTGTATGTTAAAGAGCATAAAAAGACACTTCTTACCTCTCTATTTCAGTCTCTGTTGTATCAATATATATCTCATTTTCAATTGTGTAGTACAACCTCCACGAACCTAAAAACGCTCTCCTAATAAGTCTATATCAAACAAAAGATGATTATGAGGAGGAATATATTATATATGCATTACAGACCTAGTCATGTGGACAAAAAAATAACAAACAACTTATCGTCGCTGAAATGTGCTCTAATCTCAAGATGATTTATAGAGTAATTTACAGCTTTTTTGAACACCATCTTACCGTAAAGGCAGTGACCCGGGGGAATTTTTGGCAAGGTCTTTCTCCTCTTTGATGACTTCATCAAATCTTTTAAGAATTCTAGAAATGCCCATCGTCAAAGAGTTTTGTCTGTAAGACAGAGGAGAACCAACATAAAGCAACACTGACTTAAATAAGATTGCATTTGTTACACTATATAACTTTATTAGTCAACATGAATTAACAATGAAAAAATCTACAAGATTCTTTTTATTAATTAGCAGTATGGTTTTTTCATTTACAAATACACAGCTAAAATCAAATGCAAACATTACGTAATGGATCATGAAATAACCCAAAGAAACAATTTTATCTTTATTAACTAAAATAAGCAAAGTTAATTAATTGCAGAAAATACACTTTTTATTCAGTCAAAGTGAGCTTTCAACCTAACCTTTTTTAAAGTAATGTTTATTTATTTATCCTTAAAGGCCACACATTATTTAAAGGGGACCTAATATGCCTAATTTTACAACATCTCTGATGTCCCTAGAGCAGAGAGGGCCTGCGGGCCAAAGTTGGCCCATGGTAAACTTTGATTTGGTCCACTGTGCCATCTGAGAAGAGAGGGAGAATGATGTGGATGGTTTCGAGATTGTCATTTTAAATTTTATCTAACCTTTTTTGTTTCTTTTATTGTTTATCTACTAAAAAAGCTGAGATTAAATGTTTCGATTTAAATGCTGTAATTTAGTTTAAAATGTGCATATCGTCACCCGATGGATAGAGGACAATGCAGAGACTTTGGTGAGCAAATCAAGGCAAAGGCAGATTCTGCTTGACTAATGTATTCAGCATTGAACTTCACTGTCTTATAAATGTGATTATGTTTTTATTCCAAAAGTTATCATTTAAAAAGTTATACTGGAGGTGTTTCTGTGTGGAGTTTGCATGTTCTCCCCGTGTTCGCGTAGGTTTCCTCCGGGTGCTCCGGTTTTCCCCACAAGTCCAAAGACATGTGGTATAGGTGAATTGGGTAAGCTAAAATTGTCAGTAGTGTATGTGTGTGAAAGTGTGTGTGAATGTGTGTATGGATGTTTCCCAGTGATGGGTTGCAGCTGGAAGGGCATCCGCTGCGCAAAACATATGCTGGATAAGTTAGCGGTTCATTCTGCTGTGGCGACCCCAGATTAATAAAGGGACTAAGCCGAAAAGAAAATTAATGAATGAATGAAGTTATACTGGATTAGTTAATACCATTTAAAGTAATGTTTTCTGTTTGTTTTTAAATATCATGAAATAAAGTACCCATACAAATGTAATGTAATATAGTTAGGTATATATATCTTCGGCCCACGGCTCTCAATGATATTTGACTTTTGGCCCTTCATAAGAAAAGGTTTGGGCGCCTCCACTATGTAAAGTTTCAGCTTAAAATACCCTACAAATAATAATTTAGAACTCTTGAAACTTTGATCCTAATTGTGTGTTTTGGTGACTGTTGCTTTAAATTCAAATGAGATTGTGTCCTTTTCAAAATAGGGCAGAGCTTCAAATGCCTGTGTGTCAGCATAGTGGCAGATTCAAAAATAAGACTAATGTCCTTTGCTAATGAGGAGAGATCATCACTAATGGGCGGGACTTCCTCCGCTGATGACATGTAGGAATGGGAGAATGTCAATTATTAAGTGTTTCCATCAAGTGTGATTATAAAAAATGCTATTAATTTTTTTAGCATTAGAAGTTGGTTATATTCATACAATCAGGGCTTAATTTGTGCCGGAATACACCAAATCCGCATCCGGCACCTCTGAAATCTGATCCGGCACCTCATTTTACCGATCCCCCTCCTCCCCCGTCCGCTTTTCACTTTCACTTTATTCCACGACTTGTCAACCCTCTTCACTTTCGTCCTCGACACCCCAGCTCCGCTCTTTTTCGTCCACGACACCCCGCCACCAATCAACGCCACCCCCCCTCCCCCTCTCGCTTTCGTGCGCGACAGCTCTCCATCCTCTGGTAACATGCCGGATCTGTTACCCCGATCTGTTCCGGGACCTCGCAATTCACAAATTAAGCACTGCATACAATGTAGCCACACAGCTGTGTTTAAACCTAAATAGTACCCTATTAAAGTTACTTTATATTTGCTTTTTCAGTTTACTATTTGTTTCTTTTTACAAAGTGTCAATAAACAACAAAAAAAAAACTGTCAAAACAAAGCGTCTATTCAGAGTTTTCATTAATGCTACCTGATGCATTAACTTATGCAATAAAGACTGTATTAGGATGGTTTTTTTATCACTGACAAAAAAATAAGAGTCACATAGATATTTCATGATACTTACTTATCCCTGACATAACCCTCTATGAGCGTATATATCATGTGGTCAACACTGTTAAGAAACCTGTTGATCTCAGTAAACCCAAAGTCAGCTTCAGACAGTTTTTCATAAACCGGAAGAGAGTAAACAACAGGACTTCTCAGAACAGCCCTGCAAAACAATAAGGAAAACAGAGTTGTTATTCATTTTTCTGAAGAAAAAAAAAGCAATTTCCTTAGTTTCTCTGCAAACAGCATTTTAAAGGTGCAGTAGGTGATGGTCTTCAGAAACATTTTTTGTTGTGCAGGTTGAAAGTCTCCACATTCTAACAGTAATGATTAAAGTAAATGATCTAAATGTGTTTATATGTATTTTTATATTCTGGGTGAGGCATAAGACTAAAAAATGTTCGTCCAATTAAAATTTGTCAAAACAAATGCTGAATCAAAACTTTTTAACATCCTGAATCAATATTGGAGTTACTTTTACATGCTGGAGGAAGGACGATACCATGGCTGAAGTATTTCTTTTAGACAGGTAATGTTGTTTTTTAAAAGTGTTTTAGTCTCGCAAAGCTGATGTAGATTTTGTTGTTTTATGAATGGGTTATCTGCACAGAAGTGTTGTTCAGCCACTGAAATCTTCCGGCAAAAGATTGAAGTGACTATTTTCTGTTTCATAAGGGACCTTTTACAGCATCGATAATGTAGATTTTTATTTAGTTTAAGGAGCCCCTATTATGGGTTTTTGAAAATGACCTTCCATGTAGCGTGTAACACAGCTCTAAGTGAAGTGAAATATCCAGCTAAGGCTTAAATCTGAAAGTGCACAGTGTTCAAAATTATTGATTCATTTATAAAAGAGTCGACTTATAGTGCTTCAAATGAATCGTCCTGATAACGAGTCTTTAGCCGTTAGAGACCATTAAACCCAAGAAAATTTAAACCTGCGGCCCCGCCCACAAACACTTAAGCAGATCCTAGTTAAAGCTGTCATGAAGATGCTGTGTTGTGCTGGATATCATTGGAAGTGTGAGGGGAAAGTTAGTGTTAATTTCTCTACCCAAAGATGAAACTGTGAAGAGTCAGTGGTTGAGGTTTATTTTTGCAAAAATACCTCAGCATTATCGACCCAGCCTTGTGCCTTGTTTCCTGGAATCTACACACTTACAACGGTGGATTAGTCGGCCGAAAGGATCAGAAAAGACTATTAATGTGTGGGACTTTGTCAGAGCTCGACAGGAACTTTACAGTACACAGTTCATGGATCAGTTTCTTCCTCCATTTTACAAGTGTAAGTGCGATTAAAATGGTTGCCTCCTTGTTTTCTCTTGCTTGCAAATTATGTAATTAATAGTTTTTTGTTACTTGTACTGCTTTTACTGTATCTGGTTAACTCTTTATATTCTCATATTGCATCTAAAACCACGCTAAAAACGTGACGTGCTGGTTTGTTTACAGATTTAAATGCGTTTTGTTCCATTGCTGTTTGTCGTTGCTATAGCCACTGTGGTGGGGGGGTTGAGATGTCTGAATAACACTGTTGAGAACCGGGTACTGTGTACTGTGGTGTTAGTACCTACTATGAAGTGGGTTTCGGTCCGCCGCTGCGATCGGATCCTATACCAATGTTGGCGACCCAGGGGGGTGGTTGCAATTACAGGAGACTCCAAGACAAACAGGAGTGTTGGCAGGTATGCTCACACATACACTATACACTCTGACTATTTTAATATTGTTGATAAGCCGTGGTGGGCATTTCACTCTGTCTCGCGCTGAACGATGTCAACCAGTCCACTCGGCGCAGATTAGCTTTGCGCTAAGGAGGGATTTAGGAACAAATGAATATGCACGCATATCAGCCTGTTGTTGGAGACCCTTAAAACCAAAATATGACCCTTTTTTAATGTATAATAGGGGCTCTTTAATAACAAAACATAAGTAAACAGCGCTATTTCGCCGCCTGCTTTACTGAGGTGAAGTTGTTTTTTTATTCACATTGGTTCATTTTTGAACAATGACAACCTGTGACGCGCTCCCTATATTGTTTACCGCTACTCTGAATATTTGGTCTCAAATAACGCAAGTATGGTTTAGTAATAAGTGTTATTCCTGCACCCCGCTGGCCAACCACTAAGCATACAGTAGTCGCTTTAGGACAAAGCGTGTGAGAGAGTGAGACCGGCAATCCTTGCATGCATGAAATATTGCACATTATGACAAGTTTTGCTTGCTTCATAACTGAAAATGTGCTAGATATAATACAGTTTTTCATTCAGAATTGTAGTATTATAAAGTACTATAAAGTTTTCTAACTGGCGAATTACATGATCTAGTGGATTGTCTACTGTCATCTTTAAGGTGCGTGTTCATGATGTCAAGAGGCAGGGCTTTGGACGGCAGGGGAGGGGCTGTGTTTCAAAGATATTATGCTAACGGTTAACATTTTGGCAGATCACCTACTGCACCTTTAGGTATGAGAAATGTGGTTGCATGCAGTATGTGTTTCATTTAATGCATGTCTTTTGACTATGTTTAATAACAGATACCTGTTGAACCGCTCGTATCTTTCAGAACCAAGAGTTGAAGTTCCAAGAATGAAATACGTGCGAGATACTTCATGAAGGAAATCCTCAAAATAACTTTTAATCCAACTAAAAAAGAAAAATGAAATTGCAAATACGATTTTTAAAAAATAAATAAAATAAAATGTTACATAATTCAACAGAGCCCAGAGACTATTGATCATTGGTGGAAAGAGAACTAAGTAAAAGAACCATTACTTGCCTAAAAATGTAGTGCGAGTAAAAGTATCTGTTGTAAATATTACTCAAAGTATGAGTGAAAAGTAGACCTTTCAAAAGTACTCTGAAAAGCTGATATGTTTACATGTAATTTGTGGATGTGTGTAAACGTAACATTCTGTAGTGCATTAATTTATTGCCCAGCACGCACACAACGTCATAAGACGTTAATATTAGGTTAGATTTAGGTCGTGATGTAAGGTGACCAAAATTCAATGTCCAGCAAGCATCTAAGGACACCGTTATTTCAATGTCCAATAATGACAACAAATGACGTTAATATTAAAAGTGACCAAAATCCAACGTTGAGCCAACATCTTAAACCAACGTCATATTGACGTCAAATACTGACATTTATTCGTCAGGTACCGTATGGCAACCAAAATCAAATATCTGATAGACGTCATAGTGGTAACGTCCTCACAATGTCAAGCTGTAACATCAGTAGACCTTGATGTTGGGTTAATTTTAGGTTGGACATTGACATTGGCCTGATGTTGTGTTCTGATGTTAACCCGATTTTCATTTTCAAACAAAATGCAACATCCCTATGATGTTGGGGTACAACGTCAATCAAACGTCATGTTGACGTCTTGTGCCTGCTGGGTGTTTAAGGCCATTTCGGTCATCATACAGTAAACATCCGTCATTTTCTCATGAGTGACATGCATCTAAACCAGGGGTGCTCAATCCTGTTCCTGGAGATCTACCTTCCTGCATAGTTCAGCTCCAACCCTGATCAAACACACCTGAACCAATTAATTAGGAGCTGAACAGCACTTGATAATTACAGGCAGGTGCGTTTGATATGGGTTGCAACAGAAATCTGCAGGAAGGTAGATCTCCAGGAACAGGATTGAGCACCCCTGGTCTAAACCCAGTCTCTGGGTCAATGTGTGTAAAGATTTTGTGTTCATGGACACTTTTAATGCTTCCAAACAGTTTGCTGCAATTATAAAGCGCACATGTCTTGAGGTAGAAAGGTAGAGGTAAAATTACTTACATTTTGTACAAGAATCCGTTTCAGTCTTTCTGTTTTGCAAGATCAACTTTAATTCAGTGTATTTCTTTGTGACTAATGATAATTGCAGGAGTGAATATCAATTATATTTAAAATATAGTTAAAAAACACACCTTGGAATCAATTGTCATAGTTCTTGCATTCATTCATTCACTTTCTTTTCGGCTTAGTCCCTTCATAAGTCTGGGGTCGCCACAATGGAATGAACCGCCAACTTATCCAGCATATGTTTTACGCAGCGGATGCCCTCCCAGCTGCAACCCATTACTGGGAAACATCCATACAATTATTCACACACCTACACTACGGACAATTTAGCTTACCCAATTCACCTATACCACTTGTCTTTGGACTTGTGGGGGAAACCGGAACACCCGGAGGAAACCCACGCAAACACGGGGAGAGCATGCAAACTCCACACAGAAATGCCGACTGAACCAGTGACTTTCTTGTTGTGAGGCAATCGTGATACCCACTGTGCCACCATTGTCATAGTTCAACTGACAAAATATTGAATATTATCCTTACTTTATAATCTCACCCCATACACTGGGATTTAATATCACATGATGATTTTCACTTGGGTTTCTCAACTGAGTCAGTTCCTGCCACTTCCTGTAACACACAAAGTACAAGCATTTTCTTTCATGTAGCTTCATATTCTCCACCACACTACACAAAACTACACAAACAATATTTGTAGATTTAATACATATACTGATGAGAAACAAACACAAGTACAGCACTGCCTTGTGGACTTACGTCACAGAATCCATGCATTTTGCCACGAAAAAATTACTTTCTGTAAATTTTAAAAATTCATCCCAGTAAAAAACAAACAGTCCAGTAACAGTTCTAGGAAAATACACAGAGAAGACAATTACTTACTGAGAGATCAGATTTAATAAAGCATAAAAATTTAGAATCGATAATAACTGCTCTTACCTTAATGATACAAGGAAATTATCATTCGTTTTTTGCTTTTCCAAAACTGAAATTTCGAAGGTTTTACTTATAATCTGACTCAGAGCCATCTGCATGCTTTGAGAAAGAAACAAAAGAATTCAGAAATGACTTTTTTTTTTTTTGTCTTACACATGTATTTTAGATCAGTAGTTTAATTTTAGGGGATAACAAAAGAAACTGCATCCATTTTAATTGTACACTGCAAAAAATGCTTTTCCTACTTAGATTTTTTTTGTCTTGTTTCTAGTACAAATATTTTAAAAATTCTTATAATCAAGAAACATTTTCTTGGCAAGCAAAACATGTCTTGTTTTCAGAAATAATATGCCAATATTAAGTCAGTTTTTCCACAAAACAAACAAAACAATCTGCCAATGGGGTAAGCAAAATAATCTTGTTTTTCCATTTGACATAAAAAACTCACTTCAATTTGGCATATTATTTCTTAAAACAAGACAACATGTTTTCCTTGTCTAGAAAATTCTTCTTGATTTAGGAATTTTTAAATATTTGGAGTAGAAACAAGACAAAAAATCTAAGTAAGAAAAGCATTTTTTTGCAGTGTAATCACTGATCCACTACAGTTCTAGATCTGAAAGTGTTCTTACTTCTCATGAAACTGGTTTATATCTGCTTTTCCAATGGCCCCAACAGCAGCTTCAGCCATCTTCACTATCCGGCATTTCACCACCCTGTCAGAGGCCAAAATATTTAACGTCAACTTTCCATACGCTAAAAGAAAGCAAGTGCAAGTCAGAAGATGCGACTTTCAAAGTTCAAAAAAACATAAACAAATAAAACAGTAATTAGTAACTAGATTAAAAAGTTAATCAAGACAAACTTTAGGCTGACTTGAGAAAGATTAGACTGAAAGTTTTTTTTAAAAATAGTTTTAAGTAGTTCAAAGTTTAAAAGTAGATTTAAGTTTGATAGCTTAAAGTTTGAACATTTTCAGTTAAAACTGATTTATAGGTTCATTTATTAATAAGTTTTAAAGATTTAAATGATTTTAAAAAATGTTCAGAGTTGCTAAGGTGTTGCTAGGGTGTTCTGAGTGGTTGCTAAGGCATTCCTAGAAAGTTGCTACGATGTCCCGAATGGTTGCAAGGTGGTTGCTAAGGTGTTGGAAGTTTTCGGAAAACCAAAAGTTGGATCAGCAAGAAAAGATATAGCAACCCCAGTCCGACTATTCTGAAGGTCTGACCCAAGTTTGGTGGTCACAACTTTAAAGACCTAAAAGGAGATAACAGCCTTAGAAGAATTTTAATAAGCTTAAATAGGACTTTAATAGGTTAGCTTTCTCAATCCAGCCTAATTAGCTCCTGATGACAAATTGAGGCCTTCAGAAGTGGAACTATTGGTATTTACAACACTATTAACTTAACTAATCTACAGCCTCAGTAATCGGCCCAAAGTGTGTTTTCATGACATGAAATTCCTGCCACTTAACATACCTGTCAACCTTCTCATTTTCCCAGAGATTCTCCTGTATTTATTTATTCTATCCCGCTATCAGAATATTTACACGTTACTCACATATTTTTAATCTTTCTATGAAAGGTGACAGTAACATCTTCACAAAGTTTAGCATAGTAATGGCTGTCAGGAGAATTAAGCTTTCATTTCATTTCAACTTGGAAACGAATATTCCCTTCTTTGCCCTTCCTGTGCAACCTCTGAATCACTCAATTCATGTAACGGTGCGCGAGTGTCAGACGTGCTCCATAATGATTAAGAGACACTGTTTCCCATGCAGCTTCCGTACAGAGATGCGAAAGTGGACACTTTGCGATTTGGATGTGTGTTTAAACAGACAAATACACATAATAATATGTAAACGTCCATCTTGCCATGATTTATTTTAAACATAGCACATTTTTGTCTTAAGTGAGCATGAACAGTTTTTTTTTGCTTTCATTGTCTGTGCATTCTTCATGGTCTCGTTAAAATAAAATAAAATAAAGTTTTTTTTAGTTGTTAGTATCATTCAATCATTCATTTTCTTTTCAGCTAAGTTCCTTTATTAAATAAGGGGTCGCCACAGCGGAATGAACCGCCAACTTATCCAGCATATGTTTTACGCAGCGGATGCACTTACACCTGCAACCCAGTACTGGGAAAAACCCATACACTCTCACATTCACACACATACACTACGGTCAATTTAGCTTATTCAATTCACCTATAGCAAATGTTTCGGAATGTGGGGGAAACCAGAGCACCTGGAGAAAACCCATGCCAACATGGGGTGAACATGCAAACTCCACATAGAAATGCCAACTGACCCAGACGAGGCTCGAACCAGCGACCTTCTTGCTGTAAAGCGACAGTGCTACCCGCTGAGCCACCATGTCGCCTTATTAATATCAGTATATTCAGGTTTTTTTTAATGTTAGTATCGGTATATTCATTTTAAGGACGTATACCAGCTAGTGTCCTCCAAAACAGTGACAAAATCCGCATGTAGAACATTTAAGCCTAATATAAACATTCAAAGCTTGCAGATTGTCCTCCACTTTCACCTAAACCAATGATTTTTAACCTCATACTACCTCGTTAAATATTCTGTCCAATCAAATGCTCTCTAGTATCTGCCTCCTTTAAAACTCTTCTGAAACAAATTGCTATTGGCTGTTTTTATAAAGGCGAGGGGCTACTATGTCCCAGCATGTCAGATGACATTACGTCAAATTGCGAATAAATATGCACTTTACAAAGAACTTCATGAGACCTTTAAAGCGACAAACAAATGCTAATCAAACAAAAAATCAAGATAAAAGATTTATTCGTTGCCCTTTACTAAATAACTAGTAACTTTTGTCTGAATGAATATGTAAACTATCCCCCTTTTGACATTCCAATATTGACTTAAAATCAACAGGGAAACAGAATGTTTGTGCTGTAGCTAGTTTTCACCAAAATAGTACATGTGCTCATCCTGAACGCTGCAACATACTGTTTATAAAAGAGTAAGATTATGTTTCACAGATATCCAAAGTTTGATATAAGTCATTACAGTATATAACAGGAGGAAACTGTTGTAAATGTACTCAGGATTGTGGATTAAAGGTAATAATGTCCTATTGAACGTTGCCATCTTATACTAAATTTGTGTAACATTTTTGTTCATTTTGCTTCCATTTTTTCTGACACAGATCCTCATTTATTTTTCTTCTACAAAGTCAAATTAATTTATAAAGATCTATCATAATACATGTGTTGAAAACAGTCACAATAAGCTCATAGCTGATAATATTTTAAATACAGCACCGAATGTCCTCATAATGAGATCTTACGCTTTGCCCAGAAGGTAACCGAAGAACTCCATGGGTTTACTGTTGATTGGTGGGGCTCCTGGAAAATAATATAAATCCACTTCTCTGTAATGAACAAGTAAGAAGTTGAATAAATAATGTTATAAGCAAAGCCTGAGGTGTGCAATAGCTGTTTAAGGCCATTATTTTTAGTTCAAAAAGCAACGTTTTATCTTGCGTTGTCCACTCTCAATATACACACACTTACTTCCAGATGTCTCTTATTGTCTCTTTTTTTAGTGTCTCACTGTAAATTTTGAAATACCTGTAGAACAAAAGCACATTCATGGGTAATTTATTAGTCATGGGTAGGCCCATACGGAATCTGCGCGCGCAGAATTCCGCAGATTTTCTGCAGATTTTCCGCAGATTTCCGCAGATTTTTAGCCCATCATTAATTCTGTTTATTTACTTAAAGTTAACTATTTACTGTTAATCTAATTGGATTTGCATTTTAAACATTAAATACAAGTTAAAAAGATATGATTTTTTATTTAACATATTAAGGTTTTAGTTATGATACTCCCAAAATAATTCCGCAGAAATCCGCAGATTTTTACCAAAATTCTCCGCAGAAATAGCCAAAAACGTCCGCAGATTCCGTCTGGCCCTGGTCATGGGTTACAGAGAACTGGTCAGAAACGTGAAAATGTGTAAACATAGTACAGCTCTTACGGAGAGAAAAACCTGTCAAAGACATCTCTGGTCATTTGCCTTAAAGTAACTACAGCCACTGTAAAAAATCTCCTGTGAAATAAGAAACAGGGTATTTAAATATTTATTCTTAAATCACAAAAGAATAACTGATAAATACATTTGTTAATTTATTCACACCAAGAGCAATATATACTGTGTGAGAAATGATTAAGCATTATTAAAGAGAATATTTTGTTTCCACAATTGGAATGTTTTGAAACAAATGTTTTGTAACACGGGGATGCTCAGTGAACTTACTGTATTGGTATATCTGAATTACCATGGCTCCCTCCAGCACTTTCAGGATTACTCATTTCTTTTGCAGACACTCTTAAGGCTTTCACGTATCCTTGGAATGTGATCCTGTAACATAATGTGAGAACATAATGTAACAAAACGTAAGAGAGCATAGCGTAACAGAATGTTATGTAACAGAAAGTAACTTAACAGAACGCAATATAAAAAGCGTAAAATAACAGAACGTAATGTAATAGAATATAACATAACAATGTAACAGAACATAATGTAACAGAACATAATGTAACAGAACGTAATGTAACAAAACAGAACGTGATGTAACAGAATATAACAGAAAAAACAACAGAATGTAACAGAGCTTAACATAACGTAACGTAACAGAACGTAATGTAACAGAATGTAACGTAACAGAACATAACGTAACAGAACGTAATGTAACAGACTGTAACAAAACGTAATGTAACAACATAAAATAATAACGTAAAGTAACAGAATATAATGTAACAGACTGTACCATAACAGAATGTAATGTACCTGAACGTAATGTAACAATGCAATGTAACAAAACCGTAATAGAACGTAACAATGTAACAGAACGTAATAGAACAGAACTTAATGTAACAGAGCAGAATGTAACATAACGTAACGTAACATCTTAAAATAACAGAACGCAATGTAATAGAATGTAAGGTAACAATGTAACAGAACGTAACGTAACAGAGCAAAACAGATTGTAATGTAACAGAATGTAACAGAATAGAAAGTAACGTAACAGAATGTAACGTAACAGAATGTAACGTACCAGAACGTAATGTAACAGAATGCAATATAACAAAACCGTAATAGAACATAACATAACAATGTAACAGAACATAATGTAACAATGTAATAGAACAGAACTTAATGTAACAGAGCATAACGTAACAGATCGTAATGTAACATAATGTAACATAGCAACATAAAATAATGGACCTTATGTAACAATGTAATGTAACAGAACAGAAAGGAGCAGAATGTAAAGTACTAGAACGTAATGTAACAGAATGCAATGTAACAAAAACTGTAATGGAATGTAACATAATGTAACAGAACGTAATGTAACAGAACAGAACTTAATGTAACAGAGATTAACGTAACAGAACATAATGTAACAAACTTAACAGAATGTATCGTAACAGAACAGAATGTAACAGAACAGAAAAGTAACAGAACGTAACATTATAGAATGCATTGTAACTGAACAAAGTAACAGAACGTAATGTAAAAGAATGTAACAGAACATAATGAAACAGAATGTAATGAAACAGAACATAACGTAACAGAATGTAATGTAACAAAGTAACAGAACGTAACAACGTAACATAACAGAATGTAATGTAACAGAACCTAACAACGTAACATAACAGAATGTAATGTAACAATGTAACAGAACCTAACAACGTAACATAACAGAATGTAATGTAACAATGTAACAGAACCTAACAACGTAATGTAATACAATGTAATGTAACAGAATGTAATATAACAGAACTTAATGTAACAGAACATAACGTAACAGAATGCAACAACACAATGGAACAGAATGTGACAAAACGTAATGTAACAGAACAGAACTTAATGTAACAGAATGTAATGAAACAGAACATAACGTAACAGAATGCAACAACGTAATGTAACAATGCAACAACGTAATGTAACAATGTTACAATGTAACAGAATATAATGTAACAATATAATGTAGCAGAACGTAACAATGTATTGTAACAACAAAACATCACGTAACAGAACAGAACTTAACGTAACAGAACAACGTAATTTCACAGAACGTAACGTAACATTGTAATGTAACAGAATGTAATTTGATGTAACAGTACGTGATGTAACAATGTAACTGAACAATGTAATGTAACAAATGTAACGTAACAGAATATAATGTAACGTAACAGAACAAAACTTAACGTAACTGAACATAATGTAACAGAACATAACACTGTAACGTAACAGAATGTAACGGAATGTAACAACGGAATGTAACACAATGTAATATAACAATGTAGCGTAGCAGAACAAAACTTAAGGTAACAGAATGTAATGTAACAGAACATAACACTGCAATGTAACAGAATATAATGTAACAATATAATGTAGCAGTACGTAACAATGTATTGTAACAACAAAACATCACGTAACAGAACAGAACTTAACGTAACAGAACAACGTAATTTCACAGAACGTAACGTAACATTGTAATGTAACAGAATGTAATTTGATGTAACAGTACGTGACGTAACAACGTAACTGAACAATGTAATGTAACAAATGTAACGTAACAGAATATAATGTAACGTAACAGAACAAAACTTAACGTAACTGAACATAATGTAACAGAACATAACACTGTAACGTAACAGAATGTAACGGAATGTAACAACGGAATGTAACACAATGTAATATAACAATGTAGCGTAGCAGAACAAAACTTAAGGTAACAGAATGTAATGTAACAGAACATAACACTGCAATGTAACAGAATATAATGTAACAATATAATGTAGCAGAACGTAACAATGTATTGTAACAACAAAACATCACGTAACAGAACAGAACTTAACGTAACAGAACAACGTAATTTCACAGAACATAACGTAACATTGTAATGTAACAGAATGTAATTTGATGTAACAGTACGTGATGTAACAATGTAACTGAACAATGTAATGTAACAAATGTAACGTAACAGAATATAATCTAACGTAACAGAACAAAACTTAACGTAACTGAACATAATGTAACAGAACATAACACTGTAACGTAACAGAATGTAACGGAATGTAACAACGGAATGTAACACAATGTAATATAACAATGTAGCGTAGCAGAACAAAACTTAAGGTAACAGAATGTAACGTAACAGAACATAACACTGCAATGTAACAGAATATAATGTAACAATATAATGTAGCAGAACGTAACAATGTATTGTAACAACAAAACATCACGTAACAGAACAGAACTTAACGTAACAGAACAACGTAATTTCACAGAACGTAACGTAACATTGTAATGTAACAGAATGTAATTTGATGTAACAGAACGTGATGTAACAATGTAACTGAACAATGTAATGTAACAAATGTAACGTAACAGAATATAATGTAACGTAACAGAACAAAACTTAACGTAACTGAACATAATGTAACAGAACATAACACTGTAACGTAACAGAATGTAACGGAATGTAACAACGGAATGTAACACAATGTAACATTACAATGTAGCGTAGCAGAACAAAACTTAAGGTAACAGAATGTAACGTAACAGAACATAACACTGTAATGTAACAGAATGTAACGTAACAATGTAAAATAACAATGTAACGTAACAATGTAGCGTAACAATGTAGCGTAGCAGAACAAAACTTAAGGTAACAGAATGTAATGTAACAGAACGTAACACTGTAATGTAACAGAATGTAACGTAATGTAACGTAACAATGTAGCGTAGCAGAACAAAACTTAAGGTAACAGAATGTAATTTACTAGAATGTAATGTAACAGAACATAACAGAATGTAATGTAACACATAACGTAGATATATATAGCATAAGATAAGGTAGCATAATATTATATAACAGAACAGATAACAGAACAGAAAATATAACAGAACAGAACATTTAAAACAAGATAACAAAACACAACATAGAACAGAACATGTTTAAATCAATCTAAATATAAAAACACAACACGCAAAAAAACAGCTGCTGAGCCTACAATTTACTAGCAGCACATACCAGAGCGGGTCTTACCTAGATTTTGTGAACTGATCATCTCGTATTAATTTCTCTGTAGCATATTTGACTTTTTTCACAAAGTCTAAGAACACTACAGTCCCAGAGTTGAGGATTTGCTGTTCCAAGTCACTCGACTGTTCAGCGCTCTGCACATCTTCACAACATAGACACAATAATAAATGATTAAAGATATACATTTTTTTCAGACCACCACTTATAAATGCTACTTATGTTTAAAACTAGTTCAATTGTTGCACGTTCAGTTTTACCATACCACAGAGGCAGAGGAATGCAGTTAAAGTTATGACAGCTAAAGTCTTCATGTTTCCGTGTTATGCTGAGTGGAGAAACAAGATGTCCAGAGGCTTGTATCGGTCATTACATGGTCAAATGTTTACTGAGCAGAGCAGAAGGGCAGAGGAGTGAAGCGGTGGGATTAAACATTTACTGTTTAATAGTTGACTGTTTGATCCATTGGTTCTTACTAAATCTGTCAAAAAATAAAATAAAAATGAGCACTGGGCAAAAATTATTAAGAGTAAAATTAACAGTATGTTGAGCTGGTTTTACATTTGTGTTCCTATACAAGGATTTTTAACTTGTTTTAATGTTTTTTTTTGTTATTGTAAAGCACTTAATGTCTGTGAAAGGTGCTGTATAAATAAACTTTTACCTACTTAATCACATCCAAAATAACAGTTTGTTTTGACAATTTAAGTTTGTGTACTGTGTATATTTATTATGTATATAAATACACACATGCATGCATATATTTGAAAACATTTTTATTTATTTTTAGATATATACATGTATATGATACAAACTATATATACATTTGAATTTCTATCAAACAAAATTGTTTTGTAAAGTTTCGTATCTATATATACATAATAGACATGTATATTATGTCAAGCAAACTTGTTTTGGAAGCAACTAACTGCAATTAAACTTTGCCCAGCACTAAAATATATACACTCACCTGTCCACTGCTGGTTAACGCAAATTTCAATTAGCCAATCACATGCCAGCAACTCAATGCATTTAGGCATGTAGACATCGCAGGACTAAATATGGGCGCAAATGCCTTGTTGATGCCAGAGGTCAGAGGAGAATGGGCAGATGATAGAAAGGCAACAGTAACTCAAATAACCACTTGTTACAACTGAGGTATGCAGTTGAGCATCTCTGAACACACAACATGTCCAACCTTGAGGCGGATGGGCTACAGCAGCAGAAGACCACACCGGGTGCCACTGCTGTCAGCTAAGAACAGGAAACTGAGGCTACAATTCACACAGGCTCACCAGAATTGGACAATAGAAGTTTGGAGAAACGTTGCCTGGTCTGATGAGTCTCGATTTCTGCTGCGACATTTGGATGGTAAGGTCAGAATTTGGCATCAACAACAGGAAAGCATGGATCCATAGTCACCATATCTCAATCCAATAGAGCACCTTTGGGATGTGGTGGAACGGGAGATTCGCATCATGGATGCGCAGTCGACAAATCTGCAGCAACTGCGGGATGCTATCATATCAATATGGACCAAAATCTCTGAGGAATATTTCCAGTACCTTGTTGAATCTGTGCCACGAAGGATTAAGGCAGTTCTGAAGGCAAAAGGGGGTCCAACCCGGTACCAGTAAGATGTACATAATAAAGTGGCCGGTGAATGTATAAATATTTATATTTAAACAGTTTATATATAAACTGCAATATTTAGAGGCGAGTTTAGAATGAAACTGATTCATTGCGTTATTAAGGTAAATAAACAGTAAAATATGGAGAATTAGATAAAAAGTGATAGCAGACACCTTAATAAAAAACATATATATAAAGAATATATATAATATACAAAATATAACAAACAAACATTAAATTTTGATATAAATATGCATTTAATATATTTTTATTACAAAATATATTTTGAATTGAATATTAAAGTCATTTCTAATAATATAATAATAATAAATAAATAAATTAAACATCTAAAACAGCACTAAACAATTTAATATAAAAACAGAACAATAAATATATAGTACAATAAGCAAAAAAGTAAAGAAACTTTACTATCAGAGTCAAATAAATAAATAAAAGACTTTTGAAAATAAAACATTTTTATAGGAAAAAAAAACCTGAGTAAGTCCTTAAAAAACATTTTACCTTTATTTTTACTCCATTGCCGACTTGCAATTAACACTACTAGTACACTTACACACAGATCAACTGTTTCTTGCTGGCTCCTCAAGAAAGACATGTTGTAAGAGGGAGACAGAAGCAGAAGAAAGCATCTACTGTAACATTGCATTAAAGGCATTTTTGCCTTGTCAAGAATAGGTTAGAGGGAATTTAAGTACCTACCGAAAGAACAACACATACAAAGATGAACTGCTTCAATAGGTAGACATATATTTCATTCGAGCTCTCCAAATAATCCCAGACCACATCAGGACATGTTTTTACTATCGTTCACATGAAATTTCACAAAATTCAGCAACATAAATGACCAAAATCGAGGGGTTACATAATTATCACATAAAAATAAACAGACGCAAATTTAAGTTCACAATTTGATGTAAAAACTGCAGAGAAATATTTTGGTTGCGCATGTTTTTGCACAGTACACAACACAGGGAACATTATATTAAAAGGGTCTGAGCTTGCATTCCCCTGTCTGCATTAAAAGTCTGTAAAGTCAGTGTTGATATAAATGGGAAGCTCCTTTATCAGATTTTCTTTCAAGTAATTGAAATAAAACCATTTTTCTGCAGCACATTATTAACGTAACTATGCTTTGAAGAGAGCTCACAAGACCAGTTTGAGCAGTTTATGGATGCTCAACACATGAACTGGATGACTATTTGACTGTAAATACAACGCTATCTCACGGCCAATTCGTAACTTTTTGATTAGTGGCTAATTCGTATGAATTCGTACGATCTAATTCGTACAAATTAGTACGATTTGCCCATCACCCAATGACGGTTGGGGTTAGGGGTGGGGTTAGGTGCCACGCCTCCTTTTTAAAATCGTACATTTTCGTACGACTGAACTCGTACGAATTCGTACGAATTAGCCACTAAACTGACAAAACGTAAAATACTTACGTTTCCTCGTGAGATCAGGCTGGTAAATATGATTTTTATTTTTTTACAATTTCAGATTTTAATAACTGTAGCATGATTTATTCAAGGAATAAAATCCAGCCTTTTTTATCTTAATGCAGGCCACAGGATCAATACATTTGACCAGATCTGAAAGTCCATGTTTGTGTTTGTCAAAATCAATATTTAGTCAACAGCAGATTTAAGGCATTAAAGAGCAAATCAGTCCTTTTCCACAGCAGTTTTAATGTTAAGTTATTATAGCACTGTAGTTTTACATGCTAATGAAACAGAACTGAAAAAAGTTGCATTATAAATTCATAAGATTCATTTAATTCATAATATGTTTAATATAAAATAATTACTTTTGACATGGTCATTGGATTTTTGTTTTTAACAATACATGCCTATTTTATAGTATTGATCAGTTTTATTATAAAATGCACAGACACATTTATGATTTATGTATAGTATTTATAACAGTATGTATGTTTATTAAGTGATTCAGGTTTCAAATGCAAAACAAAAAAGCAATCGGTGCAAACTATATGTATATATAATACAATGTGAGTGGAACAAATTTAGTTGAAGATCATACTTTTTGTTTGACTTTATTTACTGATTGCTAGAGTCCCACAAGGTTCAATTCTGGCACCTCTCCTGTTCAACCTTTATATACTCCCACTGAGCCAAATAATGAGAAAGAACCAAAGAGTCCTACCACAGCTTTGCTGATGACACTCTACTTAGCCATATTGCCTGATGACTACAGCCCCATTGACACCCTCTGCCAAAACATTGATGAAATTAACAGTTGGATGTGCTTCAGTTAAACAAAGAGAAAACTGAAGTCATTGCGTTTGGGAACAGAGATGAGGTTCTCAAGGTGAATGCGTACCTTGGCTCAAGGGTCAAAGTACAAAAATAAGACCAAGAATATTGGTGTGATTCTGGAGTCAGATCTGAGTTTTAATAGTCATGTCAAAGCAGTTAGTAAATCAGCATACTATCATCTCAAAAACACTGCAAGAATTAGATGCTTTGTTTCCAGTGAGGACTTAGAGAAACTTGTTCATGCTTTTATGACCAGCAGGACGGATTACTGTAATGGACTCCTCACTGGCCTTCCCAAAAAGACATTCAGACAGTTGCAGCTCATACAGAATGCTGCTGCCATGATTCTGACCAGAACCAGAAAATCAGAGCACATCACACCTGTCCTCAGGTCTCTACACTGGCTCCCATTTACATTCAGATTTTAAAGTATTACTACTTGTCTATAAATCACTAAATGGCCTAGGACCTCAGTACATTACAGACATGCTCACTTAATACACACCTAACAGATCACTCAGATCATAAGGATCAAGTAAATTAGAAATTCCAAGAGTTCAGTCAAAGCAGGGTGAATCCGCCTTCAGCTACTACGCCCCTTGCTGCTGGAATCAGCTTACAGAAATGATCAGATGTGCTCCAACATTAGACACATTCAAATCCAGACTTAAAACTATTTTTAATCATTTTTATTCTTTTAATCATTTTTATTTTATTATACTTATCTCTTTTATTCCTGTTTATGTTAAGCACTTTGAATTACCATTGTGTATGTGCTATGTAAATAAACTTTCCTTGCCTTGCTAGATAATTCAAGAAAACAGATCTGAACATAAATGAAAGATATTTTCATTTAATTATGTGCTAAGAATTTTAATTAATAATCTGTGATGTGATTGCTGTTGTGAAAGAACAAAGTATCATAATGGAAAACGCATGTCAAAAAGTTAGCTTTTTCCCAGCATTTAAGTATGCTGTCAGTACAATCTCAAAAACACCATGTTGCATGTTTATACATAGCTGGTATAATCCTGCATATTGACTGCAGTCGCAATCCTGGCTTTCCATTCACAGAGAGATTATCCCAAAAGCAGATTCCACAAATCACGTAAACTTTTGTTTGTGTCACGCATCGATTTTTTCAAGCCCCTGAGGAAAAAATAAATAAATAAATTGTAAACAGATTATCTTGATTATTAAGCAATGCTACTTGTGATATACAATTATATTTATTTTTTACATTTAACGTATGTGGCTTCAAAATGCAAATTATTAAAGAAAAAGCAAAATCTTACAAAATAGTTGGATCAATCAATTCATCAAAGCCTTCAGCCAGGTCAGTCCGCTGCTTCAGTTTCTCCAGGATCACACGAATGGCTTGAACAAAGTTGCTTTATGATTTAATAAAAACAAAACAAGAGCTAGTCAGATATGAACTCCTTTTCAAAAAGATCAAACAAAGCTGATCACATTCAACCAAAAGATGAACATCAACTCTTACAAATAAAAGTGGTTTTGCAGGGCCGTCACTGAAGAACTGTTGTTTTTTTTTAGGGAATCCAAAATATTCAATTATTTTCCTTCGGCTTAGTCCCTAATTTATTAGGGGTCGCTACAGCGGAATGAACCGCCAACTATTCTGGCATATGTTTTACGCAGCGGATGCCCTTCCAGTCGCAACCCAGTACTGGGAAACACCCATACACTCGCATTCACACACACACTCATACACTACGGCCAATTTAGTTTCTCCAATTCACCTATAGCGCATGTCTTTTGATTGTGGGGGAAACCGGAGCACCTGGAGGAAACACACGCGAACATGGGGAGAACATGCAAACTCCACATACTGTAGAATGCCAACTGGCCCAGTCAGGACTCGAACCAGTGACTTTCTTGCTGTGAGGCGAGAGCGCTAACCACTTAGCCACCGTGCTGCCCAAATCCAAAATATTTCAGTGAAAAATTCTTAAAAGTGTGAAGAACATTTTAGTCATTTAAAAGGCCTGTTATCACTAAAAAGAGCTTTTTAAAATGTATTTTATTCACTGTCACCTTCCTTCCAATCACATTTTAGTAGCAATTCTAAAAGAGCTATTATTAATATTAAATCTTGTGAAAATAGTTTTGTTATCAAACATTCTAATACTTTGGAAATGGCCGCGTTTAAAATTCTTATGCTGTTTTAAAATCAAATCTTTTTCTAATCTTGACAAAACGCAGATTCCATATTATGACTCTAATTTGTGATGTTGGGAAAGAAAATTCGAAACAAAATTAGCAACACTTATGTCAACTTCAAATGTGTAACATAATTTGATCTAAGGCTGCATAATGTATCGTTTCAGCATCAATATCGCAGTGTGCGCATTCACAATAGTCACTTCGCAAGATTTCCAATGTTAAGTCTGATTTATAGTTGACCAGGAGTTACAGAATTGTATTTAATTACTGTATTAATACTGAATTTATACCATTTATGCAAAAAAGATATAAATATAATAAAAAAATTAAAAGTTTTTCTTACATGGATTTTTGTATTGTCTCTAGTCCAAATATCTACATTTCAAAGCAAAAACAAGATTTTTATTTTTTTTTACTTACCCCACTGCCATATAACTTTACTTGTTTTAAGGAAAAACTCAGTAAAAAGCAAAGTAAGAAAAGCATTTTTAACATTGTGATTATTACATTTCTGCATCTGAATACTGTTAGTCTCCCCAGGAAAGCGTCAAATGCTATTCAAACTATCTTGTGAGACTGTATTCATATCGTAATATTTATTGCAGAAAAATAAAATATCACAATATAATTTTTTTCCAATTTTGAGCAGCCCTAATTTGATCATATACGGCTGCTGAATATCTGTCTTAACTCTCTGGTTTTGTTTATTTAGGAGTTACTCTGGTGTTGTTCGCAATCAAAACAAACCACAATCATATATAAATGTACGATTTTTTTATCTGAGTGATTTTTAAATACTTGGTACGGTAAGGGACACATTTCTTTGTAAAGCTAAAATGAACGAATGAATCTGTATTTAAGGAAAAAAAGGAATAAACACGAATCCTTTTTAGCAGATTTTACATTATAATACAGCAGGTTAAAGAAGTATTAAACGCATCATCGTTTTCTCAGAAAACATATTATTTAAGGTGCTGTTGATTTTCACCAGATGTCAGTAGCAACCATCCTTACAAAAACAATAAAACGAATTATTTTGGAAATGAAATTATGTGTAATGAAATGAAATGACAGAGGGAAAAGGTATTGAACACATGAAAAAAGGAAGGTGTATAAAAGGCATGGCAAGCCCAGACAGCAGCTGAAATCTCTCAGCAGTTAGAAAGCACCCCTGCCCCTTGGCAGCGCCCAAAAAAAGCCTTTTATATAACTTATTAAATACATTTGAGTAGTTCAGTACTTTCTCTTTGTGTCATTCCCTTGTTATTACAAATAACTGTTTTTGCTTTTTTTTTTTTTTTTTTTTTTGGTTTATTACTAAAAATCTGGGTTTAGTTCATGTCAACAGCTCCTTTAGAAATATATTTACCAGGAAAGATCACGACATGTTCAGTACTTATTTTACCCACTGTGTATGCCTACACATTATAAAAGACAAGACAACATTTTTAGGAAATGTCCAAACTATAAACTTAAAAAATTTAAAAAACTACAAAAATTAATTTCACATAATTATGATTTGATTTCAACCTCTTTTTTCTTTTGGCTCAGCTGACTTAGATTCCTCTACCTCTCTGTGTCTGTACAGTATAAGAGTGTGTGTGTGTGTGTTTGCGTGTGTACATGTGTTTATTTTACATTTTCACGAAGTAACTGCTGTGTGCTTTTTTGGGTGTAGCAACTAGTGTAATTAGTTGATTGTAACACAAGTCTCATTTTTTTTCTCTTACTTTGGTGTTTCTTCAAGCTCCTCTCGAGTAAATGCTTCGCTCTTCATCAACTCATTAATGATGATGCTCTTCGTTTGATTCCATTCACTGCAAAATATTATTAAAATATATCTTGACATTATCGAGACAACAAAACCTTTCAGTGTCTTGGGCCCAATCCCAATTCTATTTTTGTACCCCTACCCCTTCCCCGTGGCCCTTAAAACAGAGTGTGAAGGGGAAGGGCTTCAAAATTTACCCCAAAGAATTGGGACAGCACTACAACACCTGCACACGTCATCATACGTCATCGCGATCTCATGCTTCATATGAGATCAGACGATGGCGACTGTAGAATTGGGACACCCCCATCCCTTCACGGGAACGCGCAAAACGAGGGGTAGGAGTAAGGGGTGAGGGGTAGGGGTAAGGGCTAAGGGGTAGAATTGGGATTGGGCCTTAGTGTCTTACTAACATAACTTGTCATAAATCTGTCATAAACATGATTGTAATGAGGCCAGTATAATTGTGTCATGAATTCTAAAACAGTGTCATTAATATTTTCTTGACCTCAACTACAGTGATACAAATTGAATTTGTCATTAAATACTACTGTGTAACAGTGTTACACAATTATTTGAAAGAGAATTGACACTTGTTTAATGGCAAATTCGTTTTGTTCCATTGACAAAAAGTGATCATTCATAACAGTTATAATGGCTTCTTCATCATGTTTATGACAGATTTATGACAAGTTATGGTATAATAGTGATGTCAAGTTGTCATGACAAAAGCAAAGACAAGTTACAATGTACAGTCTATGTCAAGTTGTCATAAAGACATCACAATGACATCTTTGCATTTAAAATGACACAATTAAGCAAATGACACTTAATGATAGTTGTCATAAGCATGCAAATTTCCCTCACAACATATCATTTATGATGGGTGTCATGACAGTCTTAAGAACACTCCTTCAATTAAAGTGTTACCTACAGTATAAGGGTAAGGATTTACTAAAGAAATGCAGAGAAACATCAAGAAATAAAGAGCATGGACAGTAAATTTAACGCTATTTTGTTGATAGCAAATTCCCACAAACTCAAGAAAAAACCCATTACATGCTGTGAAAACTAATGCAGAGAACAGAATGCTTACAGGTGAGTAAATCAGCAGAAGATGTTGTTTTCTGAAGATATTAATTAGCAAATATTAGCAAGATTCTTCTGTTTTTTATTGTTTTTCTTTTGCACACTATCAATATAATCAACTAAAAGTGTCTTTACTAGATTTCCAACCTCCCCACAGTGGATATATACATTTTAAAGAGGATAAAAAGACACTTCTTACCCCTCTATTTGCTTCAATTCAGTCTCATTTCTAAATCTGCGGTAGGGAGAAAAGTACCACAAACCCAAGACCACTCTCCGAATAACTCTATCAAACAAAAGGATGAAATTAAAGAGCAGATTATCATATTTGCATTACATACAGAATGCAGAGCACTACTTTTCTAGACAAACGTATCAAACACTTGCAAATTAATTGCAGTTTCATAAAAAAAAAAAAATAAAATTCACTGCTTTAAGTTTTTTATTTTCAAATTATTTTCATATTTGAGTTTAAATCCACTTACCGTAAAGGCAGTAACAGTTGATTATCTTTATAACTGGTTTTCTCCTCTTTAATGACATCACCTAGCACATTTAAAGTAAACCGAATGATTTCCTCAAAAAAGGTCTTCCTGTAGGAGAGAGAACATCAAATTTTAATATTTGTAAACATGAAAACAAAACGCACATTTAATTAACATATTTTAACATTGACAAATTAGAGTCAGAGACAGAGTCACTTTATTATTTATTTTTATTACTATTATGTACTGGAAGAACAATTTAATGCCTATTAATAAAGTCTGACTGTTTATTAGTAATTATAAAGTACATTCATTCATTTTCTTTTCAGCTTAGTCCCTTTATTACTCTGGGGTCGCCACAGCGGAAAGAACCATCACTGAGAACATCCATACACTCTCATTCACACACATACACTACCGACAATTTAGCTTACCCAATTCACCTGTACCGCATGTCTTTGGACTGTGGGGGAAACCAGAGCACCCGGAGGAAACCCACGCGAGAGAACACGAGGAGAACATGCAAACTCCACACAAAAATGCCAACTGACCCAGCCGGTGCTCGAACCAGCGACCTTCTTGCTGTGAGGCGAGAGTGCTACCCACTGCACCTCCATGCCGCCCTTTCTTATAAACACTAAATGTTAAAACATATGCTGGATAAGTTGGTGGTTCATTCCGCTGTGGCGACCCTTGATTAATAAAGGGACTAAGCCGAAAAGAAATGATTAAATGTTTATAAGAAAGTGTCTGGTGCATATGGAGAGGACAAAATGCATCTCTTCCAGGTGGTTTGATATTCTGCATGATCATACTGCATATCCCTAACTCATAATACCTAAAAGTGACTACTACCTTACCAAGTCACAGTTAATGGTTTGTTAATGGTGAGAATTGAACCTTAAATTAAAGAGTGACTGGGAGTGCATAAAATATGAGAGACAAGGCAAAGTACCGAGGAGTAGTTGCTATGAAGATAGTGTTGAACAGGGATGCGTTTCCCAAACATTGACGTAACTTGCAGCTGAAATAACATAGTAGGATGTATAGTTTGGGCAAAGAATCATGTAGTGACAAGTGTTTCCCAAAACTGTAGTTGCTCTGTGGCAGATCCGTCGTTTGAACCACGTTACATTTGTTGAATTTTTAACAACAGTTGTAACATAAAACGTGCGTAATGACTCTAAATGAGGCGGAGTGACAACTTTCTTAGCGAAAACCTGCATTTAATTATTATCATTTTGTTTACATGCACACATTTAGAAAAAAATTAATCTAATATTAGTTTTGGTAAAAACATGCATTGGTTTTCCATGTTAATGTAAATGGCACAAGTAGGTCCTATATTTCTTTTCCACACATTATGGAGAATACTCCATATTCTAATCCTAAAACATAAAACCAATTAAAATAGCTAAAATACAGGCTAATAGTACACAACCAGGAACTCTGCTTCTAACTACAGCTCTAGAGGTGTAGTTTGCAAGTTACCACACACATTTGCGACGCAGTTTGCAAACATTCGTTGAAACGACAGATCCGGGAAACACTAAGGCCCCGTTTACACTAATGCGTTTTCGTTTTAAAATGGCGTTTTTTATCAAAAACAATCCGCGTCCACACTAGCGTTTCATCTAGCGTTTCTAAACTTATCTCCGTCCACACCACTCCACCAAAAACGTATATCACGTGACCATTCGCGCACTCTGGGCATGCGCGTTCAAGTATAAACAGGAAGCATGTGTCTCGCTCGCCATTTGGTCATTGTTAGTCAACAAACGCTGGTTGAATGATGAACGCGAGCGATTAGCGAGTGCTTGAACAATAGCTTGCCTCTTGCGAATATATGCAGCTGCTGTAGTAAAAAAGGCAGAGTTTAACTGCACAATGGCGCCTGAAACGGACAATAGTGCAAACAACGCTCCCATTTCTGTGTCAATGTTGTTGTTTACAGTGAAGGCTGGTCTCCCGTCTTCCGGTAGCGTTATAGTCATGTGATAGGGGCTTGACAAATAAGGGAAGGATATGCATGACCCAAAAGCCCCAATCAGGTAGCGAATCTCAGCAGCCACGCCTCCGTTTTCAGACGTCTCCGTTTTCCCCCATCCACACTGAGACGGAGCAGCAGCGTATCAGAATTAAAACGGGCTCTTCAGCGTTTTAAAAACCCTCCGTTTTCGGGGCTCGAAAACTCCGGCGTAGTGTGGACGGATGGCGTAACCGTAGCAAAACTTATGCGTTTTAAAACGAAAACGCATTAGTGTAAACGGGGCCTAAGGCCCAATCCCAATTCTACCCCTTAGCCCTTCCCCTTACCCCTACCCCTCGTTTTGCGCGTGCCCGCCAAGGGGTAGTGGTGTCCCAATTCTCTTTAGCTTGAAGGCGTAGGGCTAAGGGAAAGGGCTATACACCCCTTCAAACGAAGATTTTTCAGGAGCACACTTGAAACGGAGGGGTAAGAATATTTCCCAGAATACACCTGCCACAACGGCAGTTTCACTGCACCCGGAAGTAAGGAGATCCACAAATTAGTATTTTTCTTGTCATTATTACGAATTTTTACGACAAACAAACACATGTTTTAGTATATTCATAACCGCGTTCATGTTTTACCGTCATGCTTTTTAAAAAAAACGCAAAAAAAAACCCGCTAAATTTCGTGATCTATAATCCATAATCATAACTCCTGTACAGCAGTCCTACAACATTCTGTCACTCGAGAACACTCGAATACCCTGTCAGAGCAGTCTAGTGACTAAAAATGAGCTTTTTACAGTGTCTGCTATAATGTTAATGTTGTTTTAGTGTGTTTACATAGATGACTATGGCCACTGTGTAAATACACAGTACAGTTACGATCTTATTGCCACATTAGATCGTTATGATAACATAATATATGCCTTCAGTGATTTCCTGAAGATAAACACCACAAAATATCACTACTGGAATAACTACAGCAGTCGCGATCGTCTGATCTCATATGAAGCAAGAGATCGTGATGACATCTGATGACGTGTGCAGGTGTTGAAGTGCTGTCCCAATTCTTAGGGGTAAGTTTTGAAGCCCTTCCCCTTAACCCTCGGTTGTAAGGGCCAAGGGGAAGGGGAAGGGGTACAAAAATAGAATTGGGATTGGGCCTAAATCGGTGAACTATAATTGTAACAATGGATCTTGCGACCTTTGTTGGCTAACGATGGTATTTGGAAACGCACCCCAGAACAGAATAGGTGAGAACAACATGTAGGTAGTTGAATTGGACTGGTCCAAGAACTGACCATTGAGGCACCCCACATTCATTCAGTACAAACACCAGAGAGGTAACGACAAGACGAATACACCTCCTGATGCACCTCCTCTCCTTATGTTGACTTGTTAAATTTGCTGTAATGACCCAACCACACTTGTGCCATCTGTGAAATAGTGATGTGGTGTATTCCTTCACAGTCGTTAGTCAGCAAAACAAACAGCAACAGACCGAGTAGGCAGCCCTGGGGGGCTCCTGTGCTCAGTGTGGTGGTGCTAAAAACACAGTTTCTGACCCGGACAGGCTCCCAGAGAGGAAGTTCAGGATTCAGTTGGAGAGGGAGGGAGTTTAGTTCCAGCAGAGACAGAATTAGGGTGCTTTTACATTTGGTTGGATTGCATGGTTTGCAACAGAGTTCGATCAATTGACTGATTAATTCAAGTTCAGTGAGTGAAAATAGTACTAAACACGTCATGTTTTTTTCTGGGAATAATATTTCTAAAGAAGCTGTTGATGTGGAATTGAACCAGATTTTGGTAAAAACCCAAACAATACAAACATAAAAATAAAACAAAACAAAAAAATCGGAAAAAACGGTTATGTGTAATACAGGGAGAAAGTACTGCACTACTGAAATGTATTTAATACTTTATTACAAAGGCTTTTTTGGTGATGGCAGCTTAAAGACGCCTCATATGGAGAATGAAGTCACATGCATTGCTCAGGTGTGATTTTTTAGACTTCAATGGAGTGTAAAAATTTTAAAGGTTTTTTGGGTCTCGTCTATCAAGTCTGAGCTTTATTTTGTATTTTCAATTGGATTCATATCAGGTGATTGGCTGGGCCATTTCACAGAGAATTTCTTTCTCTGAAACCATTGAGAGTTTCTCTGGTTTTGTTTTGGATGATTGTTTTGCTGAAATGTCCAGCCTGGTTTAATCTTCATCATCCTGGTAATGTAGATGTTGGACTGAAGCAGCTGATATTAATTTACAATGACGAACATATGGTGAAAATTTCAACAGCACTTTTAGAAAAACGTTTTCTGAGAAAAACGGTGACGTGTTGAAAGCTTATTTCCCCCACTGTTCACTAATTCAACATGACAATTAAACATGAGAGCCACACAGATGTTTTATCTTTTTTACCTGTCAGAGGAATTGTGGCCTTCAAGTATAAGGGTTATGTGATTTGCTCTGTTAAGGAACCCGTTCATCTCATTAAACCCAAAGCCGACTTCAGACAGTTCTTTGTAAACAGGAAGCGAGTAAATAACAGCAAGTTTGGCAACAGCCCTGAGAAATGTGCAAAAGGAAACAAAAAACATTTTTAACTTGATTTAGTTCTTAATATTTATTTTTTAGGCTTAATTTTGAAGTACAGTGGTCAATATTTAAAGTACATCAAGATTGTTCTTTGACAAGAATTGGTCTTGTTTAATATTTTTAGGACAACACCTAGAAAGGATTTGATCCACTTCAAATGTTGACTGCTGAATATCTTCATGTTTAAGTTCACATGAACAAATATTAAAACATTAATTGTTATTTCCTCTCTGCAATTGAAATCTGATGTATGAGATACAGTGTATGGTTACATATTCCTAGCAGTACAGAAAATAAAATTACCAATTGGATTTATGGAATCTCTCCAAACCAAGAGCTTCATTTCCACGACGGTAATATTCCTGAGACGCAGCATCAAGGAATTCTCTTAAATGCAGCTTAGTCCAACTAGGGGGTAAAAATGGAAATATAGTTACAAAGCTCATTAAAACTTTAAAAATTAAGCTGGTTCTTAAATTAAAGTTTTAGCAATATTCTGTGGAGTCCCATCAATTTTAAAATATCTTTGAATATTTTATCTTTTATCTAAATATTATTAAAGATTACTGCAGAACAATTTACAAGAAAACACTATCAGTTTACTTCAGAATTCATATTCAGGGGTAAATTTTGCCCTTTACATTTTAAACTTTAATTTATTAGTAAGTTTTTCATCAAATGTTTTGTTTCTTGTTTCCATAGTAAGGGCACAGGTAAGGAGCAGGGAACAGCAGCTCATTTGCATTTAAAGCAGCTGACTGTTTTCACTTCCATCCAAAAAGACCATAACACATACAAGTTATGAGCTATTTTTCATCTCACAATAAAACGAATTTCTTTAATTCAGTCCATTACTTGCTATTACTCCAACACAGGCTCATTCTGAAAACGTAGCCTACGTAACTATACACATTTCTGGAGATCGTGAATTATGTTGCCAGATGTACGTATGGCTGCATTTCATCTTTAAAACCAATGCTACGGGGCGGTATGACGTTCCTTTTCACGCTTACCAGCTGCCCACTCACCTCCATGTGGACAGCTTTTACGATGTTACCAGTTTGTCCAGTAGCTTGTCGCGTACGTTGGAGGACTTAAAACGCAGAGAGGAGTTGACCACGACTATGGGGTTCGAGTCTGGTGAAGAACGATTCCAGAAAGCGGGTAAAACAAAAACAGAAGCCAAAAAATAAACAAGAAAATAACAGGGTGAGAATGTGGTAAAATCTGAAATTTTGCTTTTGAATTTTTTGGATTGCTTTGTCCACTGTCGGTTGGGTTAAGGGAAGTGGGTGAGCGGGTCAATCGGTGCTTTTGAAAACACTATCGGTTGGGTTTAAGGAAAGAAGAGGCCATTACAGTGACCTATGGTGGATTTATGTGAGAACAGCAGGCACGAATGGCACTCGGGAGAGAAATTAGAGATCTGAAAAAAAGTATACACAGCGGCCTCTGGTGGATTCGCAAAAAAAAAATTGCAAAAAAAAAAGTACGTCCTGGGACGTATTTGGCGCTCTCCAGAAATGTATATAGTGGTACGTAATCAGAATGAGAATAGCTTGCATTACCCACTTATGGTGGAATAAAAAATTGAGAACACAAAGATTTAGATTTTCTTAAGGAGCACAAACGTTTCATGCGAGGACAATTTGTTTGTTTTTTTAGAAGAATGCAAAGAGAAATTGAAGCACATTTCATAAATAATTACTAATACCACTTCAGAGTTAGTTTCTACATCAGAACTTCACATTTAATTGAACACATTACTTGCCATTCTTTGCAATTAATGATGAATTTTACTAATGATCCACATTTTTTTTTTACAAAAATAAAGAAATGTGCAATAGTATAAAACAAAAAGAAACTGAAAATCATATCTGTACTCTTACAATAGAAAACTTTGAAAGCAATTATGTAGTGATAAGTGTAATTATGTAGTTGCTAATTTTAATATATTGAGTATTTGTCCTTCTTACTTCAAAAAACTCTCCCTTGTATACGGGTTTAAAAGCACATGATACTTTTCACTTGCATTTTTCAGCTTGATCTCTTCATTCCATTGCCTGTAACACATAGTGCAAGCATTTGCTTTAATTCTCTCTTGAAGTCTCAACTGAACTTTAAATTACATTGGTTTGTTAAATACAAATATATTTGCAGAGCAGCTTTATCATAAACTTACGTCACAGAATCCAAATAAATTGCATCTACCAATGAACTTTCAGTTAAACCTAAAACGTTATCCCAGTAAAAAACAATCAGTCTAGAAAGAGTTCTAAGAAAAAACAGAAAAGAAAAATACTTATTGAGAGGTGAGATTTTGCACTATATTTGTGTCTGGAATGAATACTAATAAGCATTCTTACCTTAATGATACAAGAAACTTATCCTTCTCCTCTTGCCTTTCTAAATTTGATATTTCAGAGGCTTTATTTTTAATCTGATCCAGAATGATCAGCATTCTTTAAAGGAGAAACAAATGGTTAAAATCATGGGCTTATCTGTTATTACAATACTGGAGGGCAATAACATACAATTAATTATTACAGTTATTTAATCGCTGCAACAGAATGAACTTAAAACTGAGCTTACTCCTCATGTACTTGGTTCAAATTTATTTGTCCAATGCCCATAAGAGTGTTCACCCCAGCTTCAACCATGTTCACCATCTGGGATCTCACCACCCTGCCAAAGGCCAAAACACTACACTTTTAATATGCTACAAGTAGGTAAGTAAAATGCAGATCTCCAAGCACTTCAAGTATAGTAAATCCACAGGCGAAACAAAACACAAACATTCTGGAAGCTCATATTAATAGCTGAGGCTGTAGAGTAAAGGGAAAGATGTTATGATTAATATTCAGTTTCTTGCAGTTAAAAAAACAACAACAACAACATTTGGACAGTAACTATATGCATTACCAAGGCCCACATAGAATCTGCGTGTGTAAAAATTCACAGGTTATTTAGCCCATCATTGAGCCGATTTATTTACTTGTGCAAAATAGAGTAAATATATAAACTGATATTCAAACTTCTTAAAAACAACTTCAATCATTAAACTTTCAGGCTAAGTTTTTTCAGCCACCATAAAGTTTACGAACTTTACTTTTCTAGTTTACTTATGTAAAGCAGAGTAAACGTATATGAATTAGGTTTTTATTGTTATTTCAGTCGAATTAATGATTGATTTGTATTTGAATCTGTAAGACTTGAGATACCACAAATACTTTGATGTCTTTGACAATTCAAATATGAGCTGGAAACACAGAGACAATCGGCTCCACAACCCACCAGGTGGGAATGCGGGAAAGCCAGCTCCTTCATTTACATTTGAAGCACTCACCCCCTCTTCATACATACTCACACAGAATGGTCACTTTAAAGTATGAATGTTCTATATCAATGCAAGTGACTTTATCTATCATGTCTGATGTCATTTGAAATGTCTCAGTGCGACTGGTACAATGGTCTCATTCCCTCAGAAATAGACATAATCAAAATAATAGATATATAACTTCAGATATCTTTTGAACCACTGCTAAGGGTGTGCCTTTACCTAGGGGGCCTTTATTCAAATGACCATTGTTCCCTATAGGCAGAAACTCTTCTAACATGCCACTAAATGTAAATGCCTTTTGTTCTTCGACAAACACCCATCCTTGAGGAGATTCTTGGTTTGACTACTTAAGGAGAAGTTTCTAAATGTTCGACGCGATTCTGTACCCAGATTAGCCCGTAGCGTGGAGCTCTCATGCTCCATGCTATGTATATTTTAATGTCAGGTATGCATCTTTTGATCTTGGATTTTTCTTTGATAATTTGATGTCTTGTATTGATTGTTTAATGAATTGGCTTAATACACAGTTACCTGACTAATAAATTGTTATGTTTTGAATAATTCAAACAGATCTCATGTTATTATCTCTAGTAGATTACGTTAAGTCCATAGCACCACAAACCCCTGTACAGGTTAGTAACGGACTAAAACACGATAGACGGAGCAGCGTGGCACGCTATACGATGTTGTTAGAGCTCCGACTAACACAATGGCATAATTCACGTATACATAGACAGTAAAAGGCTATCTAAGGGGATAGACCTTCATCTCTAAATTTCTGATTTAGCAGATAACTGATTTATGGGGACCACATAAAAAATATTCTAATTTGAGTACGTAGGGTTCGGCCTTTTTAGAATAGTGGTTAATCGCCTCTGTTAAATGACCAAGACTGACATGTTTGTGTTAAGAGATTGTATACTCGGCCGGTACAAGACTCGGGATGTTATAGGAATACGAATGAACGAGAATAACATACAATAATGAATCGAAGAGAATATTCAATCATAACCTAAAGTAATATTAAAGGATACAAAATAACCTTATCAATGATTTATAATTGGAGTCAGATAAAACGAGAATGAATATATTAATATTCTAAACCACCTCATACTAAAATTGGAGTTAGATATGAGTTAAAGTTAAAGTAAATCAACATTGTGCACTGAAAAGACCGAACAGGCAATAAACCTTCATCCACCAGTAGATACCGTCGTTGGACTAACTGGTTGGACCCTACAAATCAGTGCTGGACAAAGATTAACCACAATTAATTACATCCAAAAAAGAAGAAATGTGTGTATTATATATGAAATATACACACATACAAAAACAAAACTATATTTGAATATATATTTAAATTTATTTATAACTTGTGTTATATACATGTATATTTTAAATCTAAATATAAATAAACATTTTCTAAAATATATGCATGAATGTGTGTATTTAATATTATTGATACATAATATATATTAATATTCTAATAATATTTTAATAAATAAACAGTACAAACATATTTATAAAACTTATTTTCGATGTGAATAATCATTGCCCTGCAATAATTTTAATTAATGATTTATTCATTCATTCATTTATTTTCTTTTCGGCTTAGTCCCTTTATTAATCTGGGGTCGCCACAGCAAAATGAACCACCAACTTATCCAGCATATGTTTTAAGCAGCGGATGCCCTTTCAGCCGCAACCCATCACTGGGAAACATCCATACACTCTCTTTCACACACATACACTAAGGACAATTTTAGCTTACCCAATTCACCTATAGCGCATGTCTTTGGACTGAGGGGGAAACCAGAGCACCCGGAGGAAACCCACGCGAACAAGGGGAGAACATGCAAACTCCACACAGAAATGCCAGCTGACCCAGCGATCGTGCTACCCACTGCGCCACCTTGACCCCCATTAATGATGTACAATACAATTTGACAATTATTTTCTGTCTTTTAGTATATATGAGAGACTTGCTGTACTGTTTACCAAACAATTGCTTCTAATTAGATTTGCAATGCAAGATTAAAAAAGTAATAAAAAAAAAAACGTTAAAATTTTCTTATTTTTAAGCTTTATTATATTATGAAAAACATTTCGCTTAAATATAAGAGTTAAATAACCTAAACGTAAGAGTTAAAATGTATACCTTTTTATTTCAGGTGTTAAGATTTTATAGTAATTACACCACGAAAAGCATTTAGCTCAAATCACAAAATTAACGAAAACTAATAATGAAAGTAAATATGATTTTAGTATTTCATTAGTAAAGCCACAGAAACTATAAAGATATGATTGTTTGTTGCATTAAAACAATAATTAAACTAAACTTAAAGGGATTGTTCACCCAAAAATAGAAATTCCAACGCAATCTCACGGCAATTCGTAACTTTTTGATTTAGTGGCTAATTCGTATGAATTCGTACGATCTAATTCGTACAAATTAGTACGATTTGCTCATCACCCAATGATGGTTGGGGTTAGGGGTGGGGTTAGGTGCCACGCCTCCTTTTAAAAATCTTATATTTTCGTACAACTCAACTCACTAAACTTTTTACTTTTTTCACTTTTTACTAGATTTAATTAATTTATTTATTATTATTTGTTTTAAACAAAAGTTTGCACAGAAATAGCAAAAAATGTCTGCAGATTCAGCCTGAAGGTGCCAATAAATACGATTTTTGCTAAAAGTCTTCTTTAATGCTCTACTTAAAATGAATAACATCAACACCATGCAGGGCATGGAGGTTCTTACATTAATACATTTTTAGTTTTGACTGAATCCCATGATCAATTTAATTGGGACAGCTATAAGTTTTAGCTTTACTATGCAGTGCCTTTTTTACCGTCTTATCTCATTTTGGTGGCATTTTGTCCACTAGCACTCATTCATTTAGATCATTAATCTGCGTATTGCTTAGAATCAGCTCATTCTTTAATATCTAGAATCTGTTCACAGCACATAGCTAATATTGCATTATGCTGGTATAATGAGGACGTACGCTTTGCCTAGAAGGTAACCGAGGAACTCCATGGGTTTACTGTAGATTGGTGGAGCTCCAGGAAGATAATATGAATCCACTTCTCTGTAATGAACAAATCATGTTATGAAATATGCACATTATAGCTGTTTCAGGCCGTTATTTTCAGTGCAGAACGCAACATGTTGTATTGTGCATCTTTTTTATACATATGCTTACTTCCAGATGTCCTTTATTGTCTCGTTTTTAAATGACTCACTGTAAATCTTTAAGTACCTGTAGAAGAAAAGCACATTCATGAGTAATTTATTAGTCATGAGTATTACTATCTTGAGGATCTATGAAAATACAGTACAGCTCTTACGGAAATAAGACATTGTCAAAGATCTTTCCAGTCATTCGCCCAAAGGAATCAACAGTGGCTTCAAAAAATCTCCTGTGAAAGAAGAAAACAAATACATAGTCTTCACTTAACATTTTCCCCTTAGAATCTACTGAAATTTACTGACAGCAGTTTGCTGGTAACTTACTGTAAATCAATTACAGCAAAAATGCTGTATGTACATTTACAGCACCATTTATCTTGCCATATATGCATTTACAGAACTGTATGTATATCTTGACTGCAAAATATACACTGATTTTCACAATGCAAATTTAAAATATATTAACATATTGCACAACTGTGCTACAGTAAAATACACTTTATATTACAGTTAAATACTGTGTAAATTACAAAAATCACCAAATTGGTTCATCCAACAAGTTTTCCATCCAGAGCAATAACTTTAAATATAACCACAGGGTTAAAAAAATGCTTTTTTTTTTTGCTGTAAAATCATAGTGTTACAAAATGAATCATAGCTTTTGTATGCTTTCGATAGAAAAAACATAGAAACTAACAAAGTGCAAGAATGTTTTGCTGGAAAACAATAATTAAACTAAACTTGAACTTAAAAGGATAGTTCACCCCAAAATACATTTACTCATTGTTTACTCGCCCTAAAGTAGTTCAAAAATTATTGAGTTTCTTAATTCTGTTGAAAAGAAGATATTTTGAAAAAAGCTGAAAACCTGTAACCACTGACTTCCAGAGTAAGAAAAAAAAATATTATATGGAAGTCAGTGGTTACCGGTTTCCAGCTATCTTCAAAATATCTTCTTTTGTATTCAATGGGAAAGTAAATGATGACAGAATTTTCAGTTTTGGGTGAAGTATCTTTTTAATATTTTCTAAAATATATGTTCTTGAGAAATTATACAAGTAACATTTTGTTTTGTAAGGAAAAAAGAAACAGCTTGGTCCCCTTTCTTTCATTTTATGAATAGAAGTCTTCAGAATGATGACTGTAATTTATAATTTAATGTAAAAATATCTATATATCTATATCTACACACACACACACACACATATATACAGTTGAAGTCAGAATTATTAGCCCCCCTGAATTATTAGCCTCCCTGTTTATTTTTCCCCCAATTTCTGTTTAACGGAGAGAAATTTTTTTCAACACATTTCTAAACATAATAGTTTTAATAACTCATCTCTAATAACTGATTTATTTTATCTTTGCCATGATGACAGTAAATAATATTTTACTAGATATTTTTCAAGACACTTCTATACAGCTTAAAGTGACATTTAAAGGCTTAACTAGGTTAATTAGGTAAACTAGGCAGGTTAGGGTAATTAGGCAAGTTATTGTATAATGATGGTTTATTCTATAGATTATCTAAAAAATATATAGCTTAAAGGGGCTAATAATTTTGACCTTAAAATGGCATTTTAAAAAAAATTAAAAACTGCTTTTATTCTAGCCCAAATAATATTATCAGACATACTGTGAAAATGTCCTTGCTCTGTTAAACATCATTTGTGAAATATTAAAAAAAAGGGGCTAATAATTCTGACTTCAACTGTATATATCTTTATGCCAAGTACAGTTCTCATTTTTTATAGCCTACTGGGATATTTTTTTATAAACCCACTTCAACAAACCCTAAATACCCTGCCTAGTATACTGAAAGTAATCATAATAAAAATAGTATAAGACAATAATAAAAAATAATAATAGTAAAAAAAAAGACAGCGAAAGGGGCTATCTGTGATCTACTTGGATGTATTCGATGTAACACTTTAAATTGTATTAAACTCAGTCGAACACAAGAAGTGCTAACGTTCACTCTGCTTAAGGTATTGCTCCAAGATTCCTCTGAAAATACTACTCCCAGTACTCTATCCCACCTAACTTTAATCTTGACTGTGCCTACATTTTTCAAAGACATAAGAATCATATGTTTTAGAAATAAAACCTTGTAGATAAGAGTGTGTTTCTAACAGAGAATCAACAGAGGACTTTAAGGCAATGGTCAATTTGATTGAATTTATTATATATATATAATATTATATATTATATATATATATATATATATGTTACTTCTGTTTAACAAATGTTGGCTGGGAAAGTACAGTCTGAAATATCATAAAAGTTAATATTCTGTATTGATTGCTGGGTTTTGTAATATAATTAAAATTAATAAAAACAAAGGTAAAAAAAAAATAGCTTTTGTCATCAGTGAAGTTAGATAAATGCTTTGCGCTTAGAATAAACATAACATTATCATCATTTTACAGTGATGCACAGTAAACTGACTTACTCTAATGGTATTTCTGAGCCATCCTGCCTCTCAAACTTTCTTAAAGCGGTCATGTGTTCTTGGACAGTGATTCTGTAAAAAAAAACACTTATGATCAAGCAGCTGCTGAACTTACAATCCACTAGCAGCACATACAGTAAACCACAACTGGTCTTACCTGGATTTTGTGAACTGATTCTCTTGTATTAATTTCTCTGTAGCATTTCTGACTTTTTCCACTAAGTCTAGAAACACTACAATCCCAGAAGTGAGAATTTGGTGCTCCAAGTCCTTCAAGTCCGACTGTTTAGCGCTCTGCACACCTTGAAAACAAATACAAACCGATTAACATAAAAACCGATTAACATATGCGGTCTTCGCCGATTTTGTTTAAAAACTTCAATTGTAATAATTTGATTAGGTTTTACCATACCACAGCAGCAGAGAAACGCAGTTAAACTTATAACAGCCAAAGTCTTCATGTTTCTGTTTTATGCTGAGTGAAAAAAACAAGAGGTCCAAACACTTCACATTAGAATGAGGATTCTGAATAACTAAAGCAGAGGAGGTTTACTTTATACTGAATATTACTGATCACAGAAAAAAATAGCATACTGCGAGTCTGAACGCTCTTTAAAAATCATTAGAGTTCATTACAGTCGACTGTTCAGCAGGGCAGAAGGGCAGATGAGTGGAGCGGTGCCATTAAATAAATATTGACCAGTTATACATTTACACGTTTTATCCTTTGGTTCTCTTTGAGTTTGTCATTTGAGTTTAGCATGAACAGGTTTCACTACATCAAGGCAAACATAAAGAGATATGAAGAGGCAAAGATATAAACAGAAATCAACATAAACAATAAAGCAACATAAGAAATAAAGTAAATCCTAAAAAATAAATACTGGTCAAGTAATAGCAAAAAAATGATGAATAATGTACAATGAGTATGATATATCTATATATCCATAATATAGATCTATATATCCAAAATAAAAGAACAAGATACACACAGGGGTTGGATTTTCATTCATTTTCTACCGCTTTTCCAGGGGCGGGGTGTGGGGGTAGCAGTCTTAGGAGAGAACCCCAGACTTCCCTCTCCCTAGACACTTTCTCTAGCTCCTCCAGGGGGATCCCGAGGCGTTCCCAGGCCAGCCGAGAGACATAGTCCCTCCAGCATGTCCTGGGTCTTTACCGAGGCCTCCTCCCGGTGGGACATGCCTGGAACACCTCCCTACGTAGGCATCCAAGAGGCATCCGAAACAGATGCCCGAGCCACCTCAGCTGACTTCTCTCGATGTGGAGGAGCAGCGGCTCTACTCCGAGCTCCTCCCGGGTGACAGAGCTCCTTACCCTATCCTTTCGGCTCAGCTCCTTCTTTACCACAACGGACAGGTACATCGACCACATTAATCTCACGTTGCATCCTTCCCTCACAGATAAAAAAAAAACCCAAGATACTTGAACTCCTCCACCTGGGGGTAAGGACTACAACCTAGAGATGGCAAACCACCTTTTTCCGGTGGAGCACCATGGCCTCGGACTTGGAGGTGCTGATTCTCATCCCAACCGCGTCACACTCGACAGCAAACCGCCCCAGTGCATGCTGAAGGTCTATGTTCGATGAAGCAAACAGAACAACATTGTCTGCGAATAACAGAGATAAAATCCTGTGGTCCCCGAACCAGACCCCCTCCAGCCCAAGGCTGCGCCTAGAAATTCTGTCCATAAAATTATGAACAGAATCGGTGACAAGCGGCAGCCCAGCCGGAGTCCAACATGCACTGGAAACAAGTCTGACTTATTGCTGGCAATGCGAAGCAGATTCCTACTCGGTTCATATAGGGACGAGACGGCCCTTAACAGAGGGCCTCTGACCCCATACACCCAGAGCACCCTCCACAGAATGCCACGAGGGACACCGTCGAATGCCTTCTCCGAGTCCACAAAACACATGTGAACTGGTTGGGCATACTCCCATGAACCCTTGAGCACCCTGGTGAGGGTATAGAGCTGGTCCAGTGTACCATGGCATGGATGAAAACCGTATTGTTCCTCCTGGATCCTAGGTTCAACCATCGGCCGGATCTTGGACAATGAAACTGAAACACTTGTCAATTTGGTGTTGGAGGATTCATGGCTAAATTTGACCAGTCTGGTGGCCAATATTCATTGATTACACATTCCACCAGTAAGAGCAGAGTGTGAAGGTTTAATTAGCAGAGCACAAATTAGATTAAAATAGAGCAGTGCACACAACATTATGGGAGAGAGACAGAGTTTAAAAAAAGAACAAATTGATGGTGCGTGACTTGCTAGTGCATCCGTGACAAAGACAGCAAGTCTTTGTGATGTATCAAGAGCCACAGTATTCTGGGTAATGTCAGCTTGCCACCAAGAAGGATAAACCACATTCAACTGGAGTAAGTGTGGAAACAAGAGGAAGCTGCCTGAAAGGAATGTCCGGTTGCTAACCCGGATTGTATCCAAAAAACTCACTGCAGAATTAAATGTTCAAATCAACTTTCCTGTTTCCACCAAAACGGTTCGTCTTGGAGCTCCACAGGGTCAATTTGCACGGGTGGGCTACTATAGTCAAATCTTTGCCAATGCCAAACGTCGGTTTCAAGCAGCAAAAATATTGCGTTGTGAACAATGTGAAACATGTATTGTTCTCTGATGAGTCTACTTTCACTGTCTTTCCCACATCTGGGAGATTTACGGTGTGGAGAAGCCCCAAAGAAGCATACTACCCAGACTGTTGTATGCCTAGAGTGAACTATGGGGATGGATCAGTAATATCATGGCACTCCCTAGGCCCAGCACTTGTGCTAGATGGGCGTGTCACTGCCAAAGACTACCGAACCATTCTGGATGACCACAAGCACCCAATGTGTATCCTGATGGCGGTTAGGAAAATAAGTATGTTTGATGAACATGAAAGTAAAGTTGAACACCTTTCATAGTCTGCACAGTTACCAGATGTAAATATTATTGAGCCACTTTGGGGTGTTTTGGAGGAGCGAGTCAGGCAACGTTTTCCAAAACGCTCAAAATACCTCTGGCCAATGTGCAGGACTTGTATCGGTCATTCCCAAGACAAAGTTATGCTGTATTTGCCACAAAAGGAGGCCCTACACCATACTAATGAAATATTGTGGTCTAAAACCGGGTGTTTCAGTTTCATTGTCCAACCCCTGTGAATCTAAATCATTAAAAGAAATATGAACATAAAATATTAAACCTTTCCTGTTCAAAAACCTTCCAAAACATTAAATATTATTCATACAGTGGAAAGCGGAAATTGACGTTTGAGAACAATTCATAAGCATATTTCATAATAATTCACACTTCAAAAAAATATAGTTGTGGTTATAATATACCATTACCACAATTTTAAACACAGCTTTGTATGTATTTTTTTGTTAGTTGTATACACTGTTATATCCATGTTGTTAAGGAAACATTTTGCATTAAAATTAATCATAATATAAACACAATTGCATACATTTATTATAAATTTATTACTAACTGATATAAATTCACAAACCATCATCATCGAATATCAATAGTGTCAAATTAAATACTTCAAATGTTTAGGTGAAAGTCAAACTAAATAAACAATTATTAAATAAACAAAATAATTATTTAGTTAATAAACCAAAATTAACGCTTTGATAAAGTAAAAAACATAATACAATTATAGTCCTTTAAAGATGGAATGAAAGTTTTTTTCTTTGTAATAACCTGCTAGGGAGAAAGGTCATCTTAAAATACTTGAAGAGAAACATTTCAAGGTTGTATTTTGTTCAAATATTTTTGTATCTTTATTACGTACAGAACATCATAAATAAAAAAGTGCGTAGAAAAATTTAACAGCTTTAGAAATTCTTGTATACAACTATATACAAAGAGTCACTCTGAGTTGGATCACGTTCAGTGATGGAATCAAGCCCCAGTCTTCATTTTTAATACCAAGCACAATTAAATTCTTTACAAAAGCACGAGGGAAGAGGGATTTGGGAAATCTCTGGAGAGGAAAAAAAAACGCACAAACAAACAACCCCTACAGTCACATTGCATAAAATTCAAAGCTAAATCGGCATCATTCTCCCAGCATACTATAGTTTGTACTGTAACTTCACTAGCGGTAACTGGTTTACTGAGCTACTGAGGTAGTCGATCCAAACGGAGAGAAGAAACGTGCTGCGGGAGGAATTAAAGAAAAACACATGGCTATTAGCAGTACTCGCCACTTATGAGTGTGGTTTTGTTTGTTTCTGGTAATACTTGCGCATGTTATGATCAGGATGGGATTTATCGAACGCTGCACCAGTGATCCTAATAAGCAGAATATTACAAAACGACTGGCCTCAAGATATATAAAAGCACATAAAAACAGTGGGTTCATAAAACCAATCTGTCAAAAAATTAGAGTGAATAAAGCTAATCCGAATGACTCAGCAAAAATATCTTTACATGAATTCAGAGTAAAACTACTCCATGTTCAATTAAAGTGGCAGTCACGGGAATTTTATTTGTTTTTTCGAAGGGATCCGTCCATTTGCGCCCACATAAAAACACTGCGAAATACATGAATGTAATTGTTCTGAGAACAAGCTGAAACTACGTACGATCACTCATGGTTTGACTAAAAGGGTCTGGGGAATATGTACACTGCTTACATTTCTGGGAAAACTAAGATTATTATTAAGGTGCTGTTGATGAAGAGTCGTCATAAGAACTCCTCAGATTCAGTAGCAAAAAATAATCACACCCTTTCAAACATCAGGGCATCTTCCACTATGAAAACCTCTGTAAATGATCCTTCCAGAATTGATCTACTGCATTACCAGCCATCATATGTGGCAAGATTATCAAAGGCATGCTTGGACAAAGCAGGAGAACTTAAGTAAAGGGTATTCCTTTATAGTCACAATTTCAGCAGCGTTTATGGGTATTTGGGATGATAAATAGAGCTCATGCTAGTGGCCTAAAATAAACGCTACACATCTGGCCGATCAATTTCAATATGCGGTTTCCTTCAGAATACATTCATCTCTACACCTTTAAGCACCTGTATATTGAGTGTCTTCCTTCCAAAATAGCCACTCATACCAAAATATCCAGAGTAAACCTTAGTTGAGGAAGCGTCGACAGCGCCGGGCCCCGCAGTTACAGTGCAATTTGTTGTCCGCGTCTTCGATGGGGAACTTGTAATCGTAGGTGAGCTCTTCACCGCGGTAAATCTTCCGCAGAGCGAAAATGACAATGTGCTTCTGGCCCTCAACATTGATGACTCGAGAGTAACAGTTGGGGTCGCAGGAGTGATTGATGAAGCGTGCCGCGTTTCCGTGCATGGTGGCGTCCACCACGTCAAAATCATCAATGCGAAACATGTAGCAGCCGATGCCCTTTGAGAAGAGACAGATGGTAGAAGAAAAGAAACGAAACGTCAATGATTTCACAATGAGCCAGATAAAAACTACATGAAGGCAATATTGCAGACCTCATGCACACATATCCATTTGCTTTCTTAACTGCTGTTTTCTCAATGCTGTCATTGTAGTTGTAGGTTTATTATATGGAGTAAGTTTAGATATTCAAAAAAGTATAGTGTATTTGTTATTTCGAACTTCTTTCTTGCCTCAAATAAACAATAAAAAGTGCATATTGTGTAGTATATTGTGTAAAGTATTGTATTGTGCATATATTGTGACCTTAAAGGGATAGTTCACCCAAAAATTTAATCATTATCACCACTGTTCCGAGGCAGTTTTGTTAATGTATTTTAAAGAACGTTATCTTGAAAATGATGGCTGGATCAGGGTTTCTGCACATTTCACCAAGTTAAATTTAACACTTTTTAAGACTTTAGGACCATTATGAATCAAATTTTAGACTCATACAGGGCTTTCCAAAAAAAAAAAAAAAAAAGGACAAATGTTTTAAAACTTTGAACAACTATAATAAACAAAGTATGCACAACAGTCTACCAGGTCAGTGTCCTCAGCAGTAAATGCATGAGGAACATTTAAAAATATTATTATGAGGAAAATAATCTAACAATTATTGTAAATAGAGTTAAGATGACATTTTTAAATAAAAAGTTTCAAGTTTTATTGAGATGGATTGTTGGTGATTGTATGGGTGTTAATGGCCAGATTGGGTAGCAATACATGAACAAAGAAAAATTAAGAGTTGTTTAAAAAGATTTAAGACCCACAACACAATATTTCAGTAAATTTAAGACTTTTTTTTTAAGCCTAAAATATTGTTTTTTAGATTTAAGATATTTTGAGACTTTTTAAGACCACGCGGACACCCTGTGGATCCATCTGCTCCTGCTGATCTTTCATGGAGGCTCTACCTACTAGACAATAATAGTTTGGAATACACCACAGCCAAAATAAATGGTGCCAGTCAGAAAACTGTACAATTTTTGGTTAAATATGAGTGTATCAGATATGTTTTGATCCTCATTTTGTACCTATTATTGCAGTATAACTGTTTTTTGTTGGGAGGATCTCGAGCTTTGTTGTATATAGTTCAAAATCTAAAATGTTCAATAAAAAAATAAATAAATTTGGAAATCTGTAACCATTAAAAAAGAAACCAGTAAAAAGGAAAGACAAATACTACAGAAGTCAATGGGTACAGGTTTCAAAGATTCTTCAAAACTGAAACTGATTTGGAACAAGGGTGAGTAAATAATAACATTTTTTTTAAATAGTCAATTTAACCAGGAGAAATTTACCTTGCTGTCATAGTATTTCTCCCTTTTGTCAGTGAGAACTGCACGGATGACATTGCCAGCATATTCGATCACCATCTCTCCAGCCTCGATGTTTCTCTTGCAGAAAAGACCCCGACCATGAATAGCCGATCTATCATCAAGACAAAAAAAATCATGATTGCACTGATTCCTGCTCCTAAATGATGTTTACCATCTCTTTTTGTTTCACAGCAGTGGATTTAGACTTTTAGAGCTAGTTTTGTGCAGCATTACCACAATTCTAAAAGAAATTACCTGTAAACTCCCACAGCTTCCTTTGAGGTTTTCTCCAAGTGTCTGAACCTCATAGCTACTGGCAACTCTGTACTTGTAGCTCGTCTGAAGGGATATTGAAATACAAGTTACAAAACACAAAAACACTAGAGACGCTTCAATTTTAAAATACTCTGATAACTACACAGACCTTCATGTTGTAGCTTATAAAACACATAGGGTAGATATTTGAGTGTTAATAATTTCATCAAAATTATGTTTAAAAGGCACCACACATTAAGATGCACAATATTAAAACATTTTGAAAGTCGAGTAATATAAATTTGCATAATATTTTACTAGTTATTTTGTAAAATAATAGTATTTATTTAAGAGTGCAACTTAATAGGCTCAAAATAGGTTAAATTAGTTAATTAGTCAAGTCATTGAATTGTTAAAGGGGCGAAAAATATGGACTTTGATTGGAAATGATTAAAGGAATAAATAAAAACTGCTTTTATTTTAGCCAGAATGTAAAATGTCCTTGCTCTTTTAAACATCACGATATAGATGCGGATATTACATATTGACGTCATTTATCTAATATGCGCTATGTCGCGGTAGCTTACTATGGCGAGGGAGGCGAGTGAGAGTAATTAAAACACTCCAACTACTTAAAAACGCTTAAAAATTAAGAAACTCTGCACAATTCACTGCGCGAGTTTGCTGGACAGTCTTTCACTGACACTGAAGTTACAGCAGAAGCCCCTATTTCACTGCAATTGAGAAAATTTCTCCATTTCTCTCTCTCTCACTGTGGCCCTTTGACCTGCTGGCGTGACTTTTCCTCTCCTCTTGATCCTCTTGACTTCTGGATCCAGACACGAGCGCGTCTACATAGTGAGTTTTTTCCTCTGAATCTATCATGGATCAGCTGTGATCGCCGCTGTCGTTTATCAGTGTCACTCATCGGTGACGAGTGCCAGAGCATTAGAGCCAAACGCAGCCCTTTCTGTTGAGCACATGACCAATCATAGGTGTTTAGCAACTCGAAACGGCTCAAAAAGCAAGCGGGATATTTACATTAGTTTATTTGCTATCGATGCTCATGTTGTTTTGTGCATGTACTTGAGTTTTTTTAAGGTACAGTTCTGACTGTATTAAAGGGTAAAATTCTTTTACAAATAACATCTAAATATCTTTATAAAATTTTCTTGTGCACTGAAGTAAATTATAAAATTGTGTATGGAAAGCATCGTCAATGCACTGAGATATCGAATTGAACCAAATCGATGGCATGATAATCGTAACCAAACCGAACCATGAGAACAGTGTAGGTTCACATCTCTAGATGACAATATATAATATTTTACTAGATATTTTCAAGACTCTAGTAATCAGCTTAAAGTGACATTTAAAGGCTTAACTGGGTTAATTAGGCAAGTTAGGGTAAAATTAGGCAAGTTATTGTATGATGATGATTTGTTCTGTAGACTTATGGGGGCTAATAATATTGACTTTAATATAGTTTAAAAAAACAATAAAAGTGCTTTTATTCTAGCCGAAATAAAGAAAATAAGATTTTCTGAGTAAGAAAAAAATATTATAAGAAATACTGTGAAAAATTCCTTGCTCTGTTAAACATTGTTTGGAAATTATTTAAAAAAGAAAAACAAATTTACATGAGGGCTAATAATAATCAACCATATATGAAGAGTTCAGATGCAAAACACTCTAAATCCATCAGACCTCTTTTTTGTAAACGAAATTTTCCATCAGGCTCCTCTGATTAGGTTCAGAAGTTCCATTTTTTAGGTAATGATAGGGTTATTTGCTAGTAAATAAAATACCTTTTTTTCAAAAATGTCACTTTAGACAATTCTTTGTTTTATAACGAGGTAGATTTTTTTACGTCAACCAGCTAAATCCACTTGTGCTTTTTTTTTTTTGCAAAAACCTGTAAATCCACCTATTGAGATAAGACAGTGTAACTAGTTGAAAATCACTAAAGATGCAATTATAAATTGTTTTACCAAACATAAAACACCTAAAATTAATAATATATTAATCTGTCAAGTAAGCGGCGGTTCAGTCCGCTGTGGTAACCCCTGATAAACCAGGGACAAAGCAGAAGAAAAATGAATGAATGAAATCTGTCAAGTAAGTGCATTAATCAATAATGCTAAAACTGACATTAATTAAATCTTAACAATCTGTTGTCATTTCAGACATTTGTGATTTAGATTTAATGTAAGTAGAGCATTGTAAACATTGTAAAATAAGCTTGGTAGATTCAAATAATGTAGTGTAAAAACATTGTGAAACATCAATATCTGTGCATTGTCCTTTAATATAAAATGCTTATCAGACGTATAGGTATTATGAAGTAATACAAATAATGTATAGTTTTATACATTATCCCCCGGTTTCACAAACAAGGTTTAAGGTTAGTCATGGATTAAATTGCATGTTTGAGCTGTCTCAACTGAAAATAACTTGCAGTGAGATGTCTTAAAATATGTCAGTGTCATTTTTTTTTTTACAGGTGCACACCAGTAATGTATTTTTCTAAGGCTGATTTTATAAATGTGGCTTAAATAACCTAATTTAACTAAGGTCTAGTCCTGGCTTAAGCTAAGCCCTGTTTGTGAAACTAAGCCTATCTTTATCTTTTAAAAATAGCTTAAATTAGCAAATAAAACGCGAAGTAGGCCAACTGAGCAAGAAGGGGATGCCTCTCAGACCATTTTAGAAGCTGTCATTCATTCATTCATTCTTTCATTCTCACCATACTTAAGGTGTTGGTCTCTAGGTTATCCTCATAGCATCCACATGGGATAAAAGAATGGCATCTTAACTCTGTCTTTTGCGAAAAGCAGTTGCCATTTAATGTAAAGTAAATTGGACTCATTCACAGTAGCGTCGCTGCACAAAAAAACGTTATGAACGCATGCTTAATTTCCGACTGTACAGTTTTGAGGTAAGGGATGTTTTCATTTGCCATCCACTGACAGTCGGACAGCCTCACCCAGTTCATCAAACTCCGTCTTTTAAAATCAAAAGCGGAATAGAACACTCTCCTAATAAAAGCTGGTGTATCAGCGCGCTTCGCGAATCACCGAGATTCGATTTGTGCCTTCTGATTGGTTCTCGGGATATAGTGGCTTTTGCTGTCAAAGGCAAGTGGCGTATAGTGGCTTTTGCCAACAAACTTATTTCTGAATTCGCTGACGCTGCGATTTGGATGATTAGAAGCAAATCTATTTATTGATGGTGTACTACATGCCTAAAGCATTCACTCAATGTCATCATCTCATTTTTGGCGGAAGTGGCGTTTAGCGGCTGTTGCATCTGAACTCTTCATATATTATGCAGTTGTCAAGGAAGTTGTACATGAACATTATATACAGACATATATTAATCACATATTATCTTGCTGACTATCTAACCTGCTGGACTTGAGCATAATGTCATCCTCATCATCATCACACGGCCTGGATTCAGGAAGCTGACGATGTTGCGATGCCAGGAAATTGAACATGTCAAAAGTAGATTTTCTATAGAGTGAAAGAAAGACAATGGAAATGAACAAATGACTGTGACTACAGCACACATGAGATCAGGTTGATTTTACTGGTACCTACCGCAAATAGACCTCTGCGCGGGCACAGCCATTGGGGTTGACCGGCAGCTCCTCTTCAGGTATTTCATGCTGGTGGAAGCGGAAGCTGTGTTTCTGGCAGAGAGACGCACCCTGCAGCTGCTCCAGCAAAAAGAGCACGGCATCATGGAGGACACCCAAGACCCTGGCACCATTAACGCTGTTGAAGGGCAACTGCTCCATCCGACAGCCTATCCGTGCCTCCTGGACACCATCCATTACTGCTTTCCACGCCACTGAAGGACCACAGTAGGAGAAACATATAATGTGCCAAAACATGATATAAAAAACAAAAGTTGGTGACGCTACAAGAATGCTTGAAACTGACCATCCATGCTGTCGGCTTCTACGCTAAAACCATCCTCACTGGTAATTTGAAATATTAGGTGTGGCTGATACAGACTGGCACACTTCTCCTGCTTGCCAGGAGATGGAGATTCCTCATCTGAACTCCAACCTGAAACAAATACATATGTTTTCAACGTCAAAGAGAAACATTTTCTTCACTTTAGCAGGAGCAACTTCAATAAATGTTTTTAAGTTAACACAAAATCTCATGTTCACCTGCATAAGGTGCCCAGTCAGAGGAATCACCAAGTTTGGAGCTCAAAATTTGAGGTTTACCACCGTCTTGTGAGTCATTAGCATGGGACGCCATTGGTTCCTTCGGAGTAATTCTAGATAAATACAAATAAAAAACTGATTGTGATTGTCTGGGGTAAAATATGACTTCATTAATGTAAATTCTCATCACTGACCTTTCATGTTCAGCCACCTTGGATTCGTCGTTCTTTGGGTCGAAAGATCCATCAAAGTCGAGCACCTCCTTTACACTTGGGGCCTTTATTCTAACCCTGTTTGATCTAAACATTAGCAAAACAGCATTATGAATATAACAAAAAGCATCGAGTTGAGAGAACATTTTCAGTTGTCTTAATCAGTGTTCGGTTTAATGCAGGGTTCAAAGGAAGCTTTAAAAAACCTTTTTAGGATTTTAGGATCAGTATTTGTTGAAGAACTGATTTTTTTAAAACGTCAGAGGGGTGGAAATTACTTCCTTTTATTGCACAAAACAATACCATCACATCTGATGCACTGTTGGCATTCTAGAGGCACACAAGCACTGTCCTCAAAATAATCTAGGTCACAGGTGTCAAATCCCGTTTCTGGAGGGCCGCAGCTCTGCACAGTTTAGTTCCAACCCTAATTAAACACACCTGATCAAACTAATTAAGTGCTTCAGTTTTGTTTGAAACCTACAGGTAAGTGTGTTGAAGCAGGGTTGAAACTAAACTGTGCAGAGCTGCAGTCCTCCAGGAACATGATTTCACACCTGTGATCTAGGTCAACGATTAGACAAGAAGTCAAGCAAAACCCTTTAGAGTTAAGACTGATTTATACTTCTACGTCAAGCACATGCGTATGGTCTGGCACAGCCTTCGCGGGGTCACATAGCCCCCGCCATGGCTGACGCCGACGCACACATCTCAAAAAATATAACTACATGTCGCAAAGACACATAGCGCAAGCTCTGTGATTGGTCAGCTTGTTAGCACTGACAAGTGTGGGTGAGTGCTTACAAGAGTCGAGTCATGTGAAGGAGCTACAGGTGGAAACTTTTGTTTTGAGTTTACCTTATGATTAAAGATGTTGCACGTCTGCCCGTTCCCGCCTCTGAATAAGTGAATTTTTGCTATTTGCACATTAAGATAGTGTTCAGAAAAAAACTAAACACCAGCGAAAAAACTCAACACCGAGGAACAAAAAACCTCACTGCCTGCTAGCGTTCCTGCTAGCTATACAGTAGGCAGAAGTATAAACCAGCCTTTAAGGTTCACTAATTAAACACACCTGATCAAGCTAATCAAGTTCCGCAAACTTAATTGAAAACCACAGGAATGTGTGTTGGAGTAAGGTTAGAACTAAACCCTGTAGGACCTTGGCCTTCCAAGAGCCAGGATTAAACCCCTAGATTGGACAATTGTGGGAAATTTTATTACATTTTTGGCCATACCTGCTGTGGTCATCCTGGGAACTAGGATCCATCTGATCCAAGAAGTCTGTCTTGCATCTTTTCACACCGATTCGATCTGTTACCGAGGATGCTCTCTTGATTCTGACTTGAGATCGAGAGTTGGCCAATATGTTGGGTTGAGTACGAAGAGGAGTTGATGATTTCTTTGAATCAGGACAGAGGCGTTTATCGAGAAGAGAAGGGCTCGCAGTGGTGGCATTTGCCACTTCACGGTGACTTGCCATTGCTTTGTCAATTATGACCTGGGCCAGTTCTTTTTGTCTACCTTCAGATATTGAGCCCGCTTTTTCTAGCGGTGGACTAACACCGTGCAATTGGCTACCAGAAAAACTCTGAGGAATCCTTCTGATCAGCACCTGGGTTGGTGGTGCTGCTCGGTTGTTGCTACTATAAGATATGATACGAGCTGGTGACGATTTACTAAGACAAGCCTGAAGCTGCGGCACTGGCATTACTGTGACTTTAGGAACAGGCCGCTGGAGGACATTACTGCTGTGGATTATTTTCGCTATCTGACTTATTTGGGTATACGAGGGAGAATTTGCACTAGGTATTTGGTATGTATTATTCTGTGGGTTTTTCACTAGAATCTGTCCGGCACGATTGACCAGAAGAACCTGGGGTGTAGGAGGTGTACCAGGCACACAATGGGGCAGAGACTGTTTTGGGGTGGCAATGCGTATGGCAATTCTACGACCCTTCAGAGCTTCCTTTGGTATAGCTCCAAAACCATTTATTACAACTGGGGAGGGAGTAAACTGAGTACCATGTGGTGCAACTGAAAAGGTGGGAGAAGTTGAGACAACATTGATTGGCACAGATATTGGAATAGAAGTAGCAACAGGCAGGGCCATCTGAAAGGTTTTAGGTTGGGAGCCAGGTTGAATGGTAACAAAACGTCTTTTTGCAGGCATAGATGGTGCGACAACATGAAATGTTCTAGTGGCACTCGATGTAACAGCTGTTGCTGGTTTCTCAATAGGTGACAAAGCTCTATTTAAAAGTAAATTTTCCTTGTTTATTGGTACGGAATCCCTTGATCCCTCAGGACCTGCAGTGTTTTTTGGAGAGTCCACAACTCTGCCGTCAACAGTGCATACAAAATTCCCACTGGTGTGGTCCAAGAACACCTCTTGCGAACCCTCAGTGGATTCACTTTCTGCCAAGACTTCCTCTTGGGTTGCAATAAGATCGCTGCCTTTGTAAAGGACGGGGGTTGTTGCATTTAGTCCATCTGTAAAGGACATTTCTTGTTGGTTGGATGAATCACAGCCAGCATCAACAAGCAAATTTGCGTTATCTTCTAAAGAACTTACTTCTTGTTCTTCACAGACCTGCTCAATGTTTTGAGTCTCTGGTTTAGCATTCTCATCAACAGAATCTGCTGTGTGTGGATTTGCTATCTCTGTGCAAACTAGCTGCCCGTCACCAAGGGTTCTTCCCTTGTTTTGACCAGTGATTTTTAATGGCTCAGTATCCTGACTTAGAAAGCTACTACCTACTTCCTGAGTATTGTCATCTGCGTTGGCTTCACCTGTATCACTCTCTGAGTCATTGTCAGCTCCATCTAGCTGTGAGATGGACCCTGAGTTGGGAAGGACAGTGAGACCTGTCTGTGTGTCTTTGGCAGGCTCACAGACCACAACTGTGCGAGAGAAATTCAGATAATGATCAGCAACCTCATCATCTGTTTCCATCTGCATCTCTGCAATAGACGACAGGTCCTTCCTGCCAGCATTGTATTTGCAGGCTTCTTCTTCCAGTTCTCCCTCAACACCTTGAGAATCACAATCCAGGGCAACGTTTTCATTGAGCAAAGCCTCATCAAATTCCAGCTTTGCATTCAATACAGAGGCCACAGCCACATCTGTGTCTGGATCAAAGTGTGGGGAGAACAGCTCATGATCTGACTTGAGGACTGGTGCTCCTGCAGCTTCCTCCGGCTCTAATAAAAAATCTTCAACAACCTTGTCAGTTTTATGTGGTGAGGTTGTGAAAGGCTGTTGAAGTCGTGGGGAGTGGTGGACAGTTGAAGGTAATGTTGAAGATGGACTTCGGAGAGCTGCTTGTGGTGGAGAGGGTCCTGAGGTGATGCTAGAGGGAGACAAAGAAGGTGGCCTTCCTCTTCGTCGAGGTGAGGTGGTACTCATGAGGTTCTCAGTTGCACCAAGTGGTGAGACCGGGGGACTGAATGAAAGTGACCTGGGGTTAATTGAGCCACCTGATCGCAAAGCCATTGGGCCTGAAAGGATCACAGGTGGAGGGGAGGCATTTCGACTACGTGTGGAAAGTCTTCTTGTTGAACGTCTGGTCTCGTCAAGGTCACTGATGGTCAAAATGTGATGGGATGTGGAAAGAGCATTTCCTGGAAGGCAAAACGAAAACACATACATGACATTAATATGAATATTAAAGAGTTAAAAAGATAGTTCATGCAAAAATGAAAAATCTGTTGTTTGTTCACCGTCATGTTGTTCCAAACCCATAAGACAATACAATAGTCAATCATCAAAATAAACATTTTCAATGAAGCCTACAATATTTTAAATAAAGTCAGGAGTAGGCAAAATGTAAAAGATTCTTAAAAGTTTAGGCATCATAAAATGAATGAATTTGTTAAAACATGGAAGGTCAAATGAATGTGCGTGATGCACAAAGACCAATTGTGTTTTTTTTTTTTTTAGAGCGTTTTTACGGTGGCCGAGAAAGCTTAACGTGCTGCAATTGAAGAAAACACATGCAATTACAAAAACACCAGCAAATTAAAAAAATTATCTTCATCAGTTTGACAACACGTGTTGCAAATTCTCACAGCACAAATAACTGAAAAAACGCGCGGTATTTTGTCAAAACACAAACAACTGAAGAAAAGCTCTGCATTTGGTCACAACACCTGCAAATATCCACGCAACACAACAAAATGTTTCAAGGGGACCCAAAACCATGACGGACCCTGCTGAGATATGGACACGTTATTATGCTGTGACTGTTGATCATTGAAGTTGTTGGTGGTCTTTGAAATGTGAGTTTTTTTGTTTATTTTAATATCCTAATTACACGATTCTGTTGTCTTTTGTAAATTATTGGCCCAATTGATGATTAACTGAAATGTTGCGTTATTAAAGTTGTTTGTGTTGTGACCAAATGCAGTGCGTTTCTTCAGTTGTTTGTGTTGTGAGAATTTGCAACACATCTCCTATCAAACTGATGAAGATAATTTCGTAATTTGCTAGTGTTTTTGTAATTGCATGCGTTTTCTTAAATTGCAGCGCGTTAAGCTCTCTCGGCCACCGTAGGTTTTAACCTTTAATGGACAGGACAGTGGAGAGTATTGTTGTGGGGAGCAGAGAGATAAGGGAAGAATTGGCAAAGGACATTGGAACTGACCTCAGGTCGCCGTGAGCACCTGTGTGCTGTATGTCGACACACTTAACCAGTAGGCTATTTGAGCAGCCAAAACCAATTATGTTTAAAAAATGAACCAATCTGTTTGTTACATAAATTGATTGATTGATACCTTTTTACAAGATTCACACATGATTCTCAATTAATGTGAATCATTTTATGAAAGTTTTATCATTTTTTAGTCACCTAAGCTTTCAATGGAGGGGCAGGAATCACTCAGGTTTTTAAAAAATAAGCACGCATATATAGATATAGATATAAATATATAAAACTTAAATTGTGTTTAAAAGTGTAGCCTAATGGGATTAAAATTAAACAAAAAGTAAGTAAAAGACAGAATTTAAATTTTCAGAGGACACAATCTTACCTGGCGAAGGTAATGGTCTGGACATTCCTCCTGCTGGTCTCCTGCTGTGCAAGTACCCAGGAGTCTTACCTCCAGACCCTGAGTCTTGTTTGGTCTTTGAGGGAGTGCTAAGGGGCAGCCCAGGTGAAAAAGACTCGCTATCTGTGCCATCCTCATCTGCAATTCAAAAATATGATTAATTAGGACTAAAAAATTTATTTGAAAAACGAATTACAAATATTACAGGCTGTACTGTAGAACTGTTGAAATAATAAAGCACACATAAATAAACATTTATGTACAAACCGTTTTGGGCTTTTGGACTGTGCACAATTGTGTGATTTTCTCCCTGATCCACCATGAAGCTAAGGGTTCTGCAGCGTGTTGATGGTCGCACCTCTGACACTTTACAAGTGTACCGGCATCGTCTGCGAGGGTCAACTGTGCTCCAATACCATCTAGAACATCTAAGACCACCTCAAAGTATGAATACAGATTTCTATGGAACATCTTTGGAATATCTCATAATGCAAAGAGTCAACTAGTATATGTGCAATATTAAGGTGACACTAGTGCATTGGTAACAACTAAAGTTCTCTCACTCTTTTTGGACAATAACTAGAAAAAAGTATATTACTCACTGGTAGCCAACTGGATACAATTTCCCAGAATTTGCAGACAGCTCTGTCAGGACCCCAAGATTTTTAACGTGTAGAGATCCTGTTTAGATAAATAACGAAACATGATTAATTCTCATTCCTAATGTAGCAACAAGAAAAGATAAACACAACAGTTTACTCACCAATCATCACGTTTACAGACTCTGGCTCCAAGCCCGTTAGAAACTTCCTACGTAGACTGATTCCATCAAAATCTACATAAACCCTTCTAACAACTTCAAACCCATTGCCTTGTTCAATCTAGAAAAAGAAAAAGCTTGTTTACATTCATACGCTCTATTACAATTTCAAGGCCCACTCACACAGAATGCTTGTTTGCACAAAAAAAAGCAAGCGTAACGATCACACACGTTAGTGATGCGCGGATGGCGGTTAAATCCGCGGGCGCTGCGGATAATCCGCGGGTCGGGTAATAAAAAAATACATTATGTTTAATTGCGGGTGGGTCGCAGGTGGATGTAGCGGGTCATAGCAGTTGACCAGCAAAAAAGCAGAGAGTGGACTTCGCAGAATGTGAAGATGAGAGACGCCCAAAATAATGTATAAAGTGCAAGAGTACTGTGCTAACTTCAGTTAGAGGAGTCATCAGAGGGAAATCTGCTATCATTCTGGGAGAAACAAGATCGCTTATTTACCATTTACACGACTGCAGCGCCTTGCAAGGAGAAGCTTGTGCATTCCTGCAACAAGCGGTTCGCGCAAACGCTCATTTAGTGCAGCCAGCCGTGTTTTGGAGACGAGGCGGAATCGCCCGAATCCAGGCACAGTAGATGCTATTCTGTTTTTGCACAGTGTTAAGAAAAGGGCCAAGTACACACAACATAGCTGCTGTTTAGGCTGAAGGGACGCCGTTTTTGTTCCTGTATATGTAAAAGCTGAATCTGCTGTTAATAACGAACAATCCACTGTGACCTAAGTTGCAGGAGAGGGGAAAAAAGTGTGGCCGCTTGCCTGCTTTTACGGGAGTTGTAGTCCATAGCATTGTGGGTAGTGTAGTTCGACACGCATGCTGTGTGATGTGAGCTCTCGCTGTGTGCTGTGCGTGCGGTGAATTAGAGGGAGAAAGTTTTATCCGGTTTTGTTTTATGTTAACTTCAGTAATTCCACCCGGGAGCTGTTTTGCACTGTGAACCTGAAAACTCTGAAATAAGTAAAAGAAGGGCATGCATCGAGTACTTTTGTCCGTCTCATTTGCTCGAGCATGAATTAACGGGCTGTTACTCTGCCGCCGGACATTGCGGAGAAAGTTACACCTATCATCATGCTTAAAACAAAGAATTAGAATTATTAAAGTGGCGATCGGGTGCGGGTCGGGTGCGGATAAATATATCAGATGAAATAATATGTGCGGGCGGGTGGCGGGTGGATGATAAGAATGAAGGAGCGGATTCGGATGACATTTGAGCTGATCCGCGCATCTCTAACGCACGTCCATCAAGCGTATGTTTACACAGGAAAAAACATTAGAAAAGTAGCATATTGGATGGGAAAATGCATTTTGCGTTAACGTCCCCTAACTGTAAAATATAATTTGGTAACACTTTAGTTTAGGTCACAATTCACGCTATTAACAAACCATTAACTAACACTATTAGCTTAATAAACTACTTATTAGCTATTTATTAATAGTTAGTAAGGTAGAAGTTGGGTTAAGGTTTTTGGTAGGATTAGGGATGCAGAATAAGATCATACTTCATAACCACTAACAAACAGTTAATATCTTAACAATAGGAAGGTAATAAGCCAGTAGTTAATAGCATGAATTGTGACCTGAAGTCAAGTGTTACCTATTATTTACTGGTTTTTCATACACACCTTGCTGTTTATGAGTTCACGGTGTTTGTAACAGTAGACTTTCTTATCGTGCTGGAAGACACAGTTGCTGGCACGAGCACACATGAAGTGGTAGTTACTCTGACACGAGGTAAGACAGCAGCCCACAGTCGCTCCCGTCTGGCCACACCGCTCGCACCGCTAGCAAAAAGAGGAAATTTATATATTAATATATTTAAATACTTTTCTTATAAAAGAGAAGAAAATACCATTATAAAGCAGATGGTATTATGATACAACAAAACAGAGTTGCACAATGAATTGTTAAAAGAGCACAGTCTCTGTTGACTCTCCCACATAACATTTATTAAACTTCTAACAATGACAGGAAACATACAGATTTGCATTAGACCAAGTCTTCTAACCACACAGTTTCATAAATAAAGTGTATAGCACATATTACCACTAACATATATAGTGATGATCGAAGGGAGTATGGTCAATTAAACTTAATTGTCAAAAGTGCTGATTCATCAAGTACTTAAAACATGTTTAGTCTTGTTAATGATTTAATTATTCAAAGTGGTTATCTAAAAAAGATAATTCATTCAATTTATTATTTTAATTCAACAATTTAAAATAAAGAAATTAATAATTTGTTCGAATTTCTAGTATGTTACATGTTATTTTCAGGGTTCCCACACTTTCATGAAGGTGGGAACATTCAAGCTGCATCATACGTCACGCCATGGAAGTCCGTACTGTACTTCCCATTTCACTTACACTTAATATTTAAGTTAAAAATGTCAGAGTAATTTTCAAAAATTTACTATTTTTAGTCATTTTTAAAGAATTTTTATAAAATTTGTTAAATTAAATACAGGTCATTTTCAAATGCGGCTTCTAAAATATTGATATTATTTGTCCGTGTTATTGTACAAGAATTTTAAGATTTCTCAGATTTGTTTTGTTCTGTTTTTGACAATTGAGCATAATTGTTGAAATAAAACCATAAACAAATTACATTTCAAATGAAATTCAAGCACTTTCAAGGACTTGTGTTTGCCAAAGATAAGCCTTTGGTGTCTCCAGAATGTGTCTGTAAAGTTTCAGCTCAAAATAGCCATCAGATTATTTATTATAGCCTCCAGAATCTGCTCATTTTGCTGTCAGAAAACATTGTAGCTGTTTTTGTAGCCTGTGGCTTTAAATGCAAATCAGCTGCTTCTCCCCGCCCACCATTCCCACGTGCGCGTCTCCTTGTCATCATGTGTTATGTTAGATAAACAACACAGAGACAGAGACAGACTCGGATGATGCTGAAATACAGCTCATTAGTTAAAAATACCAAGTAAGTTTATTTGATGTATTTATGGGGTTTATTCATGCCTTTCTGAAATAATGAGTCTCACACAAATGCTGTTTGCAGTACACATACACACACACGCACACATTAGCGTTTACGGACACCATGCAGCCAGAATTACTGTGGATATATAAATTTATGTAATCTAGTTCCAAATTAATAATAATCTATATATCTGAAAAGTTCTATTCTTTGGTTTTTAATTTTTTTTAAACTCTAGCTAGGGTGTGACATTAAAACCTCTCAGTTCAAAGCATGGTGGTGTCTATTGTCTAACAAATGGCTAGGTAACACTTTTGAGCGGGTTTTAAGTGGCAGGATGGGTTCTGACTCCAATACTTCATTTGCACGCTTCGTTTTCATGCTAAAATGCATCATGAATGGGTACTAATATGCTGAGGACATTGGGGCAGTGGAAATGCAATTCACACTGCTGACTCCAATACTTCATTTACTTGCTTTGTTTAGCCATCTCCACCTAGCCATCCCCCTCCTCTTAAAACACTTTATAGACAAGACTCATTTAGACTTGCTTTAGACTTGTGATAAAACTCACAGACTGCAGACTCGTGGACTTCTTAAAGGCGATGTATGACTGCAGAACAACCAAAACGTCTCAAAGAAATCTGCTTGGAACCCAATCTAATGACATTAACAGTGTTACTAACCATAAAGCGGCCCCTGGCGATGGCACTATGGACATGCAGCAAAGCTCCGTTGGCTTCCTGCACCTCAGCAGACCAAATGCAGCAGTTCACATGAGCCCATTCGTTCTGTCCAATATACAGCAGCCTACCAGCATCCTAAACATACAACACACAGACAAAACAACTCAACAGAGCTCAACAGATGATCATTTCTGAACACAAAACCATCAAGCATCACCTACATTGGGTTTGGCATCTCCATGTTGCTGGCAGAGTGAGCACTGCCTTTCATCCAAAGACTTGGAATTTACTTTCTGCTGATCTGTGATTTATATATATAAAAAAATGAATAAAACAAAACACAAGCAAGAGGAGAGCATTAGCCATAAATGCAAAAACGGTGTGTTTACCTTTGGACTGTGGGCTTCCTGGATGTTGATCTTTGAGCCACTGTGCATAACTGTGTTCATTGCTGGGGGGAATTATGGCCTCGGGCAGCATACCGCTAAAACACAAGAGAGCAAAGGAGAACTTAACTTAAAAAAAAATTAAAAAATCACAAATAGAAAACAAAACAGACAGGACATGGCGTATATTCAGGGCTGGATTAAAAACACATTGGGCCCTGGGGCTATAGCAAGTTCAAGGGCCCCATTTATTTTAATCGCCTCACAAAAGTATATATTTTTGCTGTTATCAATGTTATTGTTGTTGTATTTTATGTTGTTTTTATGTTTTATGCATGTTAAATTGGTCGGCTTGGTAGCGCTGATGAGTGTGGGTGGGATCAAGAGCCACGCAAACCCGTTGGAGCGAGTGTTTACAAGTGTCAAGTCCTGTGAAGCAAGTTTTGTTTTGTGTTTACCTTATGATTAAAATTGCTGCACGTCCGCCGGTTCCCGCCTCAAAATAAGCGAGTTTAAGCTACTTGTACATTAAAGTATGGTTCAGAAAAAACAAAACACCAGCGAAGAAACTCTACCAAGAGGAACGTATAAACCTACTGCAGCTAGCGTTTCAGAAGTGTTATTGCAGAGCAACACAAACAGCGCGCAGAAGTATAAATGCACGACTACATGCAAGGCATGCGCTGTGGGTTACGCCAATCACTTGACACAGAAGTATAAACCAGGCTTTATGGGGGATTAAAACAGGACTATTTAATATTCTGATTGGGCTACAGGCACTCCAAGTTCCCAGTTTAGCGGTGTCACTGTTTTTAATCAGCAGCAAACCGAAAGTAATACATCACTTTATCGACAAGCGAAAGCATAGTGCAAAGAGGCGTTTCCCACGTCATGAAGCAAATTTATTCTTCAGCCAATCAAGGGTCCTCTCCTTCTATGGGCCCTGGGGCTTCAGCCCCACCTAGCCTTTATGTTTATCCGGCCCTGTGTACATTTACAAGTAAATATGTTTAATGGTTTGTACTGGGGGATTATAAATTTATATAATCTAGTTTCAAATGAACAATAATCTACATATAACTGAAAAGTTATATTCTTTGGTTTTTAATTATATCATTTCATTAACAGCCCAGCTATCTTTCTGACTACTGGCTGAGCCAGTGATGCAAATGCAACAGGCAGGTTTTCAATGACTCTGCCTTTGTCTTAGGGTGATACTTTCAGGCCAAAAAAACCCCTTTGCTGATTAACTTGTGTGGCAGGTTTTCTAACACCTATATGCTGGTCAACCCAATACCTAATTTGCATGCTTTGTTTAGACATCTCCCCTCCTCCTAAGAATACAATATAGACAGGACATCTTTGTTTTCAAATCAGACTTGTGATAAAACTAGCAGGCTGCAGACCTCCAGTAGGCTCCTGCAGACACATGGACATCTTGAAGACGTTGTATGACTGCAGAACCAACACGTCTCAATAAAGGAATTCTGCTTGTTTCGAGTCTCCTGGACTGGGTTCTCTTCTATCCAACATTTATTTGTTTACAACAGTACTAACTTTAAGGAGTTATAAATCTTTCAAGCTACAGTATATTTTGAAACATTTGCACATTTAAACATGCAAAAAGTGCCAATTTATGTCAAACGAGAGACACATGAGTATCTGTATAGAATATTTCCCCCCTCACCACTAGTTTCAGTTTCATTTTAGGTAAATTTGTTTAGGATTTTTATAATAAATGCTATTCAACTTGCATTTGTCATTCCTTTTTCTGTTCCGAACATAAAATTCGAATATTTAGGAGCATAAATGTGTTTTGTCAAGATTTTGTCTTATTTATGGCATTCGTTAGTGCATTTAAAAAAAAATTTCCATTCATTTGTGACTTTTGATTACAACAAAGCAGCTTAGCTTCCTGCATTATTATTCTTATTTTTGTCAACAATGCAATTTTAATAGTGCAATTTAGTTGCTAAAATGTGTCAGTGCTGTAGCTGTTTGCATTAGTGTTAAGCAGGGGTTCTCAATGTCTACATGTCCAAATCTTTTACCTTTTATTGGTCAAAGGTCCGGAACAATTGATATCACATAACTTGTTTTTAACAAACATACATAACATGCATCACAAGTCAACACTACTTATTTTTCTTTAAAGTGCTATTTGCATTGGAAACAGATTAAATACAATGCAAATGTGGCAAAACCAGTAATACAGGGTATATGCAGGAATCCTAAAGGTAATTTCAATACCTTTTTAAGACTTTTCAAAAACCTTCTCAGAAAATTAAGACCTCGTCGCCACTTCAAATCAGTATCAAAGTTTTAACTTAATAAACAGTTGTTAATAAATAGTTGTAGTTAAATAAATCAAGGGAGCACAACTATGCAACAGAACCCAAATAAGCTCGGAAGAAACAAAGCTTGAAAGAATAAATCACGCTGTTGTTTTTCATCGACAGGGTTCAGCGACTGTTTAAACTCGTCTTTCTCTAACCAGGAGTATGCAAACTTACATTTTCCCAGTTTCGCTTTATGGTTTTGCTACATGTGAAGAGCGTCACATCACCCTTCCACATTTGTCGCAAATTACGTGACATCACCTGGATGGAGGAGCTAGGTCGTACGCGCCCCAGCCCAAACCAATTGCGTGGATTGAGCGTTGTTAATATTAGGAGGAAAATAAATATATTTATGCTTTTTTTAGAGTCAAACACTTTGGACAACGCTTGAACAAAATATAAGACCCCATTAAAAAACGTGATTATAACTTTTTAATACCCTTTAAGGGCCTTAATTTTCTCATCATTGATTTATCAACTTTTAATACTTTAAGACCGCACGGACACCCTGAATAATATAAGTGCATTTTTGTACAAAACACAACAAAAAGTAGGACAAAAATGGTGAAAAATACAAAAGATGTGTAATGTCTAATGTGAAAAATGGCACTGTCTGTCTTCCATCAGCTGCCAAGGCACAAAAGGTCTTCATTAGTCAAGTTGCTGCGGTATGTTTTCTTCAGAACATTCATTGTTGAAAAGACAGACTCACAGCGATAGATTGACTCAAACATTGTAAGAATATATATACCAACTTTGTGAAGGTTGGGGACATTTTCAGCTGTCAAATAGTCGCTTTGCTGCAGTGCGTTAAAGCAGGATCGGGTGATTATCCCGCTCTATCACGTGAAGCCTCGTATGATCACTGGATGTCATGACAAAAGAGTCACGCAGAAAAACTTTTAATATTTTGCCTTTGTTTTTATCTTGTCCCGGTTTTTTTTACAATAATACAAAAAAAAAAACCTAAACAATTAATTTACAAGCTTTGTGCATTTATCAAAGAAGAACATTTACAATTTGAATCCTTTACGCATGGTCTTGCAATATGAAATGGAGTTGAGTCCGGATTGAATACCCTCGTAACCAGAATCCCTGGTGTAAAGTATGACTCAGAATTAATTAATATGCTAATCTGCAGTCTACAGAGCATTTGTTTAACTAAGAATACCTTATTATTGATGATAAGTAAGAAAAATGTGGTTCATACCGTGGAAAGTCTTGCACATTTGAGTTCCAGGTTTTGGGGTCCTGACTGTTGAACCAGCTAAACACTTGTTCTACTAGCTGTGAAAACAACAACAATCACACTGAACTTCAACCTGTAAACACCACTATGCCATAAGCACTGCAGTCAAATATTCCAGTAGCTATTGTAGGTCTAAATAAAAGACACATTACCTTTATGTAATACAGTTTGGCTTGGCTTGTGGGCCTTTGCGCCTCCCGAAGATATTCTTCTTTTCTCAGTCTTCCCACCATCACCTTTACCACATCCTCATGAAATGCTTTCTGAAATGACAGAGAACACATGGTTTCTGACTTAAACCATTGTTTAAAAACATAAGTATTGCAGTATTTCTCAGTGAAACTGCTGTGACTTTTCCCTTAAAGGAATTACTATACTATGGATACAGTAATATTTGACCCACAAAAATCTTAACTGTAAAATTGGAGCATGAACATTTACAATAAAATAAATAAGATCTTACTAGTGAAGTATACAGGGCGTTCTCCAGCTTCTTCTCCACAGGATGTAAACAGCAGCCCGAACGTCCCTTTACGACCTCAAAATCTGGACAGGCCTCACACTGTTCACATACATAAAGCATATTTGATTTGTCACGATTATCCAATCGCTGAAATAGGCAAAAAAAAAAAAAAATCATAAACAGATCCTCACCTGTGCACACAAGCGGAGATGGCTAATGTTCAGCGAGTTCTTCAGTCCATTCATGATCTTCTCCAGGCCGTTCCTCAAAACCTCCTGAACCACATCCTGCCAGCCACTGCAGAAACTCTTACTGCAGGGGGCGCAGGAGAACACCAGGCTCTTCCCTCGCAGACGACACAGGATCTCGTGCAGATCATCTGAGGATGGGGAAAAGGTGTGAGGAAAATGCTGGACCATGTGTTGTCTGTTAGAGGAGTAAAACCGGAAATTTGTCATACCTGTGAGCCCCTCACATTTTGGATGGACCCAGTGGGCACATCGGGCACACTGCATCATGCTGCTGTCGAACTCATGTTCCTCATAGCACTTCAGGCACACGGTGCAGAAGTCCCCTAGGAGAAAACAACAAAATGAATTTCAGCAATTCCAAAGTCATCAGATGTCTATGAGGAAACAAAATGTTGTTTTTAAGTACCAGAGGTCTTAACAAACAAGCATAGCATTGTAATATTAATCTTTGGAAGTTGTTTTGGGTAAAAGCATCAGTGAAATAAATACATATATAAATATAAATGTAAATAAAATTGTAATATAATAAAAAACACTTTTAATTCATAACAAAAATGCACCAAGTTTATATTAATAAAAACATTACATGTACAAAACTATATAAATATTTATCAGAAATATAATTCAGAATAACACAAGAACGATGTTCTATAAACACAAACAAAATCATGTTTTAAATGTAATGATACCCCCATCAAAATCAAACATTCCACTTCTTAAAATAAATACAGTGGTCCCTTGCTATAACGTGGTTTACTTTTCGCGGCCTCACAGTTTTTTTTCATGTAATTTGACATGCTTTTTTTTTTTTTACAGCCCAGTGTGCCGTTTCCTGATTAGCGCATTGTGTTCTGCATCCTGACTGGCTGTAGACCATTGTCATTCGATCTCTTCTGTGCTCTCCTGTACAGTACAGAATGCGTTCAGCTTGCCAAATTTACATAAATCTTCGATCGCTCTGAAGTGCTGTACTGTATGTTTGCAAGTTTTCTCCCCACAATGTCGACGAAATGTTCTGCACCATCAAAGGCACATGCGGTAACATCCAAAAGGCAGAGGAAGATGCGAACCATCACACAAAAAGATAAACTTCTGGACATGCTAAAGGAAGGTAGAAGTTACGTGGCTGTAGGGTGCCATTAGGGAATAATTAAATGAGGATCAAATGGTTTTGATCTTTGGTTTCATTCTATAATACTGGCCTTATTTTTCTACGAAGGTTTGAACTTTGAGAGTGTTTAAACTAGAGAGAAAAGTGTGAAAATGTTATTGCCTGTCTGAGAAAAGTGCATAAAGCATGTAGTGAGAGGTTTTACAGCCTTAAAACATCTATAATAATTGTAAAAAATAAAGCAGACTACTTTCGCCTATTGTGGGTTATTTTTAGAACGTAACTCCCGCGAATAACGAGGAATCAGTGTACAACCATTTGAAAATCTGGAATATTGAGAAAAATCGCCTTTAGAGTTTTGATTTATTTACAACAGGAAATTAACCAAATGTCTTCATGGAATACGATCTTTAATTAACATTCTAATAAGCTTTAGTGATCCAGAATCACAAATAATTAACAAAAAAAGACCTAATTACATTTAAACAAAACTTTTATATGGTTATAATCAGTCTTGGGGAAAGTTATTTTTGAAAGTAATGCATTACAATATTGAGTTACTTCCTAAAAAGTAATAAGTTGCGTTACTTAGTTACTTTTTATGGTAAGTAGTGTTACGCTTTTGAGTTACTTTTTAGTACCTGTCTGAGGCTTGATCTCTTTCAGAACTTTCTTTTTTTTAATGGAGGAGCTCTGCAATCAATAACGCACTCTATAACCTACACCTCCATTTACATTTTAAAAAATTAAGACATTTACACACAAAAATTATATTTTAGGATAATGTTATCTGAGAACTTCCTGACCCCAGAGCTATACATGCCGTATAAACAGATTATTGAAAGTTAATAAAGCAATGTGTTTGCTACAATTGTACTATTTGCCTTAAGTAAAATCACTGTCCATTGAGACAATCCCCTTTTCCTTTTATTCGAAGTGTTCAAAATAATGAACACATTCTCTCATTGACTGCGTGATTCAATGTGACTACTGTAATTTTAATTAAGCATTTTAATTTAACAGCTAATTAATTAAACTAAAAGGTAACTCGCATTACATTTTCAAAAAAGTAACTCTGATATTATTAATTATTTTTTAAAGGTAATGCGTTACTTTACTCGTTACTTAGAAAAGTAAAATTATTATTACTAAGTGTTATTTGTAATGCATTACCCCCAACAATGGTTATAATATTAGCGTTTTATATATATTTTATAAGAATACAAATTATTTACACAAAAATACAATAAAACAAACTACAAAAAGTTATATTAAAAAATACAAAAAATGTGTACTTTTTACTGAAAAAAAAACATTACATTAGACTTTTAACAACAATAAGTATAGTATTATTAAATGTATGCTACTAACTGAAATAGAATGAGTATATCAAGTGCATTTACATTAGGTATTGCCAAGTGATTAGATTAAACATTCCTTCCTGCATGGTCTGAATCTTCTGAGAGACCTACATAAAAATCTATCAAGGTGTCTAAATTGTCAAACCTTTGCTATGGAGTTTGTTACAGTCAGGACAGAGTTCCAGCTCATGGTTCCAAGAGGTGTCCGAGGACTTTCCTGGAGTCACACCGCAGCTTTTACACCGAATACACAGCATACAAACCTATCAAATCACACAATGCAAACTTTACAGCCTGAACCGTGAGAACTAAATAAAAGACAACAACAACATATGAATTAAACTGAAATTATTTAATACAACAGGGAAAATTTAAGTGATGATGCTGAGAAACATACCCATGATGTGTTCATTTTGACAGGTTTAGGATACGTGGGTCCTAAACAGGATGGATGGTAGCAGTACATGCATCTCTTACACTGTAAAACTGGCTAAATGAGGAAAAACACAACATCATGGCAGTCAAATATAAATGTATATATAAAAAACTTGAAGTCTAATTGATTAGGTGTCGGAATTTGATTAGATATACAACACAACTTTTGATTTATACATCAAATATTTGCCAAATTTTGTGACAAGTCAGCTACACACAGACTTTTTATGACTGGATTTTATGATCTTGTCCGCATTTTCCACATCTATATTAGTACTAAACCAAAAAGCACCTTTGCTTGCTTGCTCTTGCGGCCACAGACATGGCAGAACTTGCAGCGTCTGCAGCACCAGTTCTCCTTGTTCTCCTCCTTCGGCCGGTCATCCGGTGGTAGGCAGAAACGGTGGAAAGGTTCACAGCACATCTGACAGTAGACCATCTGGAAAAGTGAATCAAACTCAAACTTAGATAATGGCCGACTTCATTCTTTTGCAAAAACAACGGGTCTCATTCACTAACCGCTAACTAATTTATGCATGAAATGTGACGTTTTCACAAATAAATAATGATTCATTCGTACTAAAATGTATACTAAATGTATGAAAAAAATTCAACAACAACTTATTCGTACATCCACCTTATAAACACGTATAAAAAAAACTTACATATAATTAGATATGTTATTTACAGGGTGAATGAAAAGTAACGAAATATTCAACACTGATATTACAGTATATACATGTATTACAAGTTCAATCAACTGCTCAACTGCTGGGCCGGTAAGACGGTATTTATTGACCGAACACCATTGTCAATAACGATAAAAAAAGTTTGATATGAAGTTTCGATATGAAGCGTTATAGTTTTAATAAAACGTATTTGCTAAGTGCGTGCCTTGGAAGGAATGTCAATAAGCTTAGTGTTATTTCAAATTGAGGCGCAGGGCTTGCGTGCGTAAATGGGGAGTAACGCTCACATGGTGTCCAATCGGCGAACGTGACACGCTTGCATTTTCCAGGCGCACCTAGTTGAATGGCTCGACCGCACCGTGATTCATGTAACTAGAACTAACCAATCTGCTTAACACTTTGTATGGAATATACACATTTCAGTAATAACAGTAGACTAATTACCTCAGACAAACACAGAGCACCCAAACACTGCAGTGCTTTATGATTTTCTCCATAAAACTTGTATCGGAGCTGCAGCAATGGGTTTTCCATTTGTCATCCTCTGAAAAAATGGTTGATGGCCGCCTAGTTACAGAAGATGCAAGGTGGGCGCGAGAGCATTGAAAGTGGTGAATCCACGCGCCATGCACTTTTCACGTGCTTTTAGACGCAATATGTGAATGAACTCCGGTTGGGTTCATCATTACCACCATAGGTCAGAACATGCGACAGCAACACATGTGAAAATGAGTGCATTGACAAATAGCAGTGAGGAGATTGTAAATAAATAAAAAAGCATATAAGGATGTCGCCAGAGTGGCTTTTTAGTTTCTTGTGTATCCCAGCTACTAGCTCCCTATCTGAAAATGTTTTTAAGCATAGGGGTAGTGTAGTCATCCAACTTCACAATTTGTAATGTAATTTACTTGAAAGCTCAGATTTGATTATCATAATTTGTTCTGTTGACAAAGTTTAAAGTTTACTGTATCATTATTGGGGTGACGCGGTGGAGCAGTGAGTAGCACAATCGCATCACAGCAAGAAGGTCGCTGGGTCAAGCCTCGGCTGGGTCAGTTGGCATTTCTGTTTCCTCCGGGTGCTCCGGTTTCCCCCAAAAGTCCAATAACATGCAGTATAGGTGAATTGGGTAAGCTAAAATTGTCTGTAGTGTATTTGTGTGAATGAGTGTGTGGATGGATGGATGAATGGATGTTTCCCAGTGATGGGTTGTGGCTGGAAGGGCATCGGATGCATAAAAACATATGCTGGATAAGTTGGCGGTTCATTCCGCTGTGGCGACCACAGATTAATAAAGGGACTAAGCCAAAAAAAAAAAAAATGAATGAATGAATGAATGTATCATTATTATTGACATCTTACAGATGTTGATCTAACTTAAAGTTTGCATTAAAGTTTGATTGTTCAGCATTTACACTTTACCACTGCACACACTTTGTGACATTTTATTTATCAAGTTTAAGAGTCTCTAACACTTATGTTTTTTTTTATTATTATAAGACATAAGAGACTGGGTTTTTTTATTATTAAAACTATTTGCCTTAGTAATGTTGGTAAATTAAAATAAAGAGATTAAATAAAAAATCCTAATATTCCTAAATTTATTAAAAAAAAAAAACAACAATTAATAATTATCAATACCGAATGATATGAAGCATTATATCATGTTTTTTTTTTTTTTTTTGCTGTATCGCCCAGCCCTACTGGAGGCAACTGTGATTGTGTGATGCACCTTTAGAGAGTTCACAAATGTGTTTTCTGAGAGTGCTAAATGGCTGTTCAGGCCCTGATCACACCAAATGTGTTCTTTTGTGGCAAGAGACGCCTTTTTAAAATAGTGTTCAATTAGTATGAAGTGCTGTTCAATTGGTATTTTGTAACTCTGCAGAAAAAGTGCCTGAGAATCAAGACCACTGATACAGTGTGGTTGCCTGTGCTAGCATCATAAAACACGCACCTCTTTGCTCTTTTGAAAAGTTATTTCGAAAGTCAACTCGCAGTGCGTTTTAGCTCACATTTTCATAACTGAAAGCGTGTTTCACATCCAAAATAAAAACCACTGGCGTTAAAGTTCTTTTTCTTTTGTTTCATTGCCGTAATTGTCTCTTAATTCATAATTTGTTGTCGTATAATTTTCTCTGCGAAAAGCCTTTATATGGAGCTGGTGTGGGTGTGTATTATCCAAAGGACTAATCTCATGTGAGAGGGTTCTCTCTGAGAACAATTCAAATTCACTAACAGAAGAACGAGTTTATGAACAATCACGTGTGCGTATGTTGTGAATTACGTGGAAAGTTTTCGTGAGAGGTTCAAATGTTTGTATAAATATGAAAAACACATGCAATTATTAGTGAATGAGACCCACTGACATTTTTCACGTTCACCAACATTCTGTGAAGGATGGTTCTGTGTAGTGTTGCCACAATATTAAATATGTTACCAATCGGTACAGAAATTGTAAAAATGTCCATCTCCCGCTAACATTTGAGCACCGTTGAGCACGTTCTTGAACGACGCTGATTTACCATTGTGTTCACAGGCAGAAATGATTGGCCATGAAGGTCATCAATTCACCGAACTCACCGCTGTTTACTGAGTGTAACTACACATACAGGGACACTGGGGCGTTTTAAAGCTGTGAAGATCAACTGGTCTGTTTATGAGCTTGCATACTGATGACCTTCAAGGACAATCACAGTCATTTCTGTTGAGCATGTGAACACAATGGCAAATCAGCGCTGTTTAAGAATGTGCTCAACAACGCTGAAATATTAGTGGGAAATAGATAGTGTTAAAATTTCACCGATTGGTACCAAATTCCAGTATCGTGACAACACTAGTTCTGTGAACTACTATGATGGAATATGGCTGAAGATTCAGTGGTGTTTAGCGATGGCTTGAATCTTACCTCATGCTGGCCTTTGCTGGCACAGAGCAGACACACAGACTGAGGCATGATGGGAACTGAAGTGAGAATACTCAACCCTCCCATCAACCACACATTCTGGATATTGCAGTCCTCCTAAATCATTCATTAGTACATTAAGTAAAACTGAATATTAATTTTTAAGTCACATTAAGGGATTCAAAACGTTGTCCTTCTATTTAGATCATTTTAAATGTATTTATTTAGTTATTTATTGTAAAGTATAAATAACATCCCTGACCTTAAAGTCCACCCGAATCTTGTTCATTGACCCCTGTGACAACTTGCCCCTCTGTGTGCAGCCATTGGTCAGTGGAGTCAGGACGCTGGACGGCGTGTGCTCGACCGAACTCTGAGAATGAGTAACAGAGGAGCAATGAGTGAAAACTGGCTCCTCACATGGCACTCTCTGTGACTCGCTCTGTGGTAAAGTCAAGCCCAGCATGGCCGCTTGCACAACACTGGTCGGCAGCCGCTTCAGCCGCAATTGCAGCCTGCGTTTGGTCTTCTTAGATGGACTTTCTGTGAGGGTTAAGGGATGATGGGAAGGTGCTGGAGGGTCCAGTGATGAAGAACAGGAAGATGATGGTTCAAGTTTCTGTATGAAGGTCAAAAACACCAGAATAGGGGGAATGGGAGGGGGCAGCTTTACAGTGGAACCACAATTTAAAAAAATGGATGAAGAAGAAGACCATCACCAACGAGAGCAGGAGAGGAAATGAAGATGGGCAGCAAAGGGAAAGACATTTTCCACCACCATCTGAACACCAAAGGCAGGAGAACTCCAACACTGAGCATGCTTACAAACACATCCGTATGCAGAAAGAAAAAAAAAACTATGGAAGCCATTAACTAGGCCTGTATGGAATCTGCTTGCAAAAATTCACTTTTTTAACCCATTAAGTCTAATATTTTCTTATGTTAATTTATCTAAATATATGTTTATTTTATTTTAAGAATATTCATGAATAAAATGCAAATGTTTGTATGATTTATGTAAAATAAAGTTATCATTATTATTAATATACGCATATTAAGTAATGCGTTTGTCTTTTAGCGTATAAATGACAGACTTTGTTCATCAAACTAGTGGTTCTAATTGGGTTTAAATTTCAAACCTTAAAAGTTAATATTTTTGTATTTCATGTGTCTGATAACATGAAAATAGCAAAAATGTCCACAGCTTCTGCCAGGAGGACCTTCCAAAAACATAAACAGTTTATGTTTAAGCCCTTTAAGATCTTTCTCCAATGAAGGAAAACAGGTCAATGCATTTGTGTGACCAAAATCTGTTTAAAAACATGCATGCAAACACACTCAATGTTCTAACCAGGCATAAAGAGATTAGCGTTTTTTTTTTTTTTGGTGTGACAACTTATGTGGGACGTTTGGTCACTGAGTATGCAAGGAAAACACTAGTCACGTAACACCTGGTTAGGATGTGCTGTTATAGAGTAGCTATAGATAGATTAGATCGACAGATCGATAGATAGATAATTAGTCAGATCAGACAGACAGACAGACAGACAGATAGATAATTAGTCAAATCAGACAGACAGACAGACAGACAGACAGACAGACAGACAGACAGACAGACAGACAGACAGACAGACAGACAGACAGACAGACAGACAGACAGACAGACAGATAGATAGATAGATAGATAGATAGATAGATAGATAGATAGATAGATAGATAGATAGATAGAATAACTGCATCTAAAAAAAGGGTAAGAGCAGCTTCATATTATAGAGAGAAAGACGTGACATGAATCAGGTCCGTTCCCAAATGCATTTCATTGGACAATGGGTTAGAGAGGATGATATTTTATTTCAGAGTTGATTCAGCAACTTAACGAGGTATTATTGATGGACCAAAACAAGGCCTGTTTATTTAACACAATTATTTTGTAATCAACACCAACTACATCATATAAAATATGGCAATATTATTGCAATTTTGATCATTTGCATAATAAAAATTATGCTTAATCTTTGTACTATTAATATCATAAAAAAACAACATATAATAATAAAAACAATTAATTATGTTTTTACATGAATTTGTAATCTTGCTTAATTAATCTACAATTAATTTGTACAATTAATCTCATTGTACAGCCATACAATTAATCATAGCATTTAAACAGTAAATAAACAATGAAAAACTGTACAAAAGCACGCACATCCCTCTTGACTGGGTGCTCAGCCAAAGAACGCAACAGGTGCAAAATTCTAAATTCAACAGTAAATAAACAAAAATCTAAATTATGGCAGTTCTAGACCATAATACATCTTCCAGCTCCATTAATCATCAGATATTTGCCTGTTTTTAGATCATGAAAACGAGTCACAATACCTTATCATTTCTGCGTTGAGCCCAAAATGCTCTATAAATCCCTTGTCTTTTCTGCTTTGTTGCCTCTTCTGGAGGAGCAGCAGAGGTAGCCGTAGTATCTGCTAAGAAGTTCAAAGCATTGATCGTGTCAAACTATCTCAACTAATATAAACAAAGAACCAGTACAGAAGATGTATACAGCTGAAGTCAGAATTATTAGCCCTCCTGAATTATTAGCTTCTCTCCATCTCTCATTCAAGTTCAGGTTGCTTTATTGGCATGACATTTTGTACAGTATTGCCAAAGCATTTTAGACGTATAAAATTTGTAATATACTGACATCAGCGAATGAATAAAATATACAGCAAATAAGAGATAAATGACAGAAATAAAGAATAAAAACAGACAATATCTCAAAGAATTTTAATAATAACAAGAATAAAATGTGTAGATTCAAATAAGACAAATGAGTTAATTACCCTCTTCTAATAGTGTACAAATATTCTGCAGCCAATTTAGATGTAATTTCGTCCTCTCCGAGTGTTTAGTAAAGTTTTTCTGAGTCACTTAGATTAAAGAATTAATTATTTAATTTAATGTCTCACTTGCGGCTGGGTGAAAAAAATTACAGACAGCTTTGAAAACTAAATACTGGATATTTTAGTACATTTAAAAACCCCGGCCGGACGCAAAAGGGCGGTCTCTGTGGACGTGGAGCACCTGAGTGTTGACAGTTCTTGCACACACAGAACGAGCAGTATGAAACTGGTAAAGGAGAGAAGATTTTCCACTATCGCTCGTGGATGTTTGTTTATATTGGGCGGATACAAAAAAAGTGGAAAAGGGTGATAATAATAGCAAGGTTTCCGCTACATTCATTCATCCGTGGCGGGCCGCCACGCCAAAATTCATCCCGCCACGGCTACAGTACAACTTCTTATTTAAAACATTTAGTCGTGTTTTTTTATAGCGGATTATAATCGCACCAAAACATATTAGAGGTAAACAGCGCAAACTTTTCTGTAACCGTAGTAGTGCTGTGCGCTATTTGTTCAACCCTTTAAGGTGACATGCTGACTGACTTTCTGACAGACTGACTGACAGGTGCGTGAGTCCAGCAAACACTGTGTAGCTTTCAGTTAAGATGAACACAGTTTCCATAAGTATACTTTATTGATAAATGTCAATGGCTCTGCATACAATGACTTGATCTTGCTGGAGTTTATAGCCGTTTAACTTTACTTCAGGACGTGTTAATGTCGGAAAACGCACAAAAACGCACTAAATCGCGCTTCAGCAGCGCTTACAGGAGAGCGCACAAGAAGATCTGCACTTGAACGTGTAAATTTGAGTGCGTGCAAGAAGTTCTGTGCAAGAAATCGGCGCGCAAGCAAAGAGATTCGCATGCTCGTATTACATAAATGCTATGTCGACTTGTAATACTGCGTGTAATATTTGTCTTTGAAATAGTTGGCGGATCTGTGTAAAAAAAGTCCTGCCGCCACAGCTGAAAAAAATCCTAGAGGAAACACTGAATAGTAAAACAAAATGTCACTAAATATACTTGGGCCGTTGTTAATATACCTGGGCAGCCCAGCCAAGTAAAGTCTATGTGTGGGAAGCACTGAACAGGTTTATTCTGTAGACAGTTGAAAAAAAAATATTGCTTAAGAGGGCTAATAATATTGACCTTAAAAAGGTTTTCAAAAAATTAAAAACTGCTTTTATTCTAGCCAAAATAAAAGAAATAAGACTTTCTCCAGAAACAAAATATTATAGATAATACTGTGAAAAATGCTTTGCTCTGTTAAACATCATTTGGTAAAAACTTAAAAAAAAAACAAATAATAATTTTGACTTCAACTGTATAAGTAAAGTTCCTACCAGTGGTTTGAGTCTTTTGTGTCACACTGGGCTTTGTCTGGTCAGAGCTGGCACTCTCCGTGTCAGAGTCATCATAGCCCAGCATTTTTCTGTAGGAGCGAGGGGTAACCCGGCGTCTGGGCTGCCTCCTGGTGGGGCTGAACTGAGCCAGTGCTCCTCCTCCTCCATCATCTCCTCTTTCCTCCCCGTTTTCTTCCTCGCTGCTGTTCATGCCAGTGGGCGCTGATGGCCGACGCCGCTTCACCTGGACTGCGCCAAAGAGAGGTGGTCAAATAAAACGCTCAAACCTGAACGCATAAACGAACCAGCAATATCTTAAGCTTCATCTACTGTTTGAATCTGATTGGAAAACTTAACAGATAAATATTAAAGTTTTAAAGAGGCAAGTAGAGTACCTTTGTTAAATTTTTTCATTTTGTTCCGTTCAATCATTGCACACTTCTTTAGGCTGTTGAGAAAATACAAAAACAAGTGTAGGGATGGGATCAAATACTGAAAACACTTACAAAACAAACAAAAATAAAACAGGCATAAAAAATGGTTTGACCCTATAAAGCATGGAAGAGGCTGACTTCATTGCCCAGTTTATCACCTTGTAGTTAACCTCGTAATAACTCTGTTTGTCGACTTACACACAGCTCTGCCGCTTCTTGTTGGGTCCTCCGAATTTGGGTTTGTCCAGACAGAACACACACCTCCCGCAGTCCTCCAGCCGATTGCAGCCCTTGCAGCGATTGCAGCGCCTTAGCCGACAGCCCAAAGGAAGGCTTTTGCTAAATGATGACTTTGGCTCAACAGATTCTTCACTCTCAGGTTCTGAGTGAGATGCAACATCTTCAAGTGGCATTGAAAGAGGGAGACAGAGGCAAAAAAAAAGGTTCTAACATAAGAATATGGGCATTTTGGGCATGTCAAATATTGGTTAAGGACGAAATGGAAGAACTACTGAGATGACGGTGGTGAACTGCAGCTAACAAATAGGCATTTTACAATTATCTGAGTAAGTGTAATGACAGATTGCTATTTGTATAGTGAACATTTGTTTCTATTTTCATGTTTGTTTGTTTTTGTGCATTATGTGAGCACTCTGAATGATCTCAAACCTTCTCTAGTGGAGTTTTGGATACGGTCTACAATGCAGTCTGCATATGTTGTGCATTATGAATGCAACACACGTCAGGATCATTTTATTTTCACATTTACTATCATTACAATTGCCTGTTACACATTCTATATCCATAGAAAGGATATTTCAGCAACACAAAATATTGTGTTTCAATCAAAAGTTTAATGCAGAATTACATTACATGCAAATATATTAAATTACTAATAATAATAATAAACAGAATAATATCCAGGCAGGCTGGGTTTCAAAGCAATAATATAAAAATGTAAAGTGCTTTAAATAGTAGTTTTAGGAACTGTACATTTAATATAAAATAAATATTTTACCATTTTGGAATTTAATAATTAATATTTAAAATATCTTAATTTCACAATATTGCACTTAATCATATTTTCTAAATCCGAATACAATATGTACAAATCTTTCAATAACATTATACATTTTTATTCTTCCAAGTCCACAGTGAACAAACTACTAGGTGCATTACAAGTTGAGTCGACTAACAAACAAAATACACATTTACAGGTCAGAAGAGCTCCAAGACTTTAGCAAACGTCACTTATAATGGATGCGGACAGAATGAGGAAAGGAGAGGTGTGTACCCTCTTCCACAGGTGAAGCAGTGATGCCCTCTCTCTCGTGCAGAGGAAGGGCGCTGAGTCTGGGAATGTCATCTGGCACCAGTGCGCGGGGCTGTCCCAGTGCCACAGCTGCTGCTCGACACACATGCTTTATACGTGGACCACCAATCAATTGGGCCTATAAAGGTAAAAGGGCACAATGTTGAACTCGGAATCCAATGAAAAAGCTGGAGAGAAGTCATTTGTATTATATCTATATTATATCTATACCTGTGGAGCTACTTCTGGGTTGGCTGGGACTTTTCTCGTCCCCTTCTTTCTGCCTCTGCGCACAGCTGTGGCTGGTCCTTCTTTTGCTTTCACAGAGCCAGACAGAAGCTGCACAGAATGAATACCATCATAAGTATAACAATACAGTTATGTAGCACTCTGAAAGATATTACGTAGACATATTAATCAAAATATATTACACGGCTGCCTGGAATACACGATTCTGATTGGTCAGTTGTGCTAAATAACACAGACTCATCTGGGAACTTTGACCATTAGTGAATACATTGAAATCCATATACCTACATTTGCATTCATATTTATCTGCTTGTGTGTCAGTCATGGTGTGTTTTTTAACACCGTCTTGTGAATTAATAATACATATTTTAGTATTTGTTTAATTCAGCCAGTTTTACGTCTGTCAGCTTTGCGTTTTTGACTGTTTGGCGCCATCTTGTGACTGAAAAATGTCAAGTTAGTGTATAATCCATCAGCTTTTTTTGTTTCTGTAAGTTTTGCATTTATTTAAAATATTTAAAAACTATTGCAACTCAGAACAATGTTTTGTGTTTAATTTGTAGGTTTTGTAGCAAATATCCATGTTATAAGTGGGATAAAGTACATCCAGGACGGTTGTTTTTGCCTATCGGGCTTTATTCTGCGATAACAACCTCCAGAATGTACTTTATACCTAATACACAAAACACACAAAATGATATCCAAGAAAAAATAAATAAAAAAATTATGTTGAATAAAACTAGTTTTGTAAACTAGTCTTTTGTCCAACAAAGCTGGATTTATCAGAAAAAGACATTAAAATGTAATTTGTAAAATTTTATTTAAAATATATTTTTAATTCTAATATATTTTAATATGCATTTTATTAAATTTAATAGTTTAATATTTGTTTTTATAAATGTAATAATTTTATTTTATTTTAATTGTCTAAATATATTCCTTCATTTTTCCATTTAAACATGGAACTTTCAGATGTCTTTTTTGCTTTGGTTGGGGATTACTGGACAAAACTCAACAAAACATGATTTTTAGTCAACCAAAACATTAAACCTTCTGACCTGAGCTGATTTGAGCTGTTTTTGTTGGTCAATTTTAATGAGTTGAACTCTGGCTCTCTTCAAAAGGTGGATCATCCTCTTATTGGCTCCCGAAACACTCATTCGCTGTGGGACACCACCTTGCTGCTCATTTTGTGCACTTGTTTCAGTGGAGTCCTCAATGTTAGCAGTCTCTACTGAAGGAAAAACAAGGGTCTCAATGTTAAGCGAATAAGAGAACAGAACAACACATTCGGAAAGAAGAAAAAACATATACTTAACAAATTATTTGACGTTAACAGTCAACAGTTAGTACATTATTAAATGCAAAAGTACTATTTGTTAATAGTGCAGTAACAATAAAGTGTTGTATTCTTAACTAAAATAATTAGACTAAGGGGCTATGTACACGAAAAATGAAAGTCTTTGTAAAAACAAAGAGGTCATGCCCTTGCAAAGTATCTGATTAGAGGCATGTAGATTAAGATCAAGCACAAACAGACATGCACAACAATGTCGCGTATGTAGTTGAATTGTTGTTTCTTGAGTGTTTAATGACACTTCCTCAGCAAAGTGTGAATTTACTTTCACATTACAAGCAAAAGCAGAAAGAACTCTTACACAAATGGCAAAATATACATAGATATAGGGTTGTCACGATACCATTAATTAATCTTACGACAGCAGTGGGCCAATAAAAAGAGCACAAAAGCGGGGCAAGCATTGCAGGCTTTTTTTACTTCAGCAAGTTCACAACTTTACATAAAAACTGCTTTAATCCGTTCCTGAGCCCTGCGTTTGGCGTCTTTAGGTGCAAAAAAGACGTGGTGAGGATTTTGCAGTGAAAACAGGTCGCAATGTAACAATTTATGCACTAGCACAAATGCTTCCAAATATATATTTTAGGTCGCATAAAATTTCGGGCGCATACGCCGAAACGTTCGAGCCCTACCATTTTTACTTGTTATTATTTCCTCATAATAATAATAATAAAATAACGAAGTTATCATCAATCACAATACAAATTACAGTCAGGGTTTCTGCAGATATCACAATGTCAAATTGAACACTTTAAGACCTTTTTAAGACCATTAAGTAATAAATTTAAGACCTATATCACAATATCAAAAACATGCGAGAGAAAATGCAAAATCACAAAATTTGTGGTAAAATAAATTTATTTAAATTGAACTGTACCAAAGAGGTTAGATGGACCACTAAACTACAAAAAAAAAAAAAAAAAAAAAACCTCTTAAAGCTGATGTATACTTTCGCTGGCAGCGCATCGCACCGCACACCTCTGTGCGCGCACCTCACGAAACGGACAAGGCTTTTATACTTGATGCGTTTGCCATTGTGATATTCTTTAAAACGACAGGGGGCGCTCAAAAGAAACCCATGGTTTCCGCTACATTCATTCTTCCATGGCGGGGCGCCACACCAAAATTCATGCCGCCACGGCTATATTACAGCTTCCCATTCAAAACATTCAGTCATTGTTGTTGTTGTTTTTAATAGCAGGTTATAATAGCACCAAAACGTATTAAAAGGTAAGTGAATTATAACAGCGAAAACTTTTCTTTAACCGTAGAAGTGCTGTGCGTTATTTGTTTAACCCTTTACGGTGACATGCTGACTGACTGACAGGTGCGTACGTGAGACGTGAGACCAGCAAACACGGCGTAGCTTTAAGTTAAGATGAACACAGTTTCCATAATTATACTGTATAGATAAAGGTCTATGGTTCTGCATACAATGACTTTATCTGGCTGGAATTTATAGCGGTTTCAATTTACTTCAGGACTGTTCAGCTACTTCAGCTGTTTCACTTTACTTCAGGACGCATTAATGCCGCTCTGTCGGTCTACCGGAGACATTCATAAATATTCCTAGCAAATCTAATAAATGTTGGAGATGTACTCGTCACATAAACGCACTAAATCGCACTTGAGCAGCGTATATTTCAGGGTGTAAAGTTGTGCACGAACAGAGGAAATCAGCGCGCAAGCAGATATTCGCATGCTCGTATTACATAAATGCGCTCACAACATGTGTCATTGAAATAACACCCATAGGTAGTTGGTACATTCGTGTAAAAGTTCTGCCGCCACAGCTGGAAAAAATCCTAGAGGATACACTGAAACCCATCGTAAAGTCAGACGGATAAACAGATGTAGTATGTTTCCGGAACTACATCATATCATTAATATTGTTCAAGATTTTAAAACAAATCATTTTTTATTATTTTTATAATTTATTATAATGATTATAAAATTTTTTATAACCATTCAAGATTTTTTAAATCAAACTTTAAAAAACTTTTGACAGTTTTAGCTTTTAAAGTTAAGTATCAATGACAAGAGAAAATGGGTTGCTCTACAATTATATATTTTTTATTATGGTAAGAATAAAAGCAAAAAAACTTACTAAAAACACTGACGTCTTTTTTTATTTTGCCCACTTAACAATTTGCACATTATTGTCTGGCTAGTTTCTGTCCTATAAAGGCTAAAAAGGCAATAATGGTCCAACATTCCTGACCATTATCACCAATAAAGCCCAGAATTTGGGCATCAGTATATTGTAAACTGATAGGTTCATATATTCTTTTCCAGTTATCAAAGACATAATTTGTCACTTAATTTAAGTTTGTAGCTATTAACCACCCGGGTCTCCACTTTTGCCATGGCATCTTTTTTTGGTTTTAACAAACTTATCCCTCAGGTTTTTCCAAACTTTTACAAAAACTTTCCTCCTTTCCCAAGGCTGTTGCAATTTCTAGCCAAGAATTATTGGTCATCTGGTTATCTCTATGATGATCACGCATAGACGGATCGTTAAGATGTCTGTACAGTCATACCCGTTTCAGACAAAATCTCTTTAAATGTTTCATATTCAACTCAAATCAAACGCGGTGCCGCGCAAACTGTTCACTCGAAATCTGTTCACGCTGCCAGCCGAAATCATGTCACGCTCACCAAAAGCGAACCTCCGCAAACACAGCGATGACGTCCTATTCGCTGTGCACACTGGGCCCAATAACCGAAAGCTGATTGGCTATTGCATGCTGGTCTCATTTGTAGTTGTAATACCGCAAATTACATTAGGACTAGTGATGTAAAGGACTACAACACCACGAAAACCAAGCAACAACAAAAAATTATTTAAATGAGCATTAGATGTCGCGTTACATGGACATCGGAAAAATAAGACCTGTGCAAAAATATTTAAGACCTAGAACAGCGAATTTAGGAGTTTTTAAGGGCTAAAATTTAGATTTAGATTTCTAAATTTTAGACTTTTTAAGACCCCGCGGAAACCCTGTACAGTGAACTCCAAACGAACTTTCGTCTCCTCCACCAGCTGTGGGAAAAAGCCATTATAAGGACATAGATCACTCTGCCTATTCATGCCAGAGTCCCGCGGAAAAAAGGGATTGACAGGTGGTAATTTGTGCGTAACTTTATTTATTTATGGTTTGGTTATGGGTAAAGCAAAGACCATGTGGATCAGGTAGTGAAAATAGTAGGCTACAATTAATTAATTTGTTATGAATTAACTGATATTTAACAACAACCACCCCCGCCAACGATGCCATCGTCTATCGCAATGTTTCACATTAGACATTGTACGATGCCAAATTGGTCAACATCGCCCAACCCAATCATTTCGCTCATTTCGCAACCATAAAACATCATCTGGGAAATGGTTTTAATTTCCGCTTAGTAAAAAAACGTTAGTGTTCCATTTGGGACGACACTACATACTTATACTATGCTGTTAAGTGTGTAAGTGCATAAATACATAGTGGATAAGAGCATAGTGTATAGTGTGCCATTTGGGACGCAGCTCTAGTGTCTTGTAGGCATGAAAATTTTCAAAACACAAGAGAAAAACTTTTCCATTTTTGGTTACGTTGCAGTCATGTAAACATAGCCTATAAATAGCCTAAAAACTTATAAATGTTAATAAATACACTCCTCATTGTTAGATAATGCATAACCCCAAACATTAACTAATGCATCGTTACCATGCTATAAAATATAATAACATTTAATGTATTTTGTGTTATAATAACTGACATGTTATGTGAAATACTTGGTAATTAATGTAAAGTTAATTTAAGTTTTCTTTTTAACTCTAAAGAACTTCGAGCTGCATTTCTACTATAAAAGTGATCGACAGCAAAAACCTTACCATTCTCCTTAGAAGAGGCTTCCGCTAAAGAAGCAAGCGGTGTCTGATCTGAATGTTCCCCAACACGTATGGCTACTTTTGGCACCACTCCCGGAGAATACATGTCCTGCAGTTTCAGATCAGACTTTCGATCTTGAGTATCTTGGGTCCCTTCCTCAGCATCTTTCTCTGTTAGTCTGGAACTATCACCAGCCATCCGCTGCATCTTTCGTTTGGCCAGGCAGGCCGTGAGCTTCTTCAGCTTCCTGTATATTTTATAGTGGTCAGTGAATTGGCTGATTCTCCCACCTCTTCCTCGAGCTCCACCAGAGAGCCTTGAAGAGCTCAAAGCAGGTTTGACTCCCTGAGATTGCATTTTTTCTAAAACACTTTTTTCAGCGTCATTTACGACATCCAGTTCTTGCGTGGACTTCAGCCTGCTGCTGGATTCAAGTGTTTGATGATCAGTATTGGGTTTGCTGAGATCTGTCGGGAGCTCAGTAAGAGCAGGTTTCTTTAGAGCAGCTCTTTCTGGAAGAGCAGACATGCGCTCGTCGTCCATGAACCTTTTTGGAATCTTGATGACACGAGAAGAACGAGCGCTAACAGTTGGTTTGGTGGGATGTTTCAGCTCTTCGGATTGGCCTCCAGAGGTGGACTCCAGGAGTGCTTGTTCTTGTCCCTCCACAGGCTGCAGAACCTTTGTAGGGTCTGTATCTGTGACGGAAAGTCTTTGTCTCTTTTTAGGCATACTAGAGGCCTGCCTTTGACTGTCAGGTACTTTGCGGTGAACTTTCTTTAACAGTAACCTTCGCTGGCCACGCTTTCGTCGCCTTACGAAAGGCTTCCTTTGGGAAGAAGTTAACAATCGGTCACTTAAATCTCCTGACACAGATGTTGAAGCATCTTTAAGAGCCACTTTGTCTGCTGCAGATTTTCTGCCCCTTTTCTGTTTGACAATTGGTTTTGTGGAAACCTCCTCTGCCTCATCACCAGCGGTGACTCCTTTTGTCTTGACCCTCTTGGCATATTCTGCTGAAGCTCTTTGGCCTTTGGTGTCTTTAAGTTTAGAGGCTCGCTCTTTTCCTTTAACCAGTGTCAGAGTCCACACTAATTTCTCTGCTGCACTGGAACCATGTGTCTGTGACTTTAAGTTGGTATCGTCCTCATCCACCGTAGTTTTATCATTTTCCGTCTGTGACGAGACCCTTGTTCCCGCTCTCTGGTTCCTGAGTACCCTGCCATTTGTCTTGCTTGAGCTGCCTTGTTTCAAATGTCCCTCTACTGGCTTTTTTGTTTCTTTTTTGGTCACCCTTTTGGCTGCCACTTTAACTACCACTTTGGGCCTTACAGATTTTTGGTCAGCTCTAGAAAGGCGTCTGCCTCTCATGCCAGGTTTTTTCAATATTGATGATTTGAAATCTGGTGCTGAGGAGCGCTTAACCTTTGATGATGCCAATTTAAGGGCACGGTCTGTATAAAAGAGAGGGATAAAGAGTGTTAAAACATTCAATCTTTCATAATAAACATTCATAATGACAAATGTGAAATTAATTTATCAAATAATTGATTAATAGAGTACAAAAAAGTGAATATTAATTTTCAAACATGCAGATTTATTTCCAAAAAATAAATAAATAAAAAACTTACTTGAACTTTTCCCAGAACGCAAAGACCACTGGCCGTCCACATTAAAGCCAGTGAAATCTCCCTCCTGAGAAAGAAAGATGGATTAAAATAGAACAGCAGAGATCTACAAGTGCACATTGAGTGTATAATTTTACATGAACTTCTTTAAAAATATGAAGACATGGGAGATTTAGATGTTTGCTGTTTCTCTGCACTGGCTAAAATTACAGCAGTCCTTTCAAGTGTTTTTAGCCCATTCTGCTACAAACTAATGAATTAAATGTTAAAATGAAATAGCAGCACTACAAAACCCCCGTCTTCATTATTAGCTCTGGCATTACACAAAAGAACAAATATTCAATAAAAACAACCATTTCCATGCATTATACCGGCTTCAAATACAACAGTTCTATATGTTACATCCCTGCTCTGTCGTTCTACTTGAATGACAGAGAAAGTATGTACTAAATGAATGTGATAGACTTAAAATAAGGTAACAATGCATTGCTGTTAATTTTTCTTTTTCTCACTTGCCAGCACAGATGTGAGCATCTACCATTTAAATGCATATGAAATGATATACTCACACAGTAACTGCCAGTTTGATAATGAAAAACTCAATAGTGCAGCCAACCACAAGTACCGATTACTAGACCATGAAACTTTTCTGCATTATTTAAAGCACTCCATGCTTTCCGAATATTACCTTTTCTGCAGATAAATAACCGTGAAAAGTGACATGCTTTTTCCTCTCCATATGCACCAGACACCCTCTAAGCATCCCTTCTTGAAAACATTGTGCAATTTGGAGTGTGCTTCAAAGGTGAGTGGGCTTGACAAACCACCTGTAGGACATACTTTTTTCTTCTTTCCATATGCACCAGACTCTTTCTTATCAACACTATGTTCCTGGAAAAACATTGTGCAATTTTTACTGTCCTTCAAGCAGGAACTGCACATTAAATATAAAACAAATTTTTACATTTTTGAACATAATAAAGGAATAAACAAATCGCAAAATAGAGTGCACTGCCAATAGGGATGGGCATCGTTAAGGTTTTATCGATATTACTACATTTATTGATACCACTTATCGATTCGGTACTTTAACAATTCTCTTTTCGGTACTTTTTGTAGTGTTTTTTTTTTTTTTTAATGAAATTACGTTTTTAACCATTCTTCTGGAGAAAAATCAACATGTTTGCCTTTTCTGGCAGAAGTCAGGACTGTTCTTGGTTTATTGTGCTCCCTGCAGTTGAAAACACCCTCTTTGAGTTGCAAAATGCAGTTAAATGAGATCATGTTTTTTTCATTAACGCATTCACATAAATGAGAACACTGTTTTGGGAGTTAACTGTGTTTTTAATACAGTTTTGGAGCATCTTGCAATGTAAAAATAAGCTTTCTTAATAAGCATAGTTTATTACTAGGCTATATATTTTTAAAATACAGCTGATGTAGACACATTTTTAATGTTTAAGATTTATTTAGGCTACTGCAGGAAAAAATACTGTTTACATTGTAACTGAATATGTGTGTTTGTTTAACTATAATTATTATACTGATTTAGGTGACTGACTGCTGGCATAACGGTGTGGATGATGTAACGTTACCGTTAGTAGCTAGGCAGTCAAAAACTTTTCATTTGTCTTTCTGCAGTTAATGCACTTTTGAAAGATACTTTCACTTAGCCAGATTGCTTGCATTTCCGCTTATACAAGAAAACAACTTGTTGCGTTTGTTTCAACGGGCATTGTCGCTGTCCACTCGGGATATACAACCCGTTTGGTTCACTCCGCAAGCTTACGAGCTGTGTGTGCGCACGTCTGTGTCGCAAGCTATGTGTGTGCGGTTAGCACGAGCCTCCGCTGAATGCGCTCGCACAGCCGAGAACTGTGAATGCTTTTATACTTGACATGCTCTCCGGAAACACGAGCATTTCCATTGTGAGATTACCAACTGTGCAGACGAGGTTGGTCAGTTAAATTATGCAACTGTAAGTAATGTTTACTCAGCAATAATTGTCCAGTACAGACGGTCAGTACCGTCAGAGCTTATTGATACTTCAGTCTTTTATAATTTAGCACTGATTCCGATAAAGTACTGAGTTTCGGTACCCATCCCTAACTGCCAGGTTATGGATAAATAGGGTTGGGTCGATAGACGATGCCATCGTCCATCGCCGATAGACATCACGATGCTGAGCCGGCATCGCAATCCTACGCCCCGCCCCCATCACAAACCCGCTGGCGAAATATACACACTTAGGCCCCTTTTACACTAATACATCTTAGTTTTAAAATGGCATTTTAGAACGAAAACGATCCATGTCCACACTGGTGTTTTATCTAGTATTTCTGAAAAGCTCTCCTTCCACACTATACTGCTGAAAACGCACATCACGTGATTACACACACACACAAACAAACACACACACAATCATGCGCTCGTCTGAGCTCCAGGCAGTCAGCGGGCCAGAGAGCAGTGCACGTCGGACAGTTTATCAAGGATGTACCGATGGATCGCATCTCACTATAGTTGTTATACTCAGATACTGTTGGTTGGTTGTGCACCTTTTTTACCAACCTAGTTTATCGACGCCATTATAACAACACAGATCACTGTGCTTATTCATGCCAGAGTCCCGTGGAAAAAGTAATTAAGAGGTGGTAATTTGTGTGTAACATATCTTTATTTATTTATGACTTGGTTATGGGTAGCTAAAACAAAGACCATGCAGGTCAGGTAGTTGAAACGGTAGGCTACAAATAATGAATTCGTTATGAATTAATTATTCATATATAATTCACCGCTGCCTACAACAACGATGCCATCGTCCATCTCGATGTTTCACATTATACATCGTACAATGCCAAATTGGTCAACATTGCCCAACCCTATGAATAAACACTTTAAAGTTTCTTTAAAATAAATCGTACAAACATACACAAGGTTCAAAAATGCCTCCATATTTTATTAATAGCATTATTTTATTAATTATTAAAATAAGATCAAACAATTTTTGTTTCATTCACATTTATTAAGGTTGCACCATATATTGGAAATTATTACCATAATAAGCTCCAATTAATTACATTTATTCTATGTGCAAAGCACTTGTGTGTTGCACTTGCATACATAAGCTGTATATCCAAATTTGACCAATCCAATGGGACCATACTATTTTTATGCCCGCCTCCCCAGTAGGGGTTATTATGCAAATGGGTGGACCGAGCTCATAGGAGAGCCTAATGTCTCCGATAAAAAAAAGAGATAAAAAAAAAATACTAATGCCAGGCGTAGAGACAAGCCAAGAGAAAAAGTCATGTGATTTTGTTATAAGAGATCATGTGATGATAAAAATGTGTGTGAATGGACAAACCAGCAGGCCGAGCACATTGTAAAACATCTGAAATGTTGTTTTGGCCATTTTAAAGTCTTAACCGTTACAGTATTAGTGCACCGCGTCTCACACCTTCAAACGTCACCACGCCTTCGATAAAATCGGTAAAAGATCGGTAAAATGAGGTGCCGCATCCGGATCCGGCGTGTTCCGGCACAAATTAAGCCCTGGATAGAGACAAGATTAATTAAATATCACGTTTAAAGGGTCACGAAACCCCCTGTCTCAGCAGGGTGTTTTCACACCTCTGTTTTGAAAAAAGTCAGGAAAGTTGGGCGTGTCCAGCTCTGGGAGTGTGGGAGTGTCGGGGGAGGGAAAGAGGATAAGATTTTGCATAGAAGGGACGCGCTAAGTTTGACAGGAAAAACAAACACACAGAGGCTGATTTGTTACGGCGAATAAGAGAAAAAAAATCCTCCGCATTTCTCTGTACCTTATGTACTCGGTAGGTAGCGTCAGAAAGCCATGTGTGTATAGACTATCCTGTCACAAAATGCGGCGAAAATCCTGCACGACGGGAATAGTCTGTGTTTACATGTTTACACTCGGAGAGCAGCATTTAAACAAAGGGCACTGTTCCTTACAAACGCGTTTCTGTCGCGTGTCGCGTGCACTGTAATCCACACGTGAGTCCAGCTGCTCTCCCATAAAGGGAAAATGAAAACAAAACCTTCGTTGCAACACACTAATAACACCTACGACTCTTGTCTTGAAATTCTTGTACTTTCACTTGTTTTGGCAACACAACGTGGCGTCTCTCTGCCGTCTGTACAGTGTAAACTGGTAAACAGTCTCCGGAGCTATCATGCATATTAATGAAGTTTCGCGTCATACACAATAGAGCGCGCTGATTGGTTTGAAGCACGTCTTCTCATGAATTAATACTGCGCACTCAGATACGTCAGAACGCCCTAGAAAAGACAGACAGCCACTGTACTGCTGGATTTACACCTAAGTATCTTATGGCCGTGACGTAGCTTCAAAAATTCGTTTCAAACGGGAAGAACGAATTTGCTCAAAATAACGCAAAAACAACCAATTTTCACTTTTTAGTGCAATATATGTGTCCTAATAGTGTTTATAGCAGCGTGGGACACATATATGACTGTCAACAGCTCAAAAAATGTGTTTTGGTGTTTCGTGACCCTTTAACAACTATAGTGAGACACATTCCAGTGATAAACCCTTAATAAACTGTCCGACGTACACTGTTCTTTGGAGCTCAGACGAGCGCATGACAGTGTGTGTGTCTGTGGCTGTGTGTCTGTGGCTGTGTGTGTGTGTGTGTGTGTGTGTGTGTGTGTGTGTGTGTGTGTGTGTGTGTGTGTGTGTGTGTGTGTGTGTGTGTGTGTGGTCATGTGATGTGCGTTTTCAGTGGACGGAGGGCTGTTCAGAATTGCTAGACGAAACACAGTGTGGACGTGGGTCATTTTTGTTCTAAAATGCCATTTTAAAACAAAGCTGTATTAGTGTAAACGGGGCCTGAGTGTGTATTTTTCACCAGCGGGTTTGCGACGGGGGTGGGGCGGAGGATCGGCGATGCCGGCTCAGCAACGTGATGTCTATTGGCCATCGGCGATGGACGATGGCATCGTCTATCGGCCCAACCCTATTTGAACATTAATTCAAACATGAACACGAACGATAAATGATAATAATGATTTGCATATGTTTATTAAACCTAAGCGCTGCATTCAAATCTGTGTTTGATCAAGAGAGATTCAGTTTTTACGTTTTTTCAGTTATTTACAAACAATTAAATAACACAAGTACTGGGAGAAAAGTTTATAGTTCAGATATAAACACTGATGTTTATGGTAAAAATTAAATTTACCATTTACTTGAACTTGACGCGGGTGAATGTTTGACGCTGATGAAAGCAATTACATTGTGTAACCAATGGGTGGCGACAAACAACCATCAAAATTATGTCACTGAATAGGTTTTCAAAAAAAACGATACACTAAATGAAACATGAAGTTTTATGTGTGAATTGTTAAATTTGTTGATAGGTTTTGTAGTAATATTTTTGTATAAATAAAAAGCAAATGACATTTGTCTCCTCCCTTCTTTTCTGATCCGAAAAATGGTCCAATCCGTGACTTAAAAAGCATAGTGTGATCCGAACTGTGAGATTTGTGATGTTACACCATTAATTTGTGCAAAACAACAGCTGAGTTCCAAACTAAGCAACTTTTAAAGTCAGACTAAAATTATCTTAAGTTTTATGAATAAACTCCAGCACCTTATTTCCAATGGACATTAACAATCCAGAGTTAACAGCGACACTAAACAGTAATTGGTTGTGTAAAACTGCACACTTATTCACAAGATAATTCAATAACCAATTAATCCAATTTATCCACTGAGAAAAAGAAACTCAGCTATGAAAGTTTGTTTCATATATATTTTCATGCACGATAAACTCTTTACTCAAAAAAAGAAAAAGGCTTCCTCATAAAATGCAGTGCTTTTTTTTCATTTTTATAAAGGCAGCAACTCCTTTCAAAGCCAACAAAAAATAAGTGTAGTTTCATTTTACAATAGATTTTTACAAAGACACTCAAGCGCTAAACAGCATGAATTTCACATAAGAGCTAACACTTTCATGAGATCAGCAATTTTAGCAATGCAAAAAAATTATATTTATAAAAAAAAAAAAAAAAAAAAAAAACTTTGGATGCATTACACAGACTAAAAACAGAATCTCTCTTAAGCAGGTCTACGCTGTTACACAATACACAGCAATGCATTTTCTAACACTAACCATTCAAAACTACTTACTCATCATGGCAAAAGAGGATTCAGACTTCAGAAATCAAGTAAGAGTTTCTCACATCCTCATAAAATGCACTGTCCACTCATTCAAGGATGATGCTGGATTGCAGACGGCTCAGAATTTCAAAGCCCAGAATCAGATTGCATCAGTCTAGGTGTGATGTCAAAGCTTAAAGTGAGCTCTGTGCTGGTTCAGCTATGAACCCAACTGCATTCAAGCTTTTACTGTATTAGCCAAGGGGATTTCTGAAAATACCCCACTAATAATGAAAAGCAAAGCAATGGTGGTGCTGATAAGTTACTGTCACTTTTGTACTGAAACCAGCAAAGTAATTAAATATGTGGTAGTGGTAGTAGTAGTATTGTATCTTTTATTTAATGCCATGTTCGCTTCATTGACTATAAAAAATAAAACAATATGAATAAACCACAAAAAAAAACAAATAAACAAACACAAGTTATTAACATAAGACTTTACATATTTATTTAATAAAATTAATAAGTGTTTCATGGCAAAATCTTACTGACTATTTTGAGTTCACTACCTATCTATCTATCTATCTATCTATCTTCACTTCTTTATTCTTCAGATTATTTTTTATTTCAAAATAATCATATGCTTAATAATAATCATAATAATAATGCCCATGTTATAGTTTAAAAAGTAAAGATATTGAAAAGGTGAATCAGAGTTTTACGTTTAATTGATGATTTATTTATGTTTGTTTCCCCATGTACTGTTTGTATAAAGGCTAAAAACAATTAAGGTGACCATTAATTTAATTGTACAGTTTTATTTCTAAAATACTACACAGTTTTATTGGAGGAGGTTTCATAGACTTGGCAAATTAATTTACATCCTCAATGGGCATTCTATGCAGTTTTTCCTGAGGCTTTTTTTTAATAATATACCGAAATTATACCGAATTGACTGAAATTATGAAATATATCATGACATTTGAATTTTGTCCTGATCGTCTGATCCTATAATATCGTAAATACATTCATTCATTCATTTTCTTTTCGGCTTAATCAGGGGTCGCCACAGTGGAATAAACCGCCAACTTATCCAGCACATTTTACGCAGCGTATGCTCTTCCAGTCGCAACTCAACACTGGGAAAATCTAAATACAATGACATTTTTTTTAATAAAGTCAACGACGATCAACTGGAGTATATAAACATACACACATGCAACTTCATAAAAGATTCTTTCATACCAATTCTAATAAGATTTCTGTGTTCATTAAAGTCATGATAAAAATCAGTCAGTCATCAGCTTCAGTAATATTCTTAAAATAGGTTTTACCACCATATAAATAGCAAATTAAAATTTAATTTAAATTACACTACCGGTCAAACGTTTAGGGTGAGTATGGTTTTTAAATGTTTTAAAATAAGCCTCTCCTGCTCACCAAGACTGCATTTATTTAATCAAAAATACAGTATAAATTAAAATTGTCAAATTAAAACTGTAAATTTTAAAATTGTGAAATGGTATTGCACTACAAAATAACTGTTCAAAAGTAGTTTATAAGTTAATTTATTCCAGTGATTTTAAAGATGAATTTTCAGCTTAATTACTCCAGTCTTCAGAGTCACATGATCCTTCAGAAACCACTCTAATATGAATTATTGTTATTATTATTGTTATTATTAATATTATTATTATTATTAATGGTAATAATAATAAAAGCAATGTTGAACGGAGTAACAATTTCATTTGAAAATACATACAAGAAGAAAGCAGTTATTTAAAATTAACAAATATTTAACAAATTATTTACATTAAATAAATGCTGCCTTGACGAACAGAATTATTCTTTTTAAAAAAACATGAAAAAAATAAAAACTGAACACCAAACTTTTGACCGGTAGTGTATATTTGGCTCAACACATGTTTTTTTTATCTTAGGCAATTTCTTTACTATAATTTGTAAGCCATAATACCTGATGTAACAACATAAAACACATTTAGATGTTACGGTTCAAAGGTTATACCAAAGACAACCTTTTGTAAAGCAGTCAAACTTTATCTTTTTATTCTAATAATTACTATATGAGCTATACCATATTTTTTATTTAATTATAAATGCTGTATTTAGGTGATGTTATGGTACTATATTTGTAGAGTAATTGCAATGCATTTATAACCTGTTAACCACTTTTTGAGCATAGCCATTCAAATTTAATATAACTCATAGGCCAGATTTTACAGACAGGGTTTAAACTAAGCCAGGATTAGGTCACAGTTCAATTGGATACTTAAGTAATTGTTATAAATGCACCTTACAAAAAAATCCCTACTGGTGTCCCAACAGGACACTGATATATTTCAAGATCAATAAGTGCATGTTTCTTTCAGTTAAAACTTGTCAGAATTACATTTGAGACAAGAATTAAGCCTTAAAGAGATTCACTAAAAAATGAAAAGTTACTCACTTTTTAAGCAAGTGAAGATTGAGTAAATGATGACATACTTTTCAGTTTTGGGTGATGCTAAGATTATTACTGAAGTTGAAAAACAATAATATGAAAAATACATTTGTCAAATTAATTTAGATGCCACATTTATATGTTCCAAAATCTACTCTTAAACGAAGCAAACTGAAGTCATAAATCTGAATCCAAATTCAGAGTTGAGAAGTCAAAATAAATGAGCTTTCAGAAAGTTCATAATTGGACACATTCCCAAATGTTTCTACTAGATGAAATTAGTTTCCCATTAGTTTCCAGTGGCAACAGCTATACCAAGGCCCAATCCCAATTCTATTTTTGTACTTCTTCCCCTTGGCCCTTGAAACAGAGTGTGAAGGAGAAGGGCTTCAAATTTTACCCCTAACAAATGAGACAGCACAACAAAACCTGCACACGTCATCAAATGTCATCGCGAGCTCTGACTTCATATGAGATGGACGATGGCGACGGCTATAGTTATTCCAGTTGTGTTATTTTGTTATATTATTTTCAGGAAATCACTGAAGGCAACAATATCATGTTATCATACCGATATAATGTGGCAATAAGCTCTTAAGTATACTGTGCATTTACACCGTGGCCATCTAAACAAACAAAAGCATCATTAACATTATACCAGACTGTAGCTGTGTCTCATTTCAGAGGCTGCATCCTCCGAAGGATGCAGACTTCAAAGGTCGGTACTTCGAAGTCCACACAAGGCGAACCGAGCATTTTGAAATGAGACAATCTACCCTACAGAGGACATATCTCGTCAACTATCAACCATAACAGCTGCTGTTAATAAGCGGTAATAACATTTGTAAGTACTTTTTTCAGAGTGATTTTAAAACTTACTTTAAGCGATCTGAAGGTTTACAGAAGCTGGAAATATTATTCCTTAGATCCATACATGCACACATAAAAATGTAAACTATCTTTAAAATGACTTTTAGTAAGACATGTCATACTCTTTGCTTTTTAACATGTGCAAAGGATCCACCGGTTGTGTCCTTCATTACCTGGGAAACGAAGGACGCATTTGGAGGCTGCATTTGAAGGAGTCATTGATTTTTTTTTTAAATGAGACAGCTTTTGTCGCGCCGCGATGACGCAGTGCCCTTACAATGAATCCTTCGGATGATGCAGGTTCTGAAATGAGACACAGCTACTGTAAAAAGCTAATGCCCAGCCACTAGACTTTTCTGACAGGGTGTTCGAGTGTCATCAAGTGATAGATGTGAAAGTATGTTGTGGGACCACTGTACATGACTTATTATTATGGATTATACATAGAGAAATTCAGTGATTTTTTTTATATCTTTTTTTTTTAAGCATGATGGTGTGAAACAAACGCAGTTATGAATGTATTAAAACATAAGCTTGTTTGTTGTAAAAATTCGTAATAATGACAAAAAATATATACTAATTTGTGCATTTCCTTTCTTCAGCGTGCAGCCATGCTGCGTTATAGATAGTGCATTCTGGGAAGCTTTCGTACCCCTCGATTTTGAGTGTGGTCCTGAAAAATCTCAGTTTCAAGGGCTCTCTAGCCCTTCCCCTTAGCCCTACGCCTTCAAGTTAAAGAGAATTGGGACACCCCTACCCCTTTACGTGAACGCACAAAATAAGGGGTAGGGGTAAGGGAAAGGACTAAGGGGAAGAATTGGGATTGGGCCTAAGTTGTTTTTCTGATAATAACAATCATTATAATAAATAGTCACATAATCATTCTGACACACACAAAAATTAAAAAGCAGCTTCTACAAAAATAAATTTTTGCTGAATGAAAAACTTGAAGTGCACTTCTAAGCAAATCAGAAGCAGTTAAAGTTTATAAACAATGCTGAGGTAAAGTTGCTTTTATATTCACACATTTGGGCTTTCTCCTAAACAATTTCAGAAAAGTATTCTTTAAAAATTCTAAAAAATTATATAATATTAGTAGCCAATGACTATCAAAGTAAAACATTGTTCACAGTCAAATAGTGCTAATGCTGTTTTCAGGTCATACTTTTTGTGATTTCAGACCGAATATTCAAATTACCATGGTAAACCATTTATGTGACAAGTTGTCACTAAAGGAACGTGCAAATATAAATCCAACTTTACCACGGTATAAACAATCCTGCCTGATGCTGTACAAACAGAGCAGTCCTCATCCGAAATCTATTCCCTGCTGAAACTAACAACTTAAACCAGCCTAAGATCTGGTTTTTAAGGGGTTTGGCCATTTCCAGACTAATTTCCAGCCTGATCTTAGCTGGTCAGGCTGGAATATTACCAGCCAAAAACCAGCTTGACCAACCTGATTTAAGGTGGACAAAGCTGGTTTCAGCTGGGCCCCCACGCTGGTTTTAGCTGGTCATCTCCCAGCCTGACCAATTAAGACCAGCCTGGGAATGCCCAAAAAACCCTCTAAAACCAGGCAATCTTAGCCTGGTTTAAGCTGTTTTTTTCAGCAGGGTTCTTGAAAGAAAACATACATGGAAAATACATACCGGATGCACACCACGCCTCCTAAGCATTTAAACTAATTATACAGCCAAAATAAAGACAAACAGACCCATCAGCTATACGGTCATCGAGTCTGAAAGCTGATAACTTTACTCCCTAATAACTAACCAGCGCGCACCACAGTGTCACTGACCCACAAATACACACAGTATCCCCGGCAACACCGCCAACCACAGCTAAATGCCCGCCTGGAGAGCCCCGGAAAATGATCAACATATGACGGCGACGCTTTAAAATTGAGGTAAATATATTCTCGCATCCGTTCACTTTTGAACAGTGGCAAATTGTGACACGTTACTTTGAATATTGAGTCTGAAGTCGCATGCAAGCACTTCAAGACAACATTAGCACTATTTAATTGACTGTAAACATTGTTGTAAGTTACTTCGATAATCATTGGGTGCTAATATGATTTCCTCATTCATAATTTGCACAGAATACTTTTCTAAAATGATAATATAAAGGAGAATGTCCTATTATAAAACCAACTTTACCTTAATCTCTTTATTGAGGTAAAGTTGTTTATACATTCGTTAATTCTTGAACAGTGACAACTTGTGACACGCTACTTTGTATATTGGATCTGAAACCGCATGTGAGCGCTTCAAAACAACATTAGCATTATTTAACTGACTGTGAACAATGTTGCACTTTGATAATCATTGGCTGCTAATATGATTTCCCCATTTAGAAATAGCGAAGAATACTTTTCTGGAATTATATTAAGGATAAAGTCTGAATATAAAACCAACTTTACCTCAGTCTCTTTATTGAGGTAAAGTTGTTTATATATTCTCACATCTGTTCACCTTTGATCAGTGGCAAATTGTGAAACGCTACTTTGAATATCGAGTCTGAAATCGCATGTTAGCACTTCAAATCAACATTAGCACTATTTAATTGACTGTAAACAATGTTGCACTTTGAGAGTCATTAGCTGCTAATAATATGATTCCAATATTTAGAATAGGCAAAGAACACTTTTCTGAAATTACATTATTGAGGAGAAAGTCCGAATATAAAACCAACTTTACCTCAGTCTCTCTAAACACTTTTCAGAGGCACCATCATCTCTGTAATCTGTAAAGCTCGCGGCCGTGCGATCAGGTGGCTGCATCTCTGCAGGAACTGACACCAGCAACTCGGCGACATGCTAAAAGCTACACTTTAAATGCCCATTAGTGGTGTATTTTAGGAAGTTGAGCGCTTACCTCCTCATCGCTGGTGCAAAATCCCGCCTCGCGCTGCAGCCTGTGTTTCTCCGCGAGCCCCAGCAGCAGCGACAGACACGGATCTTCTCTCAGCGTCGCTCCAACGTCGACGGGCCGCGGCCCTTTTCTGTCTTCAGCCCTCACCCGACCGACATGAGAGCGTTTCTCCGTCCTCTGCAGGCTCCGGGCCGTCCATGGCCGACCTGGGAAACGGCAGCGAACGGTGGCGGTGGTGTTCACGGTCGCTCCAACAGCCGAGGCTGCTAATCCGCCTCCTGCTGCCGCCATTATTACATACCACAACAACAACTACGGCGCTGAGCTCTCGAGAGGAACAAGATGGAAAGGCGCGAGATAGTGGAGGAAACGAACGGCATTATGGGAGATGGAGTTTTTTCTTTTTCAAGCGTCATTCTGTAAATATTTCTAAAGGCAAGACACTAATAGTTATCACCATACTTCCCAAATTGATCGAGAACATTAATACTGGTAAAACATTGCAGTAGTTTAAATTAATTTAAACAATTGTTTATATATGCAAATTAACACAGTAATTTGCATATTTCTAACACGAAATAAAATGTGTGAACTTTGGATGAAGGCAGTTTTAAAATGTTGGTTTCTTTTTGACAGTATATTATTTATCTCTCCATAATTCAGAAAATACACTGAAAAGCAGAATAATCACAATTTTCTGTATATAAAATCAGGTTTAAAAAAGTATGAACATAGATATGAATAAAACTGTTTGTAAGGGCTGCTGAAGTGGAAATCTATGCAAGAGAAATGTTGTTTTTCGAGAATATGGCTTTTATAAATAATTATTGTAATTCATATTGTAATTCAAATCTTAAACCTGTAAATCTCAAAGTTGACAGGTGTGTGTAAATTCCTTTTTGTTAGCTTTTTGCCACTAAACATAATGTCATTCTGTAAATATATTTAAAGGCCAGACACTAATAATTATCACTTCACCTTTTGATTACAAGTTTTCTAATCTATCTATCTATCTATCTATCTATCTATCTATCTATCTATCTATCTATCTATCTATCTATCTATCCATCTATCCATCTATCCATCCATCCATCCATCCATCCATCCATCCCTCTCTCTCTCTCTCTCTCTCTCTATGTATATATATATATATATATATATATATATATATATATATATATATATATATATATATATATATATATATATATATATATATATATATATATATATATATATATATGTCGACAAATCTATATATATATATATATATATATATATATATATATATATATATATATATATATATATATATATATATATATATATATATATATATATATATATATATATATATATATATGTACACACACACACACACACACACACACTCACCGGCCACTTTATTAGGTACACCTGTCTAACTGCTCGTTGACGCACGTTTCTAATTAGCCAATCATATGGCAGCATCTCAATGCATTTAGGCATGTAGACATTGTCAAGACGATCTGCTGCAGTTCAAACCGAGCATCAGAATGGGGCAGAAAGATGATTTAAGTGACTTTGAACGTGGCATGGTTGTTGGTGCCAGACAGGCTGGTCTGAGTATTTCAGAAACTGCTGATCTACTGGGATTTTCATGCACAACCATCTCTAGGATTTAGAGAGAATGATCACAAAAAGAGAAAACATCCAGTGAGCAGCAGTTCTGTGAGCGCAAATGCCTCGTTGATGCCAGGGATCAGAGAAGAATGGCCAGACTGGTTCCAGCTGATAGAAAGGCAACAGTAACTAAAATAACCACTCGTTACAACTGAGGTATGCAGAAGAGCATCTCTGAATGCACAACATGTTGAACCTTGAGGCAGATGGGCTACAGCAGCAGAAGACCACACCGGGTGCCACTGCTGTCAGCTAAGAACAGGAAACTGAGGCTACAATTCACACAGGCTCACCAAAATTGGACAATAGAAGTTTGGAAAACCGTTGCCTGGCCTGATGAGTCTCGATTTCTGCTACGGCGTTCGGATGGTAGTGTCAGAATTTGTTGTCAACAACATAAAAGCATGAATCCATCCTGCCTTGTATCAAAGGTTCAGGCTGATGGTGGTAGTGTAAGGGTGTGGGGGATATTTTCTTGGCACACTTTGGGCCCAATAGTACCAACTGAGCATCATGTCAATGCCACAGCCTACCTGAGTATTGTTGCTGATCATGACCATCTCTTTATGACCACAGTGTACCCATCTTCTGATGGCTACTTTCAGCAGGATAACGCACCATGTCATAAAGCGCAAATCATCTCGACTGGTTCCATGAGCATGACAATGAGTTCACTGTACTCAAATGGCCTCCACAGTCACCAAACTCAATCCAATAGAGCACCTTTGGGATGTGGTGGAACGGGAGATTCGCATCATGGATGTGCAGTTGACAAATCTGCAGCAACTGCGTGATGCTATCATGTCAATATGGAGCGAAATCTCTGAGAAATATTTCCAGTACCATGTTGAATCTATGCCACGAAGGTTAAAGGCAAAAATGGGTCCAACAAGCTACTAGTAACGTGTACCTAATAAAGTGGCCAGTGAGCGTATATATATATATATATATATATATATATATATATATATGAGAAATTCCATGCAAATGTCAACATTGCAATGAAAAAAAATTAAGTTTTTGCCAAAATAGAGAAACCGTTTCTGCATTTTTTGTGTAAGCAAATATTTTACGGTACTTTAAAAATACTCAAAAATGCCTCTGTTAATGTTTTCAAACTATTATATTTGATTTACCAAAATCACACAAGTGCCAATTTCACATCTGTCACATTCATAACGGAGCTTTTTCCTCATAAATGCAAAAAATGTCAAATAAAATGAAATCAATCATGTTTGTTCTAGAGAGAGCACACTCATACTTTGGATTAGAATCGTTTCTTTTGGGTTGTGCAGTTTAATTTCTACAATGTATGTTATATTACTGTAAACTCGCAAACTGCTTTGGTCACATCCAAAACGCATGTTTATTTTCCTCATTTAAAATATAAAAAAATTTACAGTTTGATATTTCTCTGCTTCCATAACTCTGTGGTTAGCTGTCTTGGAAAATATAAACAGATGTTTTAATATAATGTTATAGCATATACTTTCTATGTGAATATATGTTTTGAGATTTTACTGCAAATGTCACATCAATAACGCTGGAATTGCTCATATGTGTGTATATCTGCCAGAATTGTAGCTATGTAGCTATGTGTGTAATTGCTGCTGAAGTGAATATTTGTGTCATTTAATTCAAATCTACAGACAAAAAAATGGATATGTAAGTAAAAGAAAAAATTGATAATAAATGTCTTCGTCTCGCCTGCAATATCAACATTTCTCGTTAGGGGTCGCAACACTCTTATGTTTCGCTTAGGCCATTTCAGGTAACGGTTTCAACAAAAGCAAATAGTATCTTAAAAGAAATAAAAAAAAATGTTAAAAAGCATTTAAAGTATAAATAAAGAAAGAAAGAAAATAAATACTACATAAATAAATGTGATTAATAAATACTGTGTTTAGGTTTTTATTTACCCAGAAGCCTTTGCGACATCACTAATACCGCCTCGTTAGCGCAGTAGGTAGCGCGTCAGTCTCATAATCTGAAGGTCGTGAGTTCGATCCTCACACGGGGCAGGATAGTGTTTTAACGGAAGTGCTCTAAATAAGTGAAATGTATGATTTCACAGAATAATGTAACAAGTAAAATAAAAGCAGGTGAGGTTTATGGATTTATCGATGGAATGGTATGCACAGCTATTTGTATGACTAACTGGTATAATTTTAAACATCTCATTTAGATATAAATTAGTATATGATTTATAAATTGTGTTGCAAAATCAATAATTTAACAACAGCATAAGATAAAGTTAAAAATATTTGTTCTGTGTGTACACATTTACCTTTATCTGATTTCTGTTATAGATAAGTACATGTTGTATAGTTTTTATTTGATAAAAAAATATGACGTTTTTAAAGTAAATGTCAAAATAAATGCGTTGGGCGACGTTATTGGTCTATTCTTGGTTGGGAATGGGAGCCATGTTTAAATCAAGCCGCTTGACACTCACAACCAATCAGAATTCAGCCTTGATGATATCATGGAATCTCATGCTTCCATATAGAACGTAGTTCCATTTAGAATTCGGCTGCTTGCAGTGCGAGAGGAGGAAGCAGAGCTGAAGGGGAAAACGTGAAAAATCGACTAAACAGCTTTTACAGTTTATGCTTTACAACACCTGGGGCAGATTTATGCAGCATATTCTGAATTTCGGGAAGAAGAAGCCATGACAGATGCCGGAGAAGTCAACAACAAGTAACAAGCTAAAACACAACATGAGTTAATAGCGGTTTTGGCATCTCTTCACCTGTTAGACTGTTGTAAAACCATGAACTATCAACATTTATCCTAAACGTAATAATTTTAATATTTTCTAAATGATCGCGATTATTATAGTGTTTAACTAGTGATATCATTTCAGTCACAAACAATCAAATGTAAAGGGATAACAGTTTATGGTAAAGATTAACATCACAGTTTGAAAACAGTAACTTGATGCTTTAAATGACGGTTGTAGAAATTACTTACGCCAAAAAGTGGCGACAATCAACTATCTAAATGTGTGTCAAAACTAATTCCTAAAAAACAATTCGTCTAGTAACGAAACATTACGTGTTCATAAGCGTTTATTGAATCATTAACAGAAAATGCGATTTATAGATATTATTTAAAAATTATATTGTAACAAATATGTTATGTTATAGGTTGTTTTCCATCACGTGGTTCTGATGGTGCGCCAAATTCAGATGGCAGGAAGTAAAAAACTTTTTTTTTTGTGATTTATACCATATTTCAAAGGAGATTTAAATAGAAAATAACTACATGTGTTGGGCATGATCCTTATATCATGAAGAGGGTCAAGTTTTCTACTGAGCTAAAATATATTTGCATGTAATCGAAGCAGTTCATACTGTATAATTACGTTACATGAAAAATACTATCTAATATTAATTTATTAATTTTCTTTTCGGCTTAGTCCCTTTATTAATCTGGGGTCGCCACAGCGGAATGAACCGCCAACTTATCCAGCACATGTTTTACGCAGCAGATGCCCTTCCAGCTGCAACCCATCTCTGGGAAAATATCTAAAAGAAATATATAATTCTGTGAATTAAACTGCACAACTCAAAGGACATAATGATAATCAAAAGGATAAGAGTCGGCTCACTATAAAACAAAAATTATTGATTTTATTTTATTTAACATTTTTGCATTGATGAGGAAAAAGCTTCATCATGGATGTGACAGATGTGAAATTGCCGCTTGTGTGACTTTTGTAAATCAAATATAATTGTTTGAAAACATTGACAGAGACATATTTGAGTATATTTGCAGTACAGTAAAATTCCAGGCTTCACAAAAAACCTAGAAAGGGTTTCATTTTTTTGGTGAAAACTTAATTTTTTCATGGCAAGGTTGACTTTTGCATGGAATTGCTCACAGGAAATACTATAGTGTTTGGAAGCATAATATAATTACTTGAATTAAACTGTCGTAGTAATTATATTGTTGCTGTGGTACAACACAACTGTAGTAATAAACAAATTATTTAATAGGCTTCAGTTTTCTACGCTATAAACACAATGCACCACAGTTTACTCTAACGTTACAGTATTTATTACAGTTTATCAGTTTACTATGCTACAGTATTCTGTAGCATTCATTAACAAAGAGTTGTACACATTATACACTTTATTCAAAAACATGTTTATTATAAATTACTATAAATTACTACAGTTTTATAGTGGATATCTTCAAGAAATCACAAAATAACAGATGAAAGCGTACAAAAGCGTGGACGCATAGCCTACATTATTATTTTACATTATTATTTATTTATTTAATTTGTAAGAAGGAAAGGTGCTCCATAATAATAACTGTCTAGTTTTGTCGCAAGAGTTGCATTTCTTTTTTGTTCTGTTGATGAACTTAACATCAACAAATATTCACAGCTGCTGCGCATCTCGATGTTCACGTTATGGTTGTTTATTCTGCCGAAACGCCACTAAAGACTTGGATTATTGCAAAACAAGATGGAGATTTCATTGCGGCGATTACATGGCAGGGTACTATTTATATTCTCCTGGATTTTGTGGAAGTGTGGTGGTGTTTGTATCAGATTTTATATAACACATTAACACATTATTTATATCGTTTTTCAGCCAGTTTCTTGAACCCCCCCTTTATGAGCAAAAACTTTTGGAAGTCTATGAAAGCGGTTTGGCATTTCTTATTTTGGCTAATTTAAACAATTATAAAGAACACAAAACAGAAACATTTGGATGTTCTGATAGCGATTTCTATGTAGAAGAACCACTTCCTGCCCTCCATCTGAATTTTAGCGCATCATCAATAACGTCATGTGAAAACAAGCTATACACAGTTGAAACCAGAAGTTTACATACACTCTAAAAAAAGGAACATAACCATTTAAAAAAAAATGTCTGATGGTAAATCATACTAAACGTTTACTATTTTAGGTCCGTTAGGATTACCTAAATCATTTACATTTGCTAAATGCCAGAATAATGAGAGAATTTTTTTAAAATTTCTAGACAGTCAAAAGTTTACATACATTTCCTTGGTATTTTTTTAGCTTTGCTTTTAAACTGTATAACTTTGGTCAAATGTTTTGGGTATCCTTCCACAAGCTTCTCGCAATAGTTTGAAGGAATTTTGGCCCATTCCTCCTGGCAGAATTGGTGTAACTGAGTCAGATTTGTAGGCTGTCTTGCTCGCACAAGCTTTTTCAACTCTGCCCACAAATTTTCTATAGGATTGAGCTCAGGGCTTTGTGATGGCCATTCCAAAACATTCACTCTGTTGTCCTTAAAGCACATTTTAACTAATTTGGCAGTATGCTTAGGGTCATGGTCTGTTTGAAAGACCCATTTGTGGACAAGTTTTAATTTCCTGGCTGATGTCTTGAGATGTTGCGTCAGTATTTCTACATAATGTACTTTCTTCATGATGCCATCTAAGCTGTGAAGTGGACCAGTCCCTCATGCAGCAAAACAGCCCCACAACATGATGCTGCCGCCCACATACTTCACAGTTGGGATGGTGTCCCTAGGCTTGTAAGCTTTCCCCTTTGTCCTCCAAATGTAACACTGGTCATTATGGCCAAACAGTTCAATCTTAGTTCCATCAGACCACAGAACATGTCTCCAAAAATTATTCTTTTTCCCAGTGTAATTTAGCAAATTGTAATCTGGCTTTTTTGTTGATTCTGGCTTGTTGATTTTCCCATGTTGTCACACAAGGAAGCAGTGTGTTTGAGGTTTTCCCTAAATACTATTTTACAGTTGTGCCTCCCAATTAAATCAAATGTTGTCAATTAGCCAATCAGAAACTTCCAAAACCTTGACACCATCATCTGAGCTTTTTCAGAGGCAAAATAATCTTATTGTATGTAAACTTGACTTTCAAGAAAAGTTATAACAATTTCTCAAAAAATATCTTTCTCATTATTCTGCTATTAAACATAACAGAAACAAATATGATAATCCTTAACTAAAAGAGAAAAAGTTTAGTCACATTAACATCTGACTTTTTTTTTAAATGGTTATGTGCCTTTTTATGCAGTGTATGTAAACTTCTGGTTTCAACTGTATTTACAGTATACTACATATTGCAGCAAATATTTATTCAACCTTTAATGACTAGCCCCTCAAAGGATGAAATCCTAGAACCGCGCCTGGTTTAGATGAATGCTAATACGTTTCAGACAGATTCTACATTATTTTCAAAGTGAATCAATTTCAAAATCATGTATAAATTTAAACAAACTTTGCACACACTCATGTCACAGTTACACACACACACACACACACACACACACACACACACACACACACACACACACACACACACACACACATTCATAAATTTACTTACATGTGCACCCATACATGTACATACAAATATGCATACATTATATTCATTCATTCATTTAATCAAACTTTAGTCCAATAATAAAAAACATATTCCATAACATAAGAAACCAAATAATGTACAAAATACAGCAACAATGTCTACACAGCTCTGATTGATAGCATGTACTTCTGACCTCTAGGCATGGGACAAGAACCGTTTTCAAGGTATACCGCGGTTTAGAAAAGTCAACCATATAAAAAAAAATTCTGTTATACCGTTCCTACGGTATATGTAAGATTTTTTTGGTTTTGTTTTTTGGGACAACAGTATCTCCAGCAGACAATATATACAAAGATGCTGTTTTAAATTGTAAAGAAATCTGTGTTTTTGAAACTAATGAAGACAGCAGAAGTCAATGATTCATTTTCATTATTTTGCCTGACATGTTTACTGCTCCAAAATATTTAAAATGTTTCTCAAAATAAAATATATTGGCTGTGACCGAAATCGCCTATACTTAGTAGGTACTGCATTTGAATTTGAATTTACTACTTGACCAATAGAAAAGTACATTCTATACACTGTACTACGGATGCCATTTTGTCATCATCACGTGACATACCCGCTTCACTACCATTCATGCATTCTCTCACGGTGCATCATGGGATAGTGTAGCGTCCATCGGATGTGTAGTTCAGAATCTCGCCGGAAGTAGTAGATAATTCGGATACTTCTCACATACTGTTTTTCGAATACTAGGAATTCAGACATACTACTCTGCTCGCATACTGTTTTTAGCGTACTATACAGTATGGAAGTTTGTGATTTCGGACGCAGCCATTGTGTTCAAAGCGAAAAAAAGTTCTTGTTTTTTTCCCAGACATATAAAGAACATATTTTAGAGCAGTAATTATTACAATAGCGTGAAACCGTGATGCTTTTATCCAAGGTTATTATACCGTTAGAATCTTATACCGGCCCATGCCTACTGACCTCTATGTTTGATAAACCCACAATAATCTTGTTGTTGGAAGCATTAATTCAGGAGATCAATTTATATATAAAATTCCATCTAGATCTCCTTAATAAAATTCTCAAAGCATCATTATAAGCAACTTGGAGCTTCTTTAAGCTAGATGCTCAATAGTTCGACCACAGGTGAGCATTATACATTGCAAACTCACTAAATTGACAAAGCATTATAAAATATGCAAAGCTAAATTGCAGAAGTTACAATATCAAAGAAACAACAACAGCAAAAGCTGATCTAATCTGTTGTGAAAAGGTGCATAGCTCTGATGACTTCAGGTAAGTAGAAAATGTGAAATGACATATCAAGACCAGATTTCTTCACACATGTCAGCTTGTTTAGAAGGAAGAAACTACACTGATGCCTGAAGTCACCAACAGGTAAGATGTTAAATAAACTATGTTAAAGTATAAGCATGATTGTAATTAATTAGTACAGTTGTCAGATAATGTTTTGTTTTTATTTACAAATATAAATTAATTTGAAAACCACATAATATTCTTCAGCGCTTGAATGACTTTAGATTTTTTTTAAAGTCAAGTTTTATGTTATTAAATTGAGTCGACTAGTCGCTGGTGACGTCATCAATAAAACACAAGATGCAACTGTTTTTCAACACGCCACAATTTGCTATTTATGTGCAGAAAAAATATATACACATGCTGGTTGACAGCTCATAATGCAACAATGCAACATTACCTAGTTAAACTATGACTTTACAACAAAACAATAACTGCTCATAATGCAACATTAGCATGGGCTATATTTAGTGCAAAATAAATGCAGTCAACACATTGATCATTGCTCGTACTACTAAGAATGTAACATTAACAGATATATTTAGTGCAAAAGTAATGCATACATTGTCAGCACATGGTACATCGAACTGTTATTTCATAACAACATAATGCAGGAAAGACAAAGGCCGACTCTGGCTGCATTTACACTGCAGATCTTAATGGTCAATTCAGATTTTGTGACTGCATCCGATTTTATTTGCTGACCTGCTTGCATCATCTTTTAAAAGTGACTCGTATCCAATTGTCTGCAGTTACACAGCACACGGCAAAGGTGCAATGACCAGGGAAAAAAGAGCGAGCGCTGACTGACAGCTGATAATAAATAAGCACTCTTTTCTCCATTCCTGTATTTAAAGGGCCACGAAACCCCCTGTCTCAGCAGGGTGTTTTCACACCTCTAGTTTGAAAAAAAGTCAGGAAAGTGGGCGTGTCCAGCTCTGGAGTGTGGGAGGGTCGGGGGAGGGAAAGAGGGAGGGACTTGCAAAGAAGGGCGTTTCCATTTGGGCACGCGCTGAGTTTCACAGGCAAAACAAACACACAGACGCAGTATGTTAAATACCGCACGGCGAATGGGAGAAAAAAAATCCTCCGCATTTCTCTGTAACTTATGTACTCGGTAGGTAGCGGCAGAAAGCTGTGTGTGTATAGACTATCCTGTCACAAAATGCGGCATAAATCCTGCACGACGGGAATAGCCCAAACCCGGCCCCCGAGGCAATTTGTTCTGGCCCTCCAAAAAGTGTGACCAAGACATCAAGAATAAATTTAGTTCAGTCAAAAAACGGCCGCTATAGTTATGAAGTGACGTGCGTCTGTTCAATACAGCACGAGCTGCGCAGAGCGTGAGTCACCTGACAGTAGCAAGAGCAGCCGAATACATTTGAATATGTTTGTTGAAAAGGTCTTTTGTACAATGCACTGATATCGTTATTAGGGATGCAACGATTATCCGATTTCACTATTAACTGCGCTTTAATTCGTCATGGTTAATTGTAAAGGCTTCTCTAAGCCGCATTTCTGTTCTGCCGCACGAAACGAAACTGCTGAACAAAGTTACGCCAAGTTGCCAACTGTGCGCTAGTTTAAAGTTCCGAGCTTGTCCACCGAAACTAATACGCACGCACACTGTAATAACTATAGCCGCGGGCCGTGCGCAAGTTTGTTATGTCGTAAGAATATATGCCAATATGCTGGCGCAAGCGGAGCAACGCGCTCGCGGCTGTCTGGGCGCACGCAATAGAAAACATCTCATGCTGTAACGGTGAGAGTTGTGCTTAGCTTTCAGTGCAATGTAAACAAAAGACATGTTGGACGAACTATTATTAAAATGATTATGTATGTATGAACGCAGATGATAACAACAGTTAATCTAAATATTGGCGCCGACCTTCATAACAATTATTATTTTATCCCGTTCCTCTCTATAAACACACACATAATTAAATTGTGTAGCCCTATAAGCACAAAAAAACCTTCAGCATAAAAACTATTACTAATGAAAATGCCTTTTAAAGGTTTTTTAATATTAGTTAGGGATGTCCAGATCTAAATCTTGCTAATATAAAGCTTAAATTTATATTAGACATGATAACTGTGAAACACTGATTATTCTTCACACTATATAATCGTACAACCAAAATCTATAATTGTTGCATCCATAATTGTTATGCAGTTCAAAACATAACATATGAACGTATCTGAATGTAGAAGAAGCCTACTTCAGCAATACACTGATTTTGTTGTGCTGTGAAATACAACATTTGAATGTTTGTAAAAAAAAACTTAATGTACAATGCAGTGATATTATATAGTTTCAAAATACAATATATTAACATTTTAATGTAGACAAATACAACATGGGTGTCTAAAGGAGCAAAAATACATAATTGGCTCTTAAATGCAGTTGTGTCATCAGTTATATTGCAAGTCATGTCTCTCCGGCCCTTCGTTTGGGAGGCTTTTCATGAACTGGCCCCCGTGACAAACTAATTGAATAGCCCTGCTGTAGACAGACAATCAAACTGGAGCTGTGTCTTTTTAAAAAGGAGACGAGCGGCAAATCCGGATTTCATCATTTCCAGATGTGAAAAGCTCTCGGGTAAAAAATGTTCCTTACAAATGCGTTTATGTCTCGTGCACTGTAATCCACACGTGAGTCCAGCTGCTCTCTCATAGAGGGAAAATGAAAACAAAACCTTCGTTGCAACACCGACGACCTGTGTCTCCAAATTCTAGTTCTTTCACTTGTTTTGGCAACACAACGTGGCGTCTCTCTGTCGTCTGTACAGTGTAAACAGTCTCCGGAGCTATCATGCATATTAATGAAGTTTTGCGTCATACACAATAGAGCGCGCTGATTGGTTTGAAGCACGTCTTTGTCATGAATTAATGCCGCACACTTAGATACGTCACAATGTTCTTGAAAGGACAGACAGCCACTCTCCAGGCTGGATTAACCCCTATGTATCTCATGGCCGTGACGCAGCTTTAAAAATTTGTTTCAAACCGGAAGAACGAATTTGCTCAAAATAACGCAAAAACAACCAATTTACACTTTTTAGTGCAATATATGTGTCCTAATAGTGCTTATAGCAGCGTGGGACACATATATGACTGTCAACAGCTCAAAAAATGTGTTTTGGTGTTTCGTGACCCTTTAATGTGTTCACAGGGTTTAATTCTCTTTAAAAATTCTTTTTGACAAGTTGTTTACTATAGTTATGACAGAAAAGTTCTCATTTGGCCATCTTCTTTTAATCTTGGCAGTTTTAAACCAGTAGACATCTTGTAATGTAATGTCCATGTTGTGATTTATGCACGTGACTTATGCCACAGTTTTATATTAGTTGATATTGGTTACATGGCGGATGTTGTGCTCTCTCACTCTCTCCCTCTCTCTCTTTCTCTCTAAAAAACTATTTTAGTCCTCGTGTATGAGATTTAAGGTTTTGGACTGCGCTGAAAATGAAATAAAAGTGTCAGAGTGGACGTCATTTGCTATGGTTTTTAATGAGGCGCGACTCATATTAACAGGTGAAAATCCGATCTACTTGCTTACACTGCAGACACAAGGGCACGGATCTGATTCATATTGGATAAATTTCCACATATGAACAAGGCTTGATTGTGATTTGAGTAAATCGGAATCCATGTGATTTTTTTACTGCTTACACGTACATGTGCCATATCCGATCTGTGCCACATGGGAGAAAAAAAACGGAATTGAGTCACTTGAACCATTGAGTGTAAATGCAGCCTCTGTCAGAGTCTTGATAAGATGCAGATTTTACCTCTATGTTCTTGCTCAAGTCAGGCCTTTTTCATGGTTACTGCTCATCCTGGTTAGCAGAAGTCTCCTCTCATGCCGTGCATCTTCACTGTGTTCACCTGAGATGATATGTACACAAAAAGTTTGCCACACTTCTTTTTTTTTTTTTTTTGTACTGCACGGCTCATAAACAAGACATGTCATCGTCAATGCGTCACAGAGTACAACAGCCAATCACATTACTTTTCTAGTGTTGCGTAAATGCGATTGGCTAGCGTCTTTTTGAGGGTAGTTGCATGGTGCAATCTAATCGAATCTGGCTGACACCTGTGTGACGATTTAAAGTATACTCAAACTTTATGTGAATCATTGACGATGACATAAGGAAAATAACATTTAAATTAATTTCAATAATCCGAGAGCAGATTTGTGTGTAAGGCTGGCATGTAGTTTAAGTAAAAAAAAAAAATATGATCTGCACAGCGCGTCAAAAAGTGTCAAAAAACATCTATATCGCATTTATATCGGCAAGCAACTGAATGATCAGGAGATGACTGTCCATGTAAGAGTTGGTAAAATGTTGGGGTTGATAGGCCTTTATGTCTGATTGGATCCTAGCTCCAGTACAAAACTCTGAGTGGAACTGACTGGTTATGCGCTGCAGCCTGTCTACGTCCAGAGAACTGGAATCAGTTGCCCCTTCAACGTTGAAAAAGCAAAGTTATGGCACTGCATTTTTGCAGGACGACTATCAAAAGACCAAAATGCCATGGTCCAGCATTGTAAAACTTTTCAGCTCATAGCAAATTATGCATCCTGGACATTCGGGAGGACTGCCTCTTCAAAACAACAAAGAAGAAAATGTTGAGACACTGCAATATTGCCCAGACTGACTAGTTGTGCACCCTTTGTGCAATTTGGTAAAGTCTGCATCTAAGAAACCTGCAAGCAACTGAACAATCAGGATATGACTGTCCATGTAAGACAGGGTAAAATGCTGGGGCACTTCTTTCTTGACTGGATGACTATCAAGGGCTCAAGAGTAAAACTCTGTTATTGTGTACCTTGGCCATCTGGATAATATGGGAACGGCTGTCGTTTCACCCCAGGTAAACAGCTGGAGATAGGATTAGGGTGTGTCCTCTAAGGTTGCGGTGGGTGGGACGGAGGGCACACCCTAAGGTGCCAAAAAATGACAATAATTATTTTTTTGACTGTTTTTGCTATAATATTAAACTAAATAAAATGTGTGGCTGATTGGCCTTCATGTCTGATTGGATCCTAGCTCCAGTGCACCACTCTGGGTGGAAATGACTAGTTATGGGCCCATGGTGCAGTCAATTATAGTCTGCATCCAGAGAACTGGCATCAGTCGGAAGGATCAGGTTATGAATGCCCCTTCAACATAGAAAAAGGAAAGTTATGGCACTGCATTTATGCAGGATGAATATCAAAAGACCAAAATGCCATGGTCCAGCATTGTAAAACTTTCCAACTCATAGCAAATTATGCATCCTGGACATTTGGGAGGACTGCCTCTTCAAAACAACAAAGAAGGAGATGCTGAGACACTGCATTATTGCCCAGACTGATTAGTTGTGCGCCCTTTGTGCGGTTCGGTATAGTCTGCATCTAGGAAACCTGCAAGATCCTGAACAAACAGGATATGACTGTCCATGTAAGACAGGGTAAAATGCTGGGGCACTTCTTTCTTGACTGGATGACTATCAAGGGCTCAAGAGTAAAACTCTGTTATTGTGTACCTTGGCCATCTGGATAATATGGGAACGGCTGTCGTTTCACCCCAGGTAAACAGCTGGAGATAGGATTAGGGTGTGTCCTCTAAGGTTGCGGTGGGTGGGATGGAGGGCACACCCTAAGCTGCCAAAAAAATGACAATAATTATTTTTGACTCTTTTGCGATTTATATTAAACTAAATAAAATGTGTGGCTGATTGGCCTTCATGTCTGATTGGATCCTAGCTCCAGTGCACCACTCTGGGTGGAAATGACTAGTTATGGGCCCATGGTGCAGTCAATTATAGTCTGCATCCAGAGAACTGGCATAAGTCGGAAGGATCAGGTTATGAATGCCCCTTCAACATAGAAAAAGGAAAGTTATGGCACTGCATTTTTGCAGGATGACTTTTAAAAGACCAAAATGCCATGGTCCAGCATTGTAAAACTTTCCAGCTCATAGCAAATTATGCATCCTGGACATTTGGGAGGACTGCCTCTTCAAAACAACATAGAAGGAAATGCTGAGACACTGCATTATTGACCAGACTGATTAGTTGTGCGCCCTTTGTGCGGTTCGGTATAGTCTGCATCTAGGAAACCTGCAAGATCCTGAACAATCAGGATATGACTGTCCATGTAAGACAGGGTAAAATGCTGGGGCACTTCTTTCTTGACTGGATGACTATCAAGGGCTCAAGAGTAAAACTCTGTTATTGTGTACCTTGGCCATCTGGATAATATGGGAACGGCTGTCGTTTCACCCCAGGTAAACAGCTGGAGATAGGATTAGGGTGTGTCCTCTAAGGTTGCGGTGGGTGGGACGGAGGGCACACCCTAAGCTGCCAAAAAAATGACAATAATTATTTTTTTGACTGTTTTTGCTATAATAGTAAACTAAAAATGTGTGGCTGATTGGCCTTCATGTCTGATTGGATCCTAGCTCCAGTGCACCACTCTGGGTGGAAATGACTAGTTTTGGGCCCATGGTGCAGTCAATTATAGTCTGCATCCAGAGAACTGGCATAAGTCGGAAGGATCAGGTTATGAATGCCCCTTCAGCATAGAAAAAGGAAAGTTATGGCACTGCATTTATGCAGGATGACTATCAAAAGACCAAAATGCCATGGTCCAGCATTGTAAAACTTTCCAGCTCATAGCAAATTATGTATCCTGGACATTCGGGAGGACTGCCTCTTCAAAACAACAAAGAAGGAAATGCTGAGACACTGCATTATTGCCCAGACTGACTAGTTGTGCGCCCTTAGTGCAATTCAGTATAGTCTGCATCTAAGAAACCTGCAAGCAACTGAACAATCAGGATATGACTGTCCATGTAAGACAGGGTAAAATGCTGGGGCACTTCTTTCTTGACTGGATGACTATCAAGGGCTCAAGAGTAAAACTCTGTTATTGTGTACCTTGGCCATCTGGATAATATGGGAACGGCTGTCGTTTCACCCCAGGTAAACAGCTGGAGATAGGATTAGGGTGTGTCCTCTAAGGTTGCGGTGGGTGGGACGGAGGGCACACCCTAAGCTGCCAAAAAAAATGACAATAATTATTTTTGACTCTTTTGCGATTTATATTAAACTAAATAAAATGTGTGGCTGATTGGTCTTCAAGTCTGATTGGATCCTAGCTCCAGTGCACCACTCTGGGTGGAAATGACTAGTTATGGGCCCATGGTGCAGTCAATTATAGTCTGCATCCAGAGAACTGGCATAAGTCGGAAGGATCAGGTTATGAATGCCCCTTCAACATAGAAAAAGGAAAGTTATGGCACTGCATTTTTGCAGGATGACTATCAAAAGACCAAAATGCCATGGTCCAGCATTGTAAAACTTTCCAGCTCATAGCAAATTATGCATCCTGGACATTCGGGAGGACTGCCTGTTCAAAACAACATAGAAGGAATTGCTGAGACACTGCATTATTGCCCAGACTGACTAGTTGTGCGCCCTTTGTGCAATTCGGTATAGTCTGCATCTAAGAAACCTGCAAGCAACTGAACAATCAGGATATGACTGTCCATGTAAGACAGGGTAAAATGCTGGGGCACTTCTTTCTTGACTGGATGACTATCAAGGGCTCAAGAGTAAAACTCTGTTATTGTGTACCTTGGCCATCTGGATAATATGGGAACGGCTGTCATTTCACCCCAGGTAAACAGCTGGAGATAGGATTAGGGTGTGTCCTCTAAGGTTGCGGTGGGTGGGACGGAGGGCACACCCTAAGCTGCCAAAAAAATGACAATAATTATTTTTTTGACTGTTTTTGCTATAATAGTAAACTAAAAATGTGTGGCTGATTGGCCTTCATGTCTGATTGGATCCTAGCTCCAGTGCACCACTCTGGGTGGAAATGACTAGTTTTGGGCCCATGGTGCAGTCAATTATAGTCTGCATCCAGAGAACTGGCATAAGTCGGAAGGATCAGGTTATGAATGCCCCTTCAGCATAGAAAAAGGAAAGTTATGGCACTGCATTTATGCAGGATGACTATCAAAAGACCAAAATGCCATGGTCCAGCATTGTAAAACTTTCCAGCTCATAGCAAATTATGCATCCTGGACATTCGGGAGGACTGCCTCTTCAAAACAACAAGAAGGAAATGCTGAGACACTGCATTATTGCCCAGACTGACTAGTTGTGCGCCCTTAGTGCAATTCGGTATAGTCTGCATCTAAGAAACCTGCAAGCAACTGAACAATCAGGATATGACTGTCCATGTAAGACAGGGTAAAATGCTAGGGCACTTCTTTCTTGACTGGATGACTATCAAGGGCTCAAGAGTAAAACTCTGTTATTGTGTACCTTGGCCATCTGGATAATATGGGAACGGCTGTCGTTTCACCCCAGGTAAACAGCTGGAGATAGGATTAGGGTGTGTCCTCTAAGGTTGCGGTGGGTGGGATGGAGGGCACACCCTAAGCTGCCAAAAAAATGACAATAATTATTTTTGACTCTTTTGCGATTTATATTAAACTAAATAAAATGTGTGGCTGATTGGCCTTCATGTCTGATTGAATCCTAGCTCCAGTGCACCACTCTGGGTGGAAATGACTAGTTTTGGGCCCATGGTGCAGTCAATTATAGTCTGCATCCAGAGAACTGGCATAAGTCGGAAGGATCAGGTTATGAATGCCCCTTCAACATAGAAAAAGGAAAGTTATGGCACTGCATTTTTGCAGGATGACTATCAAAAGACCAAAATGCCATGGTCCAGCATTGTAAAACTTTCCAGCTCATAGCAAATTATGCATCCTGGACATTCGGGAGGACTGCCTCTTCAAAACAACAAAGAAGGAAATGCTGAGACACTGCATTATTGCCCAGACTGACTAGTTGTGCGCCCTTAGTGCAATTCGGTATAGTCTGCATCTAAGAAACCTGCAAGCAACTGAACAATCAGGATATGACTGTCCATGTAAGACAGGGTAAAATGCTGGGGCACTTCTTTCTTGACTGGATGACTATCAAGGGCTCAAGAGTAAAACTCTGTTATTGTGTACCTTGGCCATCTGGATAATATGGGAACGGCTGTCGTTTCACCCCAGGTAAACAGCTGGAGATAGGATTAGGGTGTGTCCTCTAAGGTTGCGGTGGGTGGGACGGAGGGCACACCCTAAGCTGCCAAAAAAATGACAATAATTATTTTTTTGACTGTTTTTGCTATAATAGTAAACTAAAAATGTGTGGCTGATTGGCCTTCATGTCTGATTGGATCCTAGCTCCAGTGCACCACTCTGGGTGGAAATGACTAGTTTTGGGCCCATGGTGCAGTCAATTATAGTCTGCATCCAGAGAACTGGCATAAGTCGGAAGGATCAGGTTATGAATGCCCCTTCAGCATAGAAAAAGGAAAGTTATGGCACTGCATTTATGCAGGATGACTATCAAAAGACCAAAATGCCATGGTCCAGCATTGTAAAACTTTCCAGCTCATAGCAAATTATGCATCCTGGACATTCGGGAGGACTGCCTCTTCAAAACAACAAGAAGGAAATGCTGAGACACTGCATTATTGCCCAGACTGACTAGTTGTGCGCCCTTTAGTGCAATTCGGTATAGTCTGCATCTAAGAAACCTGCAAGCAACTGAACAATCAGGATATGACTGTCCATGTAAGACAGGGTAAAATGCTGGGGCACTTCTTTCTTGACTGGACGACTATCAAGGGCTCAAGAGTAAAACTCTGTTATTGTGTACCTTGGCCATCTGGATAATATGGGAACGGCTGTCGTTTCACCCCAGGTAAACAGCTGGAGATAGGATTAGGGTGTGTCCTCTAAGGTTGCGGTGGGTGGGACGGAGGGCACACCCTAAGCTGCCAAAAAAATGACAATAATTATTTTTTGACTGTTTTTGCTATTAATAGTAAACTAAATAAATGTGTGGCTGATTGGCCTTCATGTCTGATTGGATCCTAGCTCCAGTGCACCACTCTGGGTGGAAATGACTAGTTATGGGCCCATGGTGCAGTCAATTATAGTCTGCATCCAGAGAACTGGCATAAGTCGGAAGGATCAGGTTATGAATGCCCCTTCAGCATAGAAAAAGGAAAGTTATGGCACTGCATTTATGCAGGATGACTATCAAAAGACCAAAATGCCATGGTCCAGCATTGTAAAACTTTCCAGCTCATAGCAAATTATGCATCCTGGACATTCGGGAGGACTGCCTCTTCAAAACAACATAGAAGGAAATGCTGAGACACTGCATTATTGCCCAGACTGACTAGTTGTGCGCCCTTTGTGCAATTCGGTATAGTCTGCATCTAGAAACCTGCAAGCAACTGAACAATCAGGATATGACTGTCCATGTAAGACAGGGTAAAATGCTGGGGCACTTCTTTCTTGACTGGACTGACTATCAAGGGCTCAAGAGTAAAACTCTGTTATTGTGTACCTTGGCCATCTGGATAATATGGGAACGGCTGTCGTTTCACCCCAGGTAAACAGCTGGAGATAGGATTAGGGTGTGTCCTCTAAGGTTGCGGTGGGTGGGACGGAGGGAACACCCTAAGCTGCCAAAAAAATGACAATAATTATTTTTTGACTGTTTTTGCTATAATAGTAAACTAAAAATGTGTGGCTGATTGGCCTTCATGTCTGATTGGATCCTAGCTCCAGTGCACCACTCTGGGTGGAAATGACTAGTTTTGGGCCCATGGTGCAGTCAATTATAGTCTGCATCCAGAGAACTGGCATAAGTCGGAAGGATCAGGTTATGAATGCCCCTTCAGCATAGAAAAAGGAAAGTTATGGCACTGCATTTATGCAGGATGACTATCAAAAGACCAAAATGCCATGGTCCAGCATTGTAAAACTTTCCAGCTCATAGCAAATTATGCATCCTGGACATTCGGGAGGACTGCCTCTTCAAAACAACAAGAAGGAAATGCTTGAGACACTGCATTACTTGCCCAGACTGACTAGTTGTGCGCCCTTAGTGCAATTCAGGTATAGTCTGCATCTAAGAAACCTGCAAGCAACTGAACAATCAGGATATGACTGTCCATGTAAGACAGGGTAAAATGCTGGGGCACTTCTTTCTTGACTGGATGACTATCAAGGGCTCAAGAGTAAAACTCTGTTATTGTGTACCTTGGCCATCTGGATAATATGGGAACGGCTGTCGTTTCACCCCAGGTAAACAGCTGGAGATAGGATTAGGGTGTGTCCTCTAAGGTTGCGGTGGGTGGGACGGAGGGCACACCCTAAGCTGCCAAAAAAATGACAATAATTATTTTTTTGACTGTTTTTGCTATAATAGTAAACTAAAAATGTGTGGCTGATTGGCCTTCATGTCTGATTGGATCCTAGCTCCAGTGCACCACTCTGGGTGGAAATGACTAGTTTTGGGCCCATGGTGCAGTCAATTATAGTCTGCATCCAGAGAACTGGCATAAGTCGGAAGGATCAGGTTATGAATGCCCCTTCAGCATAGAAAAAGGAAAGTTATGGCACTGCATTTATGCAGGATGACTATCAAAAGACCAAAATGCCATGGTCCAGCATTGTAAAACTTTCCAGCTCATAGCAAATTATGTATCCTGGACATTCGGGAGGACTGCCTCTTCAAAACAACAAAGAAGGAAATGCTGAGACACTGCATTATTGCCCAGACTGACTAGTTGTGCGCCCTTTGTGCAATTCGGTATAGTCTGCATCTAAGAAACCTGCAAGCAACTGAACAATCAGGATATGACTGTCCATGTAAGACAGGGTAAAATGCTGGGGCACTTCTTTCTTGACTGGATGACTATCAAGGGCTCAAGAGTAAAACTCTGTTATTGTGTACCTTGGCCATCTGGATAATATGGGAACGGCTGTCGTTTCACCCCAGGTAAACAGCTGGAGATAGGATTAGGGTGTGTCCTCTAAGGTTGCGGTGGGTGGGACGGAGGGCACACCCTAAGCTGCCAAAAAAATGACAATAATTATTTTTTTGACTGTTTTTGCTATAATAGTAAACTAAAAATGTGTGGCTGATTGGCCTTCATGTCTGATTGGATCCTAGCTCCAGTGCACCACTCTGGGTGGAAATGACTAGTTTTGGGCCCATGGTGCAGTCAATTATAGTCTGCATCCAGAGAACTGGCATAAGTCGGAAGGATCAGGTTATGAATGCCCCTTCAGCATAGAAAAAGGAAAGTTATGGCACTGCATTTATGCAGGATGACTATCAAAAGACCAAAATGCCATGGTCCAGCATTGTAAAACTTTCCAGCTCATAGCAAATTATGCATCCTGGACATTCGGGAGGACTGCCTCTTCAAAACAACAAAGGAAATGCTGAGACACTGCATTATTGCCCAGACTGACTAGTTGTGCGCCCTTAGTGCAATTCAGTATAGTCTGCATCTAAGAAACCTGCAAGCAACTGAACAATCAGGATATGACTGTCCATGTAAGACAGGGTAAAATGCTGGGGCACTTCTTTCTTGACTGGACTGACTATCAAGGGCTCAAGAGTAAAACTCTGTTATTGTGTACCTTGGCCATCTGGATAATATGGGAACGGCTGTCGTTTCACCCCAGGTAAACAGCTGGAGATAGGATTAGGGTGTGTCCTCTAAGGTTGCGGTGGGTGGGACGGAGGGCACACCCTAAGCTGCCAAAAAAATGACAATAATTATTTTTTTGACTGTTTTTGCTATAATAGTAAACTAAAAATGTGTGGCTGATTGGCCTTCATGTCTGATTGGATCCTAGCTCCAGTGCACCACTCTGGGTGGAAATGACTAGTTATGGGCCCATGGTGCAGTCAATTATAGTCTGCATCCAGAGAACTGGCATAAGTCGGAAGGATCAGGTTATGAATGCCCCTTCAACATAGAAAAAGGAAAGTTATGGCACTGCATTTTTGCAGGATGACTATCAAAAGACCAAAATGCCATGGTCCAGCATTGTAAAACTTTCCAGCTCATAGCAAATTATGCATCCTGGACATTCGGGAGGACTGCCTCTTCAAAACAACAAAGAAGGAAATGCTGAGACACTGCATTATTGCCCAGACTGACTAGTTGTGCGCCCTTTGTGCAATTCGGTATAGTCTGCATCTAAGAAACCTGCAAGCAACTGAACAATCAGGATATGACTGTCCATGTAAGACAGGGTAAAATGCTGGGGCACTTCTTTCTTGACTGGATGACTATCAAGGGCTCAAGAGTAAAACTCTGTTATTGTGTACCTTGGCCATCTGGATAATATGGGAACGGCTGTCGTTTCACCCCAGGTAAACAGCTGGAGATAGGATTAGGGTGTGTCCTCTAAGGTTGCGGTGGGTGGGACGGAGGGCACACCCTAAGCTGCCAAAAAAATGACAATAATTATTTTTTTGACTGTTTTTGCTATAATAGTAAACTAAAAATGTGTGGCTGATTGGCCTTCATGTCTGATTGGATCCTAGCTCCAGTGCACCACTCTGGGTGGAAATGACTAGTTTTGGGCCCATGGTGCAGTCAATTATAGTCTGCATCCAGAGAACTGGCATAAGTCGGAAGGATCAGGTTATGAATGCCCCTTCAGCATAGAAAAAGGAAAGTTATGGCACTGCATTTATGCAGGATGACTATCAAAAGACCAAAATGCCATGGTCCAGCATTGTAAAACTTTCCAGCTCATAGCAAATTATGCATCCTGGACATTCGGGAGGACTGCCTCTTCAAAACAACAAAGGAAATGCTGAGACACTGCATTATTGCCCAGACTGACTAGTTGTGCGCCCTTAGTGCAATTCAGTATAGTCTGCATCTAAGAAACCTGCAAGCAACTGAACAATCAGGATATGACTGTCCATGTAAGACAGGGTAAAATGCTGGGGCACTTCTTTCTTGACTGGACTGACTATCAAGGGCTCAAGAGTAAAACTCTGTTATTGTGTACCTTGGCCATCTGGATAATATGGGAACGGCTGTCGTTTCACCCCAGGTAAACAGCTGGAGATAGGATTAGGGTGTGTCCTCTAAGGTTGCGGTGGGTGGGACGGAGGGCACACCCTAAGCTGCCAAAAAAATGACAATAATTATTTTTTTGACTGTTTTTGCTATAATAGTAAACTAAAAATGTGTGGCTGATTGGCCTTCATGTCTGATTGGATCCTAGCTCCAGTGCACCACTCTGGGTGGAAATGACTAGTTATGGGCCCATGGTGCAGTCAATTATAGTCTGCATCCAGAGAACTGGCATAAGTCGGAAGGATCAGGTTATGAATGCCCCTTCAGCATAGAAAAAGGAAAGTTATGGCACTGCATTTATGCAGGATGACTATCAAAAGACCAAAATGCCATGGTCCAGCATTGTAAAACTTTCCAGCTCATAGCAAATTATGTATCCTGGACATTCGGGAGGACTGCCTCTTCAAAACAACAAAGAAGGAAATGCTGAGACACTGCATTATTGCCCAGACTGACTAGTTGTGCGCCCTTAGTGCAATTCAGTATAGTCTGCATCTAAGAAACCTGCAAGCAACTGAACAATCAGGATATGACTGTCCATGTAAGACAGGGTAAAATGCTGGGGCACTTCTTTCTTGACTGGATGACTATCAAGGGCTCAAGAGTAAAACTCTGTTATTGTGTACCTTGGCCATCTGGATAATATGGGAACGGCTGTCGTTTCACCCCAGGTAAACAGCTGGAGATAGGATTAGGGTGTGTCCTCTAAGGTTGCGGTGGGTGGGACGGAGGGCACACCCTAAGCTGCCAAAAAAATGACAATAATTATTTTTTGACTCTTTTGCGATTATATTAAACTAAATAAATGTGTGGCTGATTGGCCTTCATGTCTGATTGGATCCTAGCTCCAGTGCACCACTCTGGGTGGAAATGACTAGTTATGGGCCCATGGTGCAGTCAATTATAGTCTGCATCCAGAGAACTGGCATAAGTCGGAAGGATCAGGTTATGAATGCCCCTTCAACATAGAAAAAGGAAAGTTATGGCACTGCATTTATGCAGGATGACTATCAAAAGACCAAAATGCCATGGTCCAGCATTGTAAAACTTTCCAGCTCATAGCAAATTATGCATCCTGGACATTCGGGAGGACTGCCTCTTCAAAACAACAAAGAAGGAAATGTTGAGACACTGCATTACTGCCAAGACTGACTAGTTGTGCGCCCTTTGTGCAATTCGGTATAGTCTGCATCTAAGAAACCTGCAAGCAACTGAACAATCAGGATATGACTGTCCATGTAAGACAGGGTAAAATGCTGGGGCACTTCTTTCTTGACTGGATGACTATCAAGGGCTCAAGAGTAAAACTCTGTTGTTGTGTACCTTGGACCAAAATGCCATGGTCCAGCATTGTAAAACTTTCCATTCAGTTTCAGCCATACCCCTCTTGCCACCTCTCCTTTAAAAAGTCTTCAGTCCAGCAGTTTGACAGTTTTTTTGGTTAACTTTGATGACAGGCATTTGTGCTTTTTCTAGAACATTACTTTCTATTGTTTAGATATTTGTTAATATTGTTCATATTTATTTAATTTACACTGTGTTGTTGTTAATTGAGATTTGTTGCTGTCTGTTTTTACTATTGTGTTATCATTCCTTCTCTACCCTCGTGTATGTCAGAAATATTAGAAAGGCTGGTAGGTAAGAAGGTCACGTGACATACATCTCAACACGTAGGTTTACAACTGTCTAGATACACTAGATAAGAGGGTGTGCGCCAACCCTTGTATTTTTGGTCAAGTTGTTAGTTAGTGTAGATTAGGTAGGACGTCATTGACGTTGAAGATTTATTTTTCATATCTTTTGTTTACTAGATTAGATTAGAGGTGATTATTGTTGAAAATTAGTAAGACTGTTTTGGTTTTGATTGGTTCTTTTCTTTAGCGCCACCCATAACCAGTCTTTCTAAAAATTCTGTTCATTGTTTTGAAAACTGTAAATATTGTAAATAACTCACTCATTGTTTTACCATCACCACTTGTAAATAAATCACTATTATTTGTACACAAATTATTGTTGTCCGTCCTTACTTTGGAGCACAATTTTCTTTTGAGTTTCTGTTTTAACTAAATCCTCAGTGTGCAACCCCACTCCCCTAGACTACCCAGGGGTTGTATGATTTTTGGGGGCTTGTATGGGATATTCACATACCCAACATTTGATATTTTTTGAGGATTTTAGTTTAACTAAAACTCAAATGTATTGTGCACAAAGTAAGTTTGTCAGTTATATAAGGATATTATACTAAAGAGCGAGTTTTGAATTAAGAGATGTCTATTGCTTCTGACAAGTTTGTTGAGTTACAAATCTGAAAATGGTGTTTAACTTGGAAGCGTTACTTAGTAGCCCTTCATTAGATCAATTTGATAAATTACACAAGGATGATCTTTTTGAAATAGCTGTGTATTTCCAATTTTTGATAAGCTACCAGTTTTTGAAGAAAACCGTGAAGAAAATTGTTTATGATCATTTGGTTGAAATGGGACTATTTAAGACCACTAGTGAAGCTCCAGATGAACTTGACTCTCATTATTCAGCTGAAAGGCCGTGCAGTCCTGGAAGTAAGGATGCAGGGTACAGTGGCAATGTAGCTAAAGTCGAAACGAAGGTTGAGGCTAAAGTTGTGTTGCCGCCCTTTGATCCGTCTACCCATCTCTACTGACTCGAAGGGGGATGGCCGAGTTATGTCTTGTCAGATTACAGTATGAGGTTCTGGAAAAAGGACGTGCACATAAGGCTGAGCCTGATGCTGCTGCTAAAGCAGCTATGACATCCTCTGTGTCCAGTGCTGATGCACCCATGGCTGGTCAGGCGACCAGGTCAAACTCCACAACTACGTTCAGCCAAACTGATGTAAGTAAGCAATTTTCACTTGTTTCTAATTTTCGTGAAGATGAAGTCGATTCTTATTGTAGTGCTTTCAAGCGTATTGCTACAACATTAAATTTGCCTAAGGACATCTGGACTGTGCTGCTGCAGTGCAAGCTGAGTGGTATAGCCCAGGAAGTCTGTGCAACACTTTCAGTGGAAGAAAGTTTGAAATATGACATTGTAAAATCGTCAATTTTACGTGCATATAAGCTAATGCCAGAAGCATATAGACAACGTTTCTGCAAAAACAAAAAGACTCCACAGCAACCATTAAATAAATTTGCTTGTGAAAAGAGTGTCTTGTTTGGTAAATGGTGTAGTGCTTCAAAAACGACTGATTTTAGTGCACTACGTGAATTGATTTTGCTCGAGGAATTTAAGAACTGCCTGCCCGACCGTGTAGTTCTTTATGTGAGTGAGCAAAAAGTAACTTCATTGTCTAAAGCTGTTCATGCTGAAGGGATCCAGATGGGATTTGTGAAGGCACCAATGCACAAAATACACTTAGTGTGAAGTTTTTGAGTTTGACACGCACTACCAGTTAAAGGCATCGTAAGTGGAGTTCAACAATGGAGCAAGATGCTGGTTGGAGTGCTGTATGTCAGGTGGTAACTCCTGTTTACCAATGGACCCTTTTCACAAGCCTGTTACGACTCATTAAACGGTCATCATAATCTTAAATTTATATGTATTTATGTACAGTTGAACAGTTGTACAGAATTATTAGCCCCCCTGAATTATTAGCCCCCGTTTATTTTCCTCCCCGGTCCCACTTTATATTAAGTGTCGCTTATACCTGTGAACTTACATGGTAATTAGATGTGTAAGTAGTATGTAACTACAGTGTATGTACACACGTTTACATAGTATTTACTTTTGTATTACTGGTGTAACTACACTCATGTAACAACCCACTGAATAGTATGTGTAAGTACAAATGTGTAACAGGACATTGGTAACAACAGTAGGAAAGTACACATCTGTAACAAGAATTATGTAAGTGCATTGTGTAACAACAATATGTACTTGCAGATGTTTTCCCACTTCCACACCTGTTTGCAGTTCATGTACTTGTGAACACTGTATGGCAGAACTAATCCTGCATTAGAAGGCTTCACCTTGTGATACCAGTGTACTTACATGGTAACTCCACAGGAACTGTCTACTTAATATAAAGTGTAAAATGGTCACAAATTACTGTGTAACTTGTAGAAATATCTTCTATGCAACACTTTAATAACAGTGTAGTTACATGGTAACTCCACAGGAACAGTCCACAATATAAAAGTTTAAAATAAAATTCATTTTCGTTTCGGCCTAGTCCCTTTATTAATCTGGGGTCGCCACAGCGGAATGAACCGCCAACTTATCCAGCATATGTTTTACACAGTGAATGCCCTTCCAGCTGCAACCCATCTAAGCCGAAAAGAAAATGAATGAATGAATGAATGGACAGTAATTTGTGACCATTTTACACTTTATATTGAGTGGATCCTGTGGATTTACCATGCAAGTACACTGGTATCACAAGGTGAAACCTTCTAATGCAGCCATACAGTGTTCACAAGTGCATGATCTGCAAACAGGTGTGGAAGTGGGAAAACATCTGCAAGTACATATTGTTGTTACACAATGCACTTACATAATTCTTGTTACAGATGTGTACTTTCCTAGTGTTGTTACCAATGTCCTGTTACACATTTGTACTTACACATACTATTCAGTGGGTTGTTACATGAGTGTAGTTACACCAGTATACACAAGTAAATACTCTGTACCAGTGTGCACATACACTGTAGTTACATACTACTTACACATCTAATTACCATGTAAGTTCACAGGTATAAGCGACACTTAATATAAAGTGGGACCTTCTAATCACTGATTTATTTTAGATTTTCCATTATGATCGTAAATAATATTTTACTAGATATTTTCAGGACACTTCTATACAGCTTAAAGTGACATTTAAAGGCTTGACTAGGTTAATTAGGTTAACTAGGCAGGTTAGGGTAATTAGGCAAGTTATTGTATAATGGTGGTTTGTTCTGTAGACTACTGAAAAAATATAGCTAAAGGGGCTAATAAATTTGACCTTAAAATAGTTCTGAAAAAAATTGAAAACTGCTTTTATTCTAGCCGAAATAAAACAAATAAGACTTTCTCCAGAAGAAAAAATATTATCAGACATACTGTGAAAATTTCCCTGCTCTGTTAAACATTATTAGGGAAATATTCAAAAAAGAATAAAAAATTAAGGGGGGGGGGCTAATAATTCTGATTTCAACTGTATGTATTATATCATCATTGCTTCAAATTACAAAAAACGAATTATCACTTGTGCAAGGCGTTTCTAATGCAGCGTCTATGGGACAGGACAGTAAATTAGACGCTATTCTCTCCTCTGGCTGCAGTCATTAGTCTTACACAATTTGTTTCCTTTTTCTAAAAGTCTTTATAACATCATCATGGAGTCTTTATTTTATTATTTGAGCAAATAAGATTGTAAAAAATTAAAATTGTTGTATTCTCCGATTCACTGCGCTTTAAGTTTTCCCAACTATGACGACTTCCGCTGCTGAGAAACCTGGAAATGTGAAAAGGGTCTATAGCAAATGTTGTTTCTTGCCCATGATTTGTGTTGTTTGGTCACCTAGGAATCACGAAAACCTACCACAGAGTCCTGAGGCATTTCTTCTGGCCAGGGATAAAGCGAGACGTCGCCAGATACTGCTACACCTGTCAGACATGCCAGTACGGTGGTAAACCTAACCAGGTAATTCCACCTGCTCCTCTCACTCCAATACCTGTCATGACTGAACCATTTTAAAGGGTAATTGTTGATTGTGTAGGTCCGTTGCCAAGAACGAAAGCCGCTAACCAGTTTCTTTTGACAGTTATGTGTGCTTCCACACAATTCCCTGAAGCCATACCATAACGCAAAATAACTGCACCTGTAATAATCAAGGCCCTAATCAAATTCATTGCTACATTTGGTCTTCCCAAGATCATACAGAGTGATCAAGGGCCAATTTTTATGTCAAATGTGTTTAACCAGGTGTTAAAGTCATTTGCCATTAAACACTGTGTTTCCAGCGCTTATCCAGAAAGCCTGAGAGCACTAGAGCGGTTAAATCCATGTAGCAGAAATACTGTCTAGATACTGGTAAGGACTGGGATGAAGGAGTGGCTCTGATGTAATTTGCTGTGCGTGAAACCGTACTAGAGTCCCTTGGCCTCAGCCCAGCCGAACTTGTGTTCGGACATACTGTCCCCGGCTCACTTAAGGTGTTGAAGGAACACATTTTAGACTCGGAATCTGGTAGCAAAACAAATGTTCTACAATATGAGTCGATTTAGGGAACAATTACGTGATGCTTGCTCCATGGCACAACAAGCACTTAAATCTGCACAAGGCAAAATGAAGAAACGATTTGATGTATAAGCCACTGCATGTGAATTCAAACCAGGAGACCAGGTACTGGTGCTCCTTCCTGTAACTTGTTCTGCACTGTCTGCACGATTCTCTGGACCTTATGTAATTGACCATAAAACAAGTAATACTGACTATGTTTTACGCACACCCGACTATCAAAGAAAGACCTGTGTTTGGCACATAAATATGCTTAAAGCATATCTTATTCCCAAAAATGAGCTTGAGGATGGCTTGGTATTGAGCTGTGCTCCACAGCAGTGCGCTTCGCTACAAAATTCCTGAGAACTTGTTTGCACATTTGACTCATTTGACAGAACCTCAAAAGAAAGATGTTGAAAATTTGATTGGAAAATACCCTTATTCATTTCATGACACTCCAACACAAACTTTTGTAGTCCAACACGATATTGTAATCCATAATTCGGCTCCTATAAAGCAGCATCCCTACCGTGTGAATGCAGATAAGAAAGAAATTATTAAACGGGAGGTAGAATATCTTTGTGAAAATGGATTAGCAGTGCCAAGTTGTAGTCCATGGAGTTTGCCTTGAATTCTCGTTCCTAAATCTGATGGATTGCATCGCTTTTACACTGATTACCGTAAAGTCAACGCCGTGACAGTGCCTGACTGCTTTCCATTGCCACGCATGGAGGATTGCATTGATAACCTGGGATCCGTTCGTTCTGTAACAAAATTGGACCTACTAAAAGGTTATTGGCAAGTGCCTTTAACACCTCGTGCATCTGACATATCTGCCTTTGTAACCCCTGGTCACTTCATGCAATACAATGTGATGGCTTTCAGACTTTGCAACGCACCTGTTACATTTCAACGCATGGTAACTACCATACTGGCAGGGGTTGAGGGATATGATGCATATCTGGATGACTTAGCGATATATTCCTCCAAATGGCCAGAACATATGTCTCAGTTACATAAAATAAATAAATATGTGCTGGCATATGTATTTCTTGTTTTTATTTTGTTTCTCATTGTGTTTTTCTTTCTACCAATCAGTTCATTGTTTGTTCTGCCTACTGCTGTCCCTGGTTGGCTGTTTCACATTTCACTGCTGCAACCAATCCTGTCACTGCTTCATCCACTTTGGTTACTGCCTTGCAACTCAGATCCAGTTTCAGCCAATCCCCTCATGCCACCTCTCCTTTAAAATGTCTTCAGTCCAGCAATTTGAAAGTGTTTTGGCTCGCTTTGATAGTTTGCATTTGTGCGTTTGCTAGTATTTTCAATAGCTTTGGTATCCTCATTTGTTGATATTGTTTGACCTTATTTAATTTACACTGTGTTGTTGCTGTTGTTGTTGTTGTTGTTTGAATTTTGTTACCCTTGTGTTATCATTCCTTCTCTACCCTTGAATATGTCAGAAATATTAGAAAGGCTGGTAGGTAAGAAGGTCACGTGACATACATCTCAACACGTAGGTTTACAACTGTCTAGATACACTAGATAAGAGGGTGTGCGCCAACCCTTGTATTTTTGGTCAAGTTGTTAGTTAGTGTAGATTAGGTAGGACGTCATTGACGTTGAAGATTTATTTTTCATATCTTTTGTTTACTAGATTAGATTAGAGGTGATTATTGTTGAAAATTAGTAAGACTGTTTTGGTTTTGATTGGTTCTTTTCTTTAGCGCCACCCATAACCAGTCTTTCTAAAAATTCTGTTCATTGTTTTGAAAACTGTAAATATTGTAAATAACTCACTCATTGTTTTACCATCACCACTTGTAAATAAATCACTATTATTTGTACACAAATTATTGTTGTCCGTCCTTACTTTGGAGTACAATTTTCTTTTGAGTTTCTGTTTTAACTAAATCCTCAGTGTGCAACCCCACTCCCCTAGACTACCCAGGGGTTATAGCAATAGCATATTATGCATCCTGAACAATCGGGATAAATGCCTGTTCAAAACAGCAAAAAAAGAAATGTTGACACACCCCATTATTGCCCAGACTGACTAGCTGTGCAGTTTGTTATATTTTGCATCTAAGAAACCTGCAAATAACTGTTCATTTTGAACTAATCTTTTGTATGACTCGACAACAATGAGTCCTCTTAGGGAGTGATTCGTTCATTTGCGCACGCACGTGCAGGTGGAGTAATTGCATGTGAAGATTAGTTCCTTTTTCGAGTCTTCTATCGGGTTCGTTCATCACGTGAAAGGCAGAAGCCGATCATGTGCAGTCAGAGAAAAAGATCTGATCTGTTAATTTCTCGAGTCCTCAGCTGCATCCCAAATCGTAGTATGTTGAAAAGAGTATGCCAAAGGTTCCCGGATGGTTTCCTATTTCCAGTAAAAAAATTTAAGTGTAGGAGCGTCCATACTCTAACCGCTGATATTGCCCACAGCACATTGCGCATTGGACGTGAATTCGATTAGAACTACAACTGGTGGTCAAAAGTGTAAATAAACTACAAACATGGTACCATCCATCAATCACGTAGAGAGGCTTCAGTAAAGATGTTTTTATGACTGTTAATTAATATCTCACACACACACACACACACAGATATATATTTTTTTTCTCAATAGCAAGAAATCTATTTGCTTAAGCCAAAGTCCCTTTAGAGCAAGTCATTTCACTCTGCGGCCATCTTTGAAACGCCTCTCGGGTAGTATGCTTGGGCATTCTGTCTGAATGGGGAATCATCAAATTCTCCAAAATAGCTTGCCAAGCTCACCATTGAATTTCATATTAGAAATCACCAATAAAATTTAAAAACAGCTGTCCCTTTAGTTTCATTTTTTTTAAACGTTCAAATCACACAAAATCTGCAGAAACTCACGTCTGGTCCAAGCCCCTCCCCCGGAGTATTGTCATTCTATAGCGATCGATGATTGGCTCCTGGGCTAGAAGGCGGGCTTTTTTCACCATACAGCAATTGATGATTGGCTCCTGTACTAGTAGGCGGTGCTTTAATCACCATATTGACAGCTACACTTTTCCCCATTCAAAAAGATACAAGTGACATGTCTTGTGTATTCTACAGTCTTTTCTTAAGCTCAGCTGAAAACAACAGTAAACAACAACAACAGAAACCATCAAAGGAACCCATATGAACACAGCCAACATGACTGATTTGAGCATGCACAGATTTGTCATTCCAATAGTTTTTAAAAATATGTTTTTTCAGACAGTTTCTTGAACTTTTCCTCCTTTATGAGGAAAAACCTTTGGAAGTCTTTAAAATCTATTCGGCATTTCTTATTTTGGCAGATTTAAACAATCATAAACATAAAGCATAAACATTTTGATGTTCTGATAGCAATTCCTTCCTGAAGTCACGTTTAATTGTAAGGTCAAAAAAGGCAATGTGGTCATTTTTAAGTAGCTATAAAACACAAAAATTAATGGAATTTTCAAAAAGTTTGTAAATTTTTCTCAATATTTATCTATTATTTTGGTATATACATATATATATTTAATTCGGACTTTATTACCTTCTGAGTACTGAAAGTTTGTACACAAATATTTATACACAAATATAATTATGTTTAATCCATAATTTAAGACGGCAATGAAAATTGAGGCAACTTCCATAAAAAATTCTAAAAATAAAAAATAAAAACCTCAAAGATCTCAAAACTAACCTTTATTTTACTTTGCTGATTTTATTTAAACACTGCAAAAATGCTTTTCTTACTTAAGAGATTTGTCTCGTTTATACTCCAATATATTTAACAATTCTTAAATCAAGAAGCATTTTATAGACAAATAAAAAAATATTGTCGTTTTCAGAAATACACCACCTGAGAAAACTCTTGTCGCCTATCCAAGTTTTAGGAACAACAAATAATAACTTGACTTCTAGTTGATCATTTGGTATCAGAAGTGGCTTAAATGAAAGGCAAAGTCCTCTAGATTACACTTATTTTACTAAAATAAAATATGATCATGCCTTGATTTTAATTATTTAATTAGGACAGTAAGGTCTGACTTTGCTTAGACAAAAGTCTTGTCACTTAACAGAAATAATGTACAATATAAAATATGAAGTCATGCTGCAGTGGAAAAAGAATGAATATTGTGTATGACTCCCATGAGCTTGGAGGACTGCATCCATACATCTCTGCAATGACTCAAGTAACTAATTAATAAAGTCATCTGGAATGGCAAAGAAAACGTTCTTGCAGGACTCCAGAGCTTATCAAGATTCTTTGGATTCATCTTCAATGCCTCCTCCATCTTACCACAGACATGCTCAATAATGTTAATGTCTGGTGACTAGGCTGGCCAATCCTGGAGCACCGTGACCTTCTTTGCTTTCAGGAACTTTGATGTGGGGGCTGAAGTATGAGAAGGAGCGCTATCCTGCTGAAGAATTTGCCCTCTCCTGTGGTTTGTAATGTAATGGGCAGCACAAATGTCTTGATACCTCAGGCTGTTAATGTTGCCATCCACTCTGCAGATCTCTCGCACACCCCTATACTGAATTTAACTCCAAACCCTGATTTTTTCCATCACCAAACTTGCATGATTTCTGTGAGAATCTTGGGTCCATGAGGGTTCCAATAGGTCTTCTGCAGTATTTGTGATGATTGGGATGCAGTTCAACAGATGATTAATCTGAAAAATCTACCTTCTGCCACTTTTCCAAATGATCAACTAGAAGTCAAGTTATTATTTGTTGCTCTTACAACTGGGATTGATGACGAGACTTCTGTAAGGTAGTGTAATGTGTCAAAATTAAGTTTTTTTCTTAAAACAATCAAAATAATCTGCCGGTGGGGTAACTTCATATCAAAAAAAGATATTTTGCTTGTTTTAAAACTCACTTAATTTTGAAACATCATTTCTGAATACAAGACTTTATTTTTTATTGGTCTGGAAAATGCTTCTAAATTTAAGAATTATTCAATATTTGGACTACAAACAAGACAAAAACTAAGAAACACACATTTTTTGCAGTGCTTACAAACTTAATTTGATCCAAATATTAGGTCTGCAATTCAATGTTCAACACAACCCATAATACCACACATTTTCCTCAAACCCCAGTTAATGAACATCATTTTTAAACGTCTAGGCTCTTTATTTCCACAAATAAGTAATTATACAGTGTAGGATTTTCTTATCAAGAAAAACAGCGTCAACATCATTATGGGATTTAGCATATTTAGATTAACCATAACCATTTACTCACTGTTTATGAATACTTCTGCTCAGCTTTCACTCATTAATGCATTGCGAGTATGATCTTCAGTCTTATCACCATGACAGGACAGACTCTGTTAAAATATTTGAACATTCTGACTGTTTTCATTGACTGCTCCTAATGCATGTAAGAGAAAGAGAAAGTGGATGGCAGCAGTTTATACAGCAATGAGTAATAAACAAGGTTGGTTTGCTTAAATAAATGTACTGTAAAGTGTCCGGATGAAGTGAGAGCAGTATGGAGTCTTCAAGCGAGCGCCTGCTGTTTCTGTTGGAAGTCCGCGATTCTGCCCTCCATCAAAGGGCGGAAGTGACGGATCAAGCCCTGCGAACGAAGAAAGGCAAGTTTAATTAAAAGGCAGCATTTAGGGAAGTTTGAATTATTCAGATATAATAACATGACATTAAATTCCAAGACTTTTCCCTGACTAAAACGCTGAATTTACATGACATCTGTTAACAGAAAAAGCAGGCCTCTGTTGTGCTTGTATATTAGTAATTTATTCAAATAATGTTAAAATAACAATATTAAAATGGAATATAATTTTGCAATTCAATTCATGTTTATTTCTATAGTGCTTTTACAATGTAGATTGTCAAAGCAGCTTAACATAAAAGTTCTAGTAAATTGAAAGTATGTCAGTCCAGTTTTCAGAGTTGAAGTTCAGTTTAGTTCTGTTTAGTTTAAATTTCACTGCTGAAAGTTTAAACACTGAAGAGCAAATCGATTGCTGCGCAGCTCCACAAGTCCCAAACCAAGCCAGAACAAAACGTCACCATTTAACGAAGTGAAGGAAAAAATATAGTTTTGCATGATGTTAATAGCCACTATGAGAACTGGCTGAACGACTTCAGACTTTTAGAATTCGACTTATTGGTATTAAAGTAGAGTCGACTAGTCAAGCTGGATTTATACTTTCGCCTGGCACCGCAATCGCACACCTCCGCCGACTGCGCGCGCACCTCGCGAAATGGACAAGGCTTTTATACTTGCCGCGTTCGCCATTGTGATATTCTTTAAAATGACAGGGGGCGGTCAAAGGAAACTGACGTAAAGTCAGACGGATAAACAGAGAAGTAGAAAGTTTCCGGAACTACATCGTATCATTAATATCATTCAAGATTTTTAAACTAATTATTTTTATTGTTTTTATAAATTATTTTAATGATTATAAGGATTTTTATAACCATTCAAGATTTTTTTTTTATCAAACTTTGATGCATCATTTGCTTTTGTTCATATCTTGCACAGTTTTACCTATTAAAGTTTATTAAAATATTAATGACAACAGAACATGGGCTGCTCTACAAATATATTTTTATTATGGCAAGAATAAAAGCAAAAAAAAAAAAAAGTACACTTACTAAAAAAATACAGATTTCTTTTTTAGATTTAGCTCGCTCCACAATTCACAGATTACTGTATGGCTAGTTTCTGTCCTATACTTATGCTAAAAGCCAATAATGGTCCAACATTCCTGACCATTATCACCAATAAAGCCTAGAAAAACAGGGCATCAGTATATTGTAAACCGACAGGTTCAAATATTCCTTCCCAGTTATCAAAGAAATAATTTGTTCCTTAATTATAGTTTTGTAACTATTAAATTGTTTTCAATTCAAAGTTGTAACATATACATCAGTGTAAAACATATGACTTATGGAAAAACATATTTCTGTAATTGTGTACCTGGTCTCTCCACTTTTACCATGGCCTCTTTTGGTTTTAACAAACTTATCCCTCAAGTTTTACCAAACGTTTTAACAAAAACTTTCCTCCTTTCCCACGGCTATTGAAATTTCTAGCCAAGAATTATTGATCATCTGGTTATCTCTATGATCACGGATCATAAAGATGTCTTACAGATGAAATCTCTTCAAAGTGGTTCATATTCAACTCAAATCAAACACGGCGTGAACTGTTCGCTCGACTCTCAAAAATAATCATGCGCTCCGCTGGCCTAAATCATGTCGCGCGGACCCAAAGCAAACCTCTGCAAACTCCCCGATGATGTCACATTCGCCGCACGCACTCAAACGAACTAGCGGACGCGTCGATCATAAATCAGGCTTCACTATTGACGTCATCAATAAAACACAAGATGTAAATATTTTGCAAAATGGAACAATTTTCAATTTAATTGCAGAACAGATATATTAACATGCTGTCTGACAGCACATTTTATTGCATTTTATCTCATTTCAGTGCAAAAAGTGCATTGTCAACACTATCATTTTGTTAATAACACAACATTAGCAAAGGCTAATTTTAGTGCTAAATAAAGGCAGTCAACACACTGATCATTGCATTTTCTTCTGTAATGTAACAATGACAGATATTTTAGGGCAAAGTAAGGAGTTCAGGTCAGGTCAAAAACCACCTGATCTGTGCAGTACGACTAGTTGACGTCAATCAAAAAGCGTCATGGCAAAGTTGACTAGTCTGTGCAACCCCTAATGTGAAAAAGTGTTAAGCATTAATGATTGTTTTATGAAAACTTCAACTGAGTGTTAAACTATTGGTCAAACTATATTTTCCTTATTTGAAATAAAATAAAAACAATCACAATAAATAACTATAAAATATTAAACTAAAACTAAAAACAGTCGCTGAAAAACTGAAATAAAATAATAATTAGCAAAAACACTGCTTATTCCAACTACCTAAAATGAGTTAAAACAACACAATTCTTAAGGGGTTTTTTTTTTCAACAACTTAATTGTTTTTACACATTTAAGTGAACTGAACAAAACAATTAAGTTAACTTAATCGATTTGTGTTGGGACAAGATGAAGGAATTGTGTGGATCCCTGCATTCTGTATCATTTTTTAATAGTTTTAAAAAATTAATAAACACTCATTCTGTGGTGGAAAATCTGATCTGCGGCTGTTCAGCACTTTTACAGACAAACAGATTTTCTTCATTTGCCAAAAAATGTAAACTAGGCATTTTGAAGATCTTTACAGATTTTCTCAGTCGCTTTGGTGCATTTCTCACAACACTATATACATTTGCACAACAGGTAATGCATTTCTCAACACAATTAGTCATTTGTGCACATCACAGTAGCAGTTTCTCATTCCTTCCAACAAATTGCAAATGCTTTTGGACATGCATCAATTGCTTTCATACAACTCTCTGCTGTTTTATAACAATATCATTTGCTTATGTCATGTCAGTCAAAATTAACTAAACTTGTGAATGTTGAATAGTCATTCCATATTAAACGAACAGTCCTCATTTCAATACGGAGTCATTACATATAAAAATGTTGAACTAGTTGTCAAAATCTGTCAAGCAAATTTTATTAAAAAATTTTATTTGTTTTTTCTAAAAATCTCTTCAAAATTGAACAATTTGATGAATGATTTACAGACCTATGTACTGTATGTTGTAGGTTCAGTTCCAATATGTACTGCAATATTGTTTACAGTTGTGCACAGCTCTACCCAAAGGAAGTTTAGGTTAGTTGTAAATAAGGGTGCATTTATTCATTTGCACAATGCTGTGAATAAATTAGAATTGTAAAGAGCAAATGCAGTAAAAATGTGAAACACACATATTCAGTGTCTTGTACTCAGATACCTCACTAAATGCAGTGATGTCTAACTTTACTGTAGTTTTTAAATGGCTGTGCAAATAGTATATAGTGCTGTCTTGAGCATTTTCAGGAAGTGTCACCAAAATCTGACTTTTTTTGCATTGGAAAAAACTTAGAGTAAACTATCATAATGAAAACATTATAACATAACTTTTCATCTTGATGACACTGACATTTTCATTGACATCAATACTGGTTTTGAGGAATGAGCTCTCCATTTTGAGCAAGTGCAGGTTATCAACTAGGTTTTGCAGTCTGTACTAATTGTTTTGAGAAATGCATTAACTGTTGTGCAAATGTAAACAGTGTTGTGAGAATGCACCAAAGTGACTGAGAAAAACTGTAATATAAAGAAGACATTATTTAATTAAGTTTTCATGACTTCGACAAAAGAATATATAATAATTTTCTGACTTTCGATGTCTGGAATAAACCTTTCAAAATTCCATGATGTTCCAGAAATTTCATGACCCGTGGGAACCCTGGACATAAAAATAAACATTTGTTTCACCTGAACAGGCCATGCGGCTCCGTCTCCTAAAGCGCAGATGGTGTGTCCCTCAATCTGCTTGCTGATCTCCCAGATCATGTCGATCTCTGCTGACCTCGCGTCGCCTTTCACAAAGCGCCACATCATCTTGTTCATCCAGTCCACTCCTGAGAGCCACACCAAACAAAGAATGACATGTAGCAGATCATGCATGTGAACGTGTGTATTCATATACAACTGAAGTCAAAATTATTCGTCCCCCCAAATGATGTTTAACAGAGCAAGGAATTTTTCACAGTATTTCCTATAATATTTTTTCTTCTGGAGAAAGTCTTATTTGATATATTTAGGCTAGAATAAAAGCAGTTTTGAAATTTTTAAAAAACATTTTAAGGTCAAAATTATTAGCCCCTTAAGCCATATTTTTTTCATTGTCTACAGAACAAACCATCGTCATACAATGACTTGCCTAATTAACCTAGTTAAGCCTTTAAATGTCACTTTAAGCTGAATACTAGTATCTTGAAAAATATCTAGTCAAATATTATATTCTGTCATCATGGCAAAGATAAAAGAAATCAGTTATTAGAGATGAGTTATTAAAGCTAGTATGATTAGAAATGTGTTGAGAAAAAAAACTTCTGTTTAACAGAAATTAGAGAAAAAAAATATACAGGAGGGCTAATAATTCAAGAGGTCTAATAATTCTGACTTCAACTGTAAATGTTGATTCATTTTTACCCTCTCTGCAAGGAGTGCACTGCCCACAGCTCTCATGCTTGTAGAATTCAATCAAACGGGCGATAGCTCGGATAACATCAGTCTGTAAAGTGAAAAAAAAACATGAAATGATCACATACTCAAATTATCAGACCTATCATTTAAAAAAAAAAAAAAAAAAAGTAAACATATTACATTCTTAGTCTAGCAGAGATTGAAATTTAGCCTGCACTAAATGCTTATGTGCACTCCATTTAGCAAGCACTTTGTTAGTATGTTATTCTCCATTAGTCGCTATGGTTCAAGGTTCAATCTAAACATGCGAAAAACTCCAAAACTGGAATAGCAATAGCGCATACATTTTAAACACATTTTTCTTATTAGATAAAAAGTCTGTTCTACTAAGTTGTGCACATAAGCATTTTATGCTCATTTTTTACAATTTATGCGCATCTTGGCATTTCCAATGACCATTTTTTTTATGCGATACTCCATAATGCACTTAAAAATGGGTGAATGGAAACACCAAGTTTGACTAAATCAACTTCAGCTTTTATCAAGACAAATTTTTTTTATCAAATTCAATTTTAAAAATGCATGACAGAAAATGATGCCAACTTTCTACCATACATTAAAAAACGATTACAATAATGTTGTATAATATGGTTTATAAGCACTATTACAACAAAACCTAGTAATGCTGTATCAACTAGACAACTAGCGGAGATGCACTAACAGTTGCATGTGTGAGATATTTTTAGATATGCGTGCGTTCACCATCTTCTTGTGTTTATGTTTGTACTAAATGCTGTGATTTTAGTCTATCATTTGCAGCTCGGTTTGTTTGTTTACAGCACCACATATAGGTGTAATACAAGTTACGGCTGGGTGATATGGGCAAAAAATCATATCTCTGTATTTTTAGGAGGAATGACGGTATACGATATATATCCGGTATTTTCCCATAAATGGTTACTTGAGAGTCAGAGCCTTTATTAAAACTTTTTTAAACTGTAATGGAGCAAAATTTAATTCAAACACAGGGGTTTCCCTTCCTGTTATTATCCTCATTATAATTATCATTCTTATGTTGTTATTTGTTGAAAGAGTAGCTAACAGCGAGATATTAAAATAGAAAAAGAAATGTTTGGTAGACAAATGCATGTTTTTTTTGTAACTTTTTGTTAAGGCTTAATAATAATTTAAACCACCAATCATTTATACACTATAGGCACACACACAAATCAAATCACGTCTTCCAGTTAAGGGGCTAAAATAAATAAACTAAACAGAATAAATAAATAAATACATTGATTAGAATATAATCAGAACTGAAGTCAATATGCAATAACAGACCAGAACGCAGAGCTAAATGGGTTATAACGTAAATGTAAAGAAGAGACCATTGTGTAATAAATACTGAACTTATAAAGAGTGAATATGAGGTGGTTTCACTTTCAAAATGCGGTATAAATTCCTCCCATTTTGGCGTTTTCAATTCTTTTGAACATATTCAGGTGCTGCTTGTCAATTTGACAAGGCTTCTATGTTCGTTCTTACTGTCAATTGCGGAAGAAAGGATCGATAAAAGGTTTCTGATAAACCGCTGTGACAGCTGCAGGCACTGTGTGACGTGCGTGCACGCGAGGGGGAGTCAGATTTGTCCGGGGAGTAAAATTTCGATACAACACCTGCATGTTCCTCCATGTCGTGTCAGTGATGGGTCGTTCTTGAACGATTTGTTTATTTTAAATAAATCTTTTGTATGACTCAGGGAGTGAATCATTCATTTGTGCATGCGCTCATTTGCGCAAGTGGAGCTTGTGTGCTACCTTGGAGTGGTCTGTTACGCACAGAATGCGCACGTGTGGCCTCAAACCATATCCATATGAGAGTTATTGAATAATTCTGCATTGCGTTGGGGAATCATATCGATATATCCCCAGAACTCGATATACCGCCCAGCCTAAACATTTGTATTAAACAGTTTTAACCTAGTTTTCCAGTTTCCATCTGGATGCAGCAATTTCTTAAAAAACATGTGTGAGCACGTAACTTAAGAGAAAAAAAAACAACACACATCCTAAATTCAACCTATAGTCATTAAATGTACTGACCAATAAAATATCCAATAAGTGCAATACAAATTCTAATTTTAAGAGAAGAAAAAAGAAAGTAAAACTGCAAAGTATCTAAAACAAAAGCGCAAGTGTGTTATTTTACAAAGGAACTCACTGATTTATCCATGACAATAAGTGCTGCAGTGCCGAGGCCAGTCTGAGCCTGAATGAGGGCATCGAAATCCATGAGGACGGTGTCGCACACGTGTTGTGGGATGAGTGGTGTGGAGGATCCTCCAGGAATGACACACAGGAGATTATCCCAACCGCCCCGGACACCACCTACACGAAAACCATCAGTTATGCCTCCATAATCACCTCAGGAATAGCCATTTCCATGTCAAATTCTAATTTGATTTGTCACATACACAGTATGATATGCAGTGAAATGCTTAAACAACCACTCGTGACCTTAAAAAAAATAACAAAAATAATAATAACAAATCTAAATGATAAAGAAATAGAAGTTATGCAATATAAAATAAAGCAAATATAAAATAAAGACTTTAGAGGTGTTTTTTAACAAAGTGCAGAAGAGAGGAAGAGGTGTATCCTATAGGTGGTTTCCCACGTGCAGACGGCCTGAGATGTACCTGCATGTCTTTCAATCAGTTCTTTGAGGGGAATGGACATCTCTTCTTCCACTGTACAGGGGGTGTTGACGTGGCCTGAAATGTTGAAGAGCTTGGTGCCGGAGTTTCTTTCTCGGCCGAAACCTGCAAACCATGTGCCACCGCGACGGCAGATGGTTGGTGCCACCGCTACAGTCTCAACATTGGCAACAGTTGTGGGACAGCCAAAAACACCTGCGACAAGAACATCACATTAATTACTGACCTAATAAATAAAATGCACATTGATATCAGGTCACTTGAACAAAACAAGAAACTTAAAAATAAAGAAGTTAATTAAGTGAAATATTAGCATTACTGTATAAATGTATATCATTTATTGTGGGGCAATTGTAAAACTAAATGCACAAAACAACAAGACAGCAAAAATACAGCACATTTCTAAACGACTTGTACAAAATAAACAATGAAATAACACTAAAAACATCAAACATTATCAAAAATTAATAAAAAAAAAAACAGATCACCTGTAAAATAAAAACAAAAAATGTGATTTATATCAAGTTATTAATAAATATAAAAATGTAAAAATTATTGATCGAAAATCCATTAAATACACATAAAAATAGTGTCAAAAATATCAATATATCGATAAATATCGTTACTGAAATATTTAAAAATGATGCAATCTTGCGGTTTGGTTTAGTATCGATACTGGCTTTGTTCTCTCGCACTTTTTCTCTCACCAGAAGGGAGATGAATAATTAATAACAATATTAACATTTTAACACTTTTGTTTTAATCAGAAAAATAAGATGAGATTGCCCTAATTTAGTATTGTTTTGTAATTTACTGCCTTTTAGACTTAAGGACTGCTAATGTACTTGGGAAAAGGTTTTTTCTAGGGGTGTCAAAATTAATTGTTTTTTCGGTGCACCGCGATGCAGACGCGGACAATTCGGTATCGGTTCAGTAATAATCATAACCGGTTATTATGCACTGACGTCATTTATCTCCTATGTGCTATGTCGCGGTAGCTTACTATGGCGAGGGAGGCGAGCGCGAGTGTTTACAACGCTTTACCTACTTGACGCACAAACTGTGTACAATTTCACTGCGTGTGTGTTTTCTGGACACTCTTTCACTGACACTTACAGCAGAAGCCCCTATTTCACTGTGGTTGAGAGAATCAAAAGTAAACTTCATTACTCTCTCTCTCTCTGTGGCCCATTTGACCTGCTGGCGTGACTCTTCCTCTCCTATCGGCTGATACGGCGATAATTCTGGATAGAGGTCTGCATTCCCGCGGTTGTAAGGCGGGAGCCGCTGGACCAGACCAGATTTCTTGCGGCGCGGTAATAAATTTCCGAATAAAGCGCTGGAGCGGTCGGTAACTCTGGTGTAAGTTGAACGGGAGCGGGCGGTCTAACAATATCGCTCCCGAGCGAGCAAGCACGTGTGTGTGTGTGTGTTTATGTGTGTGCATGAGAGAGAGAGCGATGCTGTGTGTTGCTGTCTATGTTTGTGTGTGCGTGTATGTGTGTGAATGAGAGAGGTCGTGATGCTCTGTGTCGTTTGCTTGGTGCTGTGTGTCTATGTGTGTGTGTGTTTATACAGACAGCCCCCCACTCCCAAATATAAAACTGTGTTTAGGGAAAGCATCGTCAATGCACCATGATGCACCGAGATATCGAATTGAACCGAATCGATGGCATGATAATCGTAACCGAACCGAACCGTGAGACCAGTGTAGGTTCACACCCCTAGTTTTTTCCCCCTGTTTACTTCATTTGCACACTATAAATGTTCGTAATTTGAATTTTGTTTCGAAAAGGGTATCAAATATCAATATTCTCCAAGGTATCGTATCGAAATTCCAGTATCGTGACAACACTACATCACAAGGTGATATACAAATATAAAACTATTATATCAGGTCATTTTTGAGGAAAAGAAAATCTACTATAAATCAAGTCCTTAATAAAAATAAAAAAATGATCAAAATTCCATTAAATACTCCAGATATAACTAAAAGATCTCCTACATAAACCAAAAAAATATCCCAAATAAATAATGATAAAAACCCTCCCTATTTTTGACATTTGTATAAATAACCAACAATCAAAAACACAAGTATACAATAGCAGCTATTGACTGACCCACATCAGCAGGAAAAGGGGGTTTGAGACGAGGTTTTCCCTGTTTCCCCTCGATGGACTCGATCAGAGCTGTCTCTTCTCCACAGATGTAAGCTCCAGCTCCACGCATCACAAACACGTCAAAATCATAACCGGAGCCACATGCGTTTTTACCAATCAGCCCGGCTGCATAAGCCTCGTTAATGGCCACCTGAGAGAAACACACAGAACCACATGAGCTTAATATAAATCAACTACAGTTTAGCCACATTTACATGGGAATTATACTGGAGATTCGACAATTAATTGCAATAATGGTTAACAACAATAAGTAAAATATTCCATTTTTATTTTCTCAGGCAACACTGAGTCAATACATTTTCATTTTTGAGTGAACTATCGCTTTAGCACTGTTCAAATTCACTACTCTTTTGTTATGTTTGGGATAAAAACATCCACTGAATTAAACTGCTGTAAAAATGCATCAGATAAAAAAATTTTTTTATTTTTTTTTGCACAAATCTAAATTGTTTAGAAAATTACAGGATTTTAAAAGTTCACAAATGATGTCACTAATTTGGTGCAAAACACACACAAAATGTGAAAAGATGTATTTTCAATATAAAAAGTAATTGTGGACTGGATTTTTTTAACCTTTTATGACAGTCTTGGACATGTGAACGATTAGTAACAACATTGGTTTTGATATATTGTTATATTTTCATTTTTTCTCCCTAATGTACTGTTGGTGGCTGCTTTTGCCCCATTGACTTCCATTATAACCACATTTGATGGTGCATAAATACACAGTCTTTGTTTTTGTTTACTCCATGTAGTTCTGAGATGCATATTTTGATTTTCTCAGACACATTAAGGTAAGTGTGCAAATGTCACTCTCACACACATACACACACTTTAATTTGCTGTTATACTCCATATAAAATCCAGAAACTAAGCTTTTTTTGCACAGGCCTGTCTAAAGGGTTAATGGTGCCAACTGTTGATCAACAGTAAAAATTAAAAACTGTACCAACAGGAAAAGCCACCACCAATCAGAAATGCATGATTATATGATGTCATGGTTTTGTAATCCTAAAAATGTTGTTATAATGGAAGTAAACGGGGCAAAAACGGCCACCAACAGTAAATTAGGGAGAAAAGAATGAAAATTAATCAAAAACAATGTATCAAAGGCAATGATGTTTCACATGTCCAACTCTTTGATAAAAGGTAAAAAATAAAATCCAGTCCACAATTACTTTTTATATTGAAAATACGGCATTTTGTGTGTGTTTTGCACCAAATCTGTGACATCATTTATGAACTTGGAAATTAAAGAGTTAAAATCCTGTAATTTTGTAAGCAATTTAGTAGTTTTGATCAGGACTGAGGTTGATTAACAGATTCATGAAAAAAATATATAAATTATTTGATGCATTTTTACAGCAGTTTAATTTAGTAGATGTTTTCATCCCTAACATAAAGGTAAGTCAATTCGAACAGTGTATTGCTGATTCTTTAAAAATGTCAAAGCATTTTCTCAAAAAATGTGTCAAAATAAGATTTGTCACCGAAATCATTCTGCTAGCTGAAACACAGAAAACGTTATGGCCAAATGAAGACACAAAAAGCACCACAGAGTGGATGTAAACATCCCTAACTGTACATAAGGGTTAATAAGCATTGCTTAAAATAAGTGGACTAGGCAACATTTGACGTCTTCAAAAAAACAAAAAATATTGGGCAGCATAAATGAGTACAGCCTGAAAGCATGATAAGTCAAATTTAAGACTATTTAAACTCCATTATGTATACAGGACTTATACAGGGCTGAATGCTAAGGATTGTTATCAACAAACAAGCAAAATGTAGTTAAAATATTTACAATTTAAAAATTAAAAAAAGTACAATAAACTAAATTTATTATACTATATTTATTATATTATAATTACACCATATTGGAAAATAGAGTTAAATATTTAACTTTTCTTAAAAGTTTTATGGAGGTAACTTTACATAGAGGAAATTAAAGGTGCAGTAGGTGATGGTCTTCAGAAACATTTTTTGTTGTGCAAGTTGAAAGTCTCCACATTCCAATAGCACTGATTAAAGTAAATGATCTAAATGTATTTTTATATTCTGGGTAAGGCATAAGACTAAATAATGTTCATCCAATTAAATGTCTCGGGCCGACATCTCCCATAATTTTGATAAGTAGCTCAAACTGTCTGTCAGCAAATGCAGATTTGAACTAATGCGCAGGCGTTTACGCACAGATCCGCCGTTTGTGCGTACACGCGCTGAGAGAGAGAGAGAGAGAGAGAGAGAGAGAGAGAGAGAGAAAGAAAGAGAGAGACAGAGAGAGAGAGAGAGAGAGAGAGGGAGAGTGCGAGCGGTAAAAAATGCTGAATTAAAACTTTTTAAATTCCTGAATCAATATTGGAGTTACCTTTACACGCTGGAGAAAGGACGACACCATGGCTGAAGGATTTCTTTTAGACAGGTAATGGTATGTTTTAAAACTATTATAGCTTCACGCAAAGCTGATGTAGATGTTTTTGTTACAAATGGGTTATATGCACAGAAGTGTTGTTCAGCCACTGAAATCTTCCGGTGAAAGATCGATGTGACTATTTTCATTTTAATAAGGGACCTTTTACAGCCTCGATAATGTAAATTTTCATCTAGTTTAACTACAAAACATCAGTAAAAAGCGATATTCCGCCTAGCCTGCTTTACTGAGCTGAAGTTCCTTTTATATTCATATCACACTGGTTTATTTTTTAACAATGACATCCTCTAACGCACTCCCTGTATTGTTTACCATGCTACTCTGAATATTCGCTCTGAAATAGCATGCATGTATGGCTTAGTAATGAGTGTAATTCCTGCACATCGCCAGCCAAGCACTAGTGGCTGAGTGAGGGTTCTGCGGTCATCTTTAAGGTGTACGCGCTTGTATTTCAGGAGGCGTGGCTTTGGACGGCAGGGGTGGGACTGTGTTTCAGAGATTTATGCTAGCTGGTTAGCATTTTCGCAGATCACCTACTGCACCTTTAAGACAAGTTTAAAATGATTTAAGCCCTACAACACAAAATTTCAGTAAATTTAGGAGCTTTTAAGGCCTACAATTTTGTTTATGAAATTAATTAAGAGTTTTTAAGACCTCGCGGACACCCTGAATACATTTCTCTGAGATAGATTCGTCTCGCTTTTAAATGAATACTTCCTTTTGGATCCTATTGGTTCTATGTAAGATTAGTCAATATCAAAATTTAATAATATAAAAAAATATTACGTTTAGCTAAATTTATTGTAGGGTCTACCTGTTTTTCAACACCTCAATTTAATTTATAAGAGACGTGCAAAGTATCAGCAACCATAACAATATTGACCTATAAATGCCACATTTAAAGTTATCGTTGTCACTCCAATAACAAAATTAGGCCGATATCTATAAGCCAATAAATAATTTTAAGTATTATTTCCACTGGTTAAACCACTTCAAGTGCTTGCTGCCCGCCACTCCTTTAGTATTTTACTGTTTATTTTTATTTTTTAAATGTTTTATTAATGCTTTTTGGGTTTTATTTATATAAAAGAAAGTTGGCCATAGACATGAATAGTTGATTAATAAAGTTCAAACATCAGTTCAAACATCTCTGAGGTTAAAGTTTTAAAATAAAACTAGTTGTTCACCTTACGTGTTTGCAATCATGCAGAAAAATGTGAAAATATAATACATTTATCAGCCTCCAATATCGGTTACCTGTCAAAAATTCCATATCTGTGCACGCCTACAATTTAAAAGCATTGTTTTTCTTATTTCAAATATCTGAAGTGTCTGAAATATGTTAATGGTTTAATAAAACTGTAATGTAAGCATGCAGCAATACACATGATGATGAATATCTAAATAAATAAATGAAGATCTTATTTTCTTGTGGGCTCGTTTTCTGCCTCCTTACCTGAAGGTTGGAGGACTCGTTGTAAAACTCTCCGCGGATGTAGATGTAGGCAGCTCGAGCGCCCATGGCCCGGCCGGCAACCAGACAGCCCTCGATCAGCTTGTGTGGATCATTACGCATGATCTCTCTGTCCTTACAGGTTCCAGGCTCTCCTTCGTCAGCATTCACCACCAGATATTTAGGCCTGAGAGGAAACAGAGGATTAGCTGTGGCTAAGCTTTCACATCTCCCTATTGACCTTATTCTGCAATGGAGAAGTGTGCTCCTTTTTGCGATTGTTTAATTCAGTCACCTATGGGAGAAATGACTAGGAATAATAAACGGCAGAAAACGGTCAAACTACTTCCTCTACAAACAAGTGTTTTCATGACTTCTACATAAAAAGTAGAATAATATCATAAGAAAATACCAGTTTGCAAAATCAAGCAGCATAACGAGCTGTTTTATATGTCTAAATATCAATGGAAGTGAATGAGACTGGAAGTCTTGAGCCAAAAAGAGTAAGGTCACTAAAGAGTCATGCCATATGAACGAATGTGGTCACAATACTGGAATTCCTAAGCTATTGATTCTCAATACCATGTTTGATAATAGAAATCCAGAGCCTTAATGCAATAAATTAATGCCACAGAATTCAATCAACAGTCAGTAAAATAACACACGATTATGGACTTCTCAATTGAAACTTCAAACTTGGACACAATATGGACACTTTTGGCAGCCCTAGTATGAACCTGAACTGTTAATTGTTGAGTTGTGGAGCTGGAAACGCACCTGCCATCGCTGGGCTTGTTCATGAAGCTCCACTTCATCCCTGTTGGGAATCCAGCACCACCTCTGCCCCGCAGCCCGGAGGTCTTAATCTCATTCAGGATCCAGTCCACTCCTTTATCCAGAATCTCCTTGGTCTTGTACCAGTCGCCTCTTCTCAGCGCACCCTTCAGTCTGAGATACAGAGACAATTCAGCAGATTAAACACAGCCACTATTACAACAATAATACTTTTTATAATGCTTAATTTTGTACTATAAACATGTACCCTACGTTTAAACACAAGTCAAAGAAGAGATGTCCCATCAAATAAAAAAAATTTCAAATTGATTTTTATAAACATAGTAAACATAGTATATGCAAGTAAAGTGTACAGTATTTTAAATAACTTTTGTGAAAATTAAATGTCAAAATATGACTGAAATTGTTACATTGTAATTCAGAGTAATAAATATATTTAAGGTAAAAATGAAACAACAATTATTTTGATCTGTGCTTATTAAAAATATAAATCTATAAAAGCGGTCAAACTAAATTTGATTATAATTTAAATTATTCAAATCTTCTGGCTGACAAATACATGAAACCTGTGGTTTGAAGGATATAATTAAAACATTAATATATATATATATATATATATATATATATATATATATATATATATATATATATATATATATATATATATATATATATATATATATATAAAAATATATAATATTATATATTATATATATTTATTTAAAAAATAAATAAACTTTCTTTCTTTTTACTGAACTAGTCTGCAGTAACGAAAACAGAAGACTTATTAGAAACAAACAGATGGCCAACCAAAAAGTAACTCGGTTATACAAAGAGTGGCCAACACAAAGTACATACCATCTCACATTTAATACACTACAATTACTATAGTATAAATACAGCACTACAACATACAAAAGGGAGAGATCAATTTAGAAAGTCACCAGTTTAATAACGATTTGATCCGCTGTAGTTAGAAAATACGCTGCTTTTATCCTCTAAGGGCTTATTATGCGGTCTCTGTTGCCATCTTGTGGATATACAACGTCAACCGTCTTTACGCTGCTAAATAACAGGCTAATGGCCGCCGACGAGCCGTCTCTCAGAAATTATAAATATTTCAAATAGGCACTATTCTTATAAGTAAACTGAATAACTGCAATCTAAACAACTACATTCTCGCCTAAAAAAAGCCTCAAAAGTACATTATGTTGCCCAACAGCTGCAATATTTGTCTAACTGTAGTGTCCTCTGCTTGTTGGTGTATGTGGGCAGAGTAATACACAAGGATGAAGAGTGAATAGGCTGACAAGTGCTGTTATTTGCAGAATATCACACAGCTATCAGCCAATCAGATTCAAGAACCAGATAGAACTGTTGCATGTATGTATGCATGTATGTATGTATGTATGTATGTATGTATGCATGCATGTATGTATGTATGTATGTATGTATGTATGTATGTATGTATGTGTGTATATATATATATATATAAATAAATAAATAAATAAATAAATAAATACATAAAATGACAATCTTTGGGTCTGTCTTTTAATGTCATAAAATGATTACTTTCGAAAGTTTTGATACTCCTTATAACATTTTTCTATCTATGGGGATGAGGGGAGGGGAAACAAAAATTAAAAGCTTGTTATGTTACAGATTTTTAATAAACTAATAAAAAGACACCATTAAAAAGTTTAATAAATAAGATTGCTTAGATAGAAAAATACAGCAAAAAAAGTAAAAAAAAAAATAGTAAAAAAAAAAAAAAAAAAAACTATTCCTCTGGTGGCAAAAGAGATTTCTGTTTTCAAAACTGATATTAATGAATTATTATTAATAACAGCAGAAAATCAGCAGATTACAACAATTTATGAAGGACCAAGTGAAACTGAAGACTGTGAATGGATGTCACATGAATAAATTAAGCAAAAAAAAAAAACCCAAAACAAGTCTCACATTTATATAAATAAATCTCGTAGACACCATCTAGAAAAAGAGAAGAGTGTATAATTTCTCTAATACTCATAATAATTAGAAAATACCCAAAACAGCCCTCAGTTTTACATATAATTCATAATACAGTTAAATATATTCTACCTCCAATCATGGCGTCCATACAGGTTAGTAAATATTCTGTCCTGGTCAGCAAGAGGCCCAAATTTAGTCTTCTTCGGAGTTTCCTGCATGACACACACACACACACTGATTATAGCTGTGCACTGATGATCAGTAATGCAGCGAGTGGATGAGAGTGCTTCACCTGTTGAGCTGTGCTGCTGTAGCGGAGCAGGGTCCTGCAGTGTGGAGCAGAGCTGGAGGACACAGAGGTGCGAGAGGCACCAACTACAGCCACTGCCACAGGAGCACGGGACGCCCCACTGCTCAGAACCCGGCTAAGTGCTGGAGAGCCGAGACACGACAACATCCTTATCTGGAAGACATGGATGAAACAGAACAGTGAGCATCCCTCAGAAACAAAGCATTACCATTTAAAATAACACTTCAAAATAACAATAGTCCCTAGCTAGGTAACTACTAGGTAACAGCGTAACATCATGCACCTGCTGCAGCCATGGTACCGCAGCAAATACCCTTGATTATTACGCCGAAATGAAAGTATAGGTCCGAGACATTTGAGCCAAAAAAAAGCAGTAATATTCAGTAATTAAAAAAAAATCTAATAAAGCTGAAACAACAAAATAATAAAAATCTTCAATGGAAATAGTAAATGTTGATTTGTAATCTAACTGTAATAAAATGCTAAATAAGAAGAATAAATAGTTATAAAACAAATGAGGAAAATTAGAAATGTATATTTGGCATCGATGTTACACTTTTAAACAAAAAAAAAAAAAAAAAAATTAATCAATTTAAAAATATAATAAAGATGAAAAAATGTAAACATAAACACACACACACACACACACACACACACAAAAGGCATGGGACGATAACTGTATTCATTTTTACCATGGTTTGAAAAAGTGGAGGTTTTAAAACCGCCAAAATGTTCTGCTATGCCATTTCTACGATATTTGTAAGGTTTTTTTATGTTTTGTTTGAAGTTTTTTTGGATAACAGTATCTCCAGCAGAAACATCACCAAAGATGCCATTTTAAATTGTAAAGAAATCAGAGTTTTTGAAACTAATAAAGACAGCAGAAGGTAATGATTAATTTCAATTATTTAGACTGACATGTTTACTGTGTCAAATTTAAAAAAAAAAAGTTTCTCACAATAGAATATATTGTGTTCATTGGGGAAAAATGTCTTGTCATTTAAAAAATTTATATTTTAAAGCAGTAATCACAATACCGTAAAACGTTATCATGACGTTAGAATCTTTATTTTAAAATTAATTATTAACAGTGTATTTTTATTTAGCATAACTGGTCAAAATATGTAAATGATAAACAAACCAAATTATCAATTATTATCAGTTACTTACAGGTACAGTTATTAACAGTTAATTATTAACTAAATAAGTAAATGAAAAACATAAACCAAATATATTTAGCAGAAATGACAACTGGTCAAAATAAGTAAATGTTTGATTTGTCACAAATTAAAAGGTCTGTGTTTTCCCAATAAATATTGCTTTCTTAACTCTGCTGGTTAAAACCTTTCAATTGTGTTGTCTAGAAATGCATATAAACAGGGCATATTTTTGTTATTTAGACAAACTGTCATTTTGTGCTCTAAAATGACATTTTTTTTAAATATTAAAATATAAAGAAATGTCATTATTAGTTCGCAGAACAATTTTTTTTAACTCAAACACATACTAAACTAAAGTGGTTAACGTACTTGTATATTTGCAGCTTTACACATAGACAACCAGAGAACACGTTAAATATGACACAACACAACCTTTTTGAATTTGAGAATTTTAACAATTCATACATTTAAAAAAAGCAATCAAAACGTCAACAAATGTCATGAAGCGAACAGTTAACTCACGTCCTCATCACAACAAATACCCAAAACAACACATTAGCTCAGCAGCGGCAATAAACACACAACACATAGTTCAAACACAACTTTCCAAATAGATATTACTGCATAAACGAACAAATTACGTTTAACTCCTTCAGCAAGATACAAGTTTACACGTTAAAATGGACTCGTCCCGCAGTGACCTCCATATTCACGCTCATGACATTTGAGGGACTGCTGCTTTGAACAACGCTTACTTTATAATTTGCCGTAACATATTACATTGATTAACGTCAAACTATAGGAGCAAAATTTCGAAATATTAAAAGAGCAATAAGAGAAAGAGACGAACCGCTGCTTACCTTCGTGATCTCCCTGGATCAGCGTTATAAAATGACAGCGGAAGGAATATAGTGACCGACCCGGATGTAATAACAGCGGTGGCCTCTGTTGGTGCGCGGAGGCGCTGTTGCTCAGAATAAAAAATAAATGAAAATGTGATTTAAATGATCAACTGAATAATATATATATATATATATATATATATATATATATATATATATATATATATATATATATATATATATATATATATATATATATATATATATCTGTTAGAATAAAGCCAAATAAATTAGCCATATCATGTAATAAACATGAAAATACTTTTAGACTTTCTCCATTTTTGTGAATCCACATGGGGTTCAGAGAAAAAAAAATCTAATTAATTTGACACTTGTCTAGTAGGCTACAAATATGTGGTTTTGTTCAATAATTACAGTGCATTTCTTTCATTATTCACTCATAAATATGGAGGGGGAGTATGAAAACACAGCTATACATCTTAATTCAAAGCAAAACTAGCAGTTTGGAGATTAAAAGAACAGCTGATTCTTATGTCAAATAAACACCAAAAAATATTACCTAAAACGAAATGTGCGCTATTGTTTCTGTAGGTAAACATGTTGCATGTAGTTAAACAGCTAGCCTATTTGGAAATGTTCAAGGTAGGCCGGCACACACGTCATCATAAGACATTAATATTAGGTTATATTTAGGTTGTGACATCACAATGCTAAAGGAAAACAGCTTATTGTTTTACCTGGTCGAACAGCCTGGTTTTAGAGAAGTTTTGGCCATTTCCAGCCTAGTTTTCAGTTATTTCCAACCTGGTCTTAGCTGGTAAGGCTGGGAGATGACCAGCTAAAACCAGCCTAGCCAGGCTGGGAGCCCAGCCAAAACCAGCTATGTCCAGCTTAAACCAAGCTGGTCAAGCTTGTTTTAGCTGATCATTTCCCAGGCTGACCAACTAAGACCCGGTTGGAAATAGCTGAAAACCAGGCAGGAAATGGCCAAAACCCCTCTAAAACCAGGTTGGTCGACCAACTAAAACCAGCACTAGCCTTTCTTTCAGCATAGCAGGTAACCAAAATTCAATGTCTAGCCAGCGTCTAAGGACAATGTTATTTTGATGTCCAATAATGATGTCAAATGACGTTGATATTTGGTTGATTTTAAGTTGTGTTAGAAAGGTTGTGACCAAAATCCAACATCGAGCCAACATCTTAAACCAATGTCATATTGACGTCAAATACTGACATTTATTTGTCAGGTATGGCAACCAAAATCCAACGTCTGATAGACATCATAATGGTAATGTCCACATAACGCCAAGCTGCAACATCATTAGATGTTGATATTTGATTGATTTTAGGTTGAACGTTGGACATTGACATTGGGTTCAACGTTGGGTTCTGATGTCAACCCGATTTTCTTTTCCAAACAAAATGCAACGACCCCACAACATTGGGATACAACCTCAATCTGACGTCTTGTTGATGTCCTGTGCCTGCTGGGAACCATTGATACTATGTTTTTTTTTCAAATTATATTATTATTCTGGAGCCACTCTACTGAAGTCATATATAATTCACCATTTTATTTCATATTATATGAAAACAATTAGGCCTAAATGAAACGACAATTCATTGGAAGTAATAATCACATATTGAGCTGGTGAACAGATTTACTTTGATAATTTATTGCTGTGGAAAAGATTCAATTAAACTAACATTTACTGTAGGCTTATATTCAGAATCCAGGTTGTTCATCAACAACAGTCATAAATCAGCTCCAAGTTTCACACTTTAGGAGGGGCAAAATAATACATATTTTATTTCCATCCACAGAACAGACATTTTACTAACAAAATCTTATTTTAAAATGTCCTTGTCCTAAAACACACACCTGAATTCAACCTCTTCTTAAAGGAGTTTTAACTGATTATGACAGATAAGTAGGACTCAGGCCAAACGGAAATGAGTTTAATCAGTGATTATGTGACTCACATTGTTTAATACTTTAATTTGATGTTAAGATGACATTGGGCAGGATGTCTCCACTCAGCCTCGTCTTTCTGTTAACAGACGTCTTTTGTTACAATGCATGATCCTTAAGTGCTCGAGATTGATCCAGAACTTAGTGTAATCTCAATTATTATTGTATAATAATAAAAAAATAGAACTCTATTTGATTGTTTACCTCCATAATTAATAAATGATACTTCAAATGTCCTTCCACCAGCAGCACAACAACAGTGATCAATGTGTCAATAAGTGCAACACTCTTACAGGCTGCTGGCTGGATTTTCAATGTAAGCGATGTCAAAAAAAAATGATTTATGAGTCGAGTAAACGTATGCAAAACTATGCAAATTGTGCAGGGAGTAAATCTGAGGCTGTAGGAGCTAAGTAGTAACTACTGTATATGTTCCCTATGGCAAATTAGCTTAAAAAGCACAGTGTCACTCATCATAATTACAATGGAAGTGCAGAGCTCTTAAGTTCAATTGTTACTAGTAATAATTTCAATTAGGGAGCTCTCCAATTTCATTTAATAAGAGCTTTGCAATTAAACATATCTTTAATGTATTAGAGCTCTGTGATTGTATTTTGGACTGAAGCTCTGCATTAAAGAACCCTGTAATTGTAATTGTTATTAGTAAAAAATGACAATAGTACAAACTCAATTGTAAAGCTTTGTGATTATAAATGAATGGAAGTCAATGGAGACATATTACTAGTAACAAATACCATCGTAAAGCTCTGATTGTAATTCTGTAAGAATTAAAGGAAAGAGCTCTCTAAATGTAATTGTTACTACTAAAAACTGAATTACAGAGTTCTCTATTTGTATTTGTTACTAGTAAAAACTGAATGGGAAATTAGAGAGCTCTGTAATTACATTATTTTCTAGTGAAAATGCCATTATTATGAGTGACGAGTAGCAATTTTTGGCTAATTTGGATATTCTTGCCATATGTTCAAATTTGTAGTTCAGTTCTGATTGGTCCAGTGTTCTGACATTTACATTTAGTCCTGGTCTAAACCAACTCATTCTATGTTTGCAAATGCAGGGAAATTTTTAACATTTGAGGTCTTGTAAAGACCTTAAAACTTGTGTAAAAAGTCAAAAGAGCAGCAGGAATCCCCCTGACTCATACACAAATGAAAATCTGTTGCAAAGAGACATTTCTGTAATAGATGTATTGAACTATAATGAACAACACTGCCACTTTGACATTAAAAAACAAGTATGCTTGAGCATTCTGCTCTTTTAATGGTTATGTCTTATGACATCATGTCCTGTTTTTGGTCTGTATAGCTTTCTTTGGGTTGTGTTGTGCTTATATTTCATAATTCGAACCATGCCAGAGCTCACTGGAAGATGGATGAGATCTCGTTCATTAAATGAACTGCATTAACAGAGCGACTGCATCAGAATTTGTTTAAATTAACCAAACCTGCCAAGTGTGAACACCCTTAGAAATAAAAATCAACTTTAGTGATTTTGGGGGGTGTTTTTTACGCTATGCTTATTTATGTTTAACATTTAAATATTGCTTACTAAATATTGCTGCATATATGTTGATAATCTAATGGTTTATGTCTGAAAAAACAAATCATATGGATCCAGTATCTCAAAAGTCAACTACAAAATGCTGGGTTTACACCAAATTTAAGTATTCACGGCAGTCAATTACCCAGCAGGCACTGGACGTCACACACACATAAAATTGACGTTGGACTACAATGTCAGACTAACTTTGAATTTTGGTTGTATATAAAAATCGTGTTGGGCGACGCAGTGGCGCAGTAGGTAGTGCTGTCGCCACACAGCAAGAAGGTCACTGGTTCGAGCCTCGGCTGGGTCAGTTGGCATTTCTGTGTGGAGTTTGCATGTTCTCCCTGCGTTTGCGTGGGTTTCCTCTAGGTGCTCCGGTTTTCCCCACAGTCCAAAGACATGCGGTTTGCGAATTGGGTAGGCTAAAATTGTTCGTAGTGTACGAGTGTGAATGAGAGTGTGTGGATGTTTCTTAGAGATGGGTTGCAGCTGGAAGGGCATCCGCTGCCTAAAACACGTGCTGGATAAATTGGCGGTTCATTCCGCTGTGGCGACCCTAGATTAATAAAGGGACTAAGCCAAAAAGAAAATGAATGAATGAATGAAAAATCGTGTTGACGTCAGAAGCCAACGTTTGAGATCAGACTCCAATGTCGAGATGATTACACAACATAAAACCAACCAAAAATAAACGTCTACTTGATGTTAGACTTTGAAGTTGTATGGATGTCTAATCATGACGTTAAGCTAATTTTAGATTTTGGTTAGTTAATGCCACAGCCTAAACCCAAACAAATATCAACGCCAGCTGACGTCAGTATTAGATATCCACTGATGTTAAATTCTGGTCACCTGATGTCGCAACCAAAATAGATCTAAAGAACAATGTCATATGATGTTGTGTGCCTGTTGGGTAACTACAAAGTCAATGGAAACGTGGAAACAGAAGCGAATGTCGGCTGAGGGCACAAATGGCGCAGAATATGTGATGTGTTTGCATCAATTGTGCAGCATTTGCCTAAAAATTAAAAAAGAAAGTGAAGTTCAAAAAACAAACCGTGAGTAAACTAGAGTAAGTGACACAATCGTGTTCTTTTAGCATTTGATGAGAACCCAGCACAAGTCTAATCTTGCTTATTTTATACCTGACAAAAGTCTTGTCGTTGATCCCAGTTGTAAGAGCAACAAATCATAACTTGACTTCTAGTTGATCATTTGGAAAAGTGGCAGAAGGTCGATTCTTCTGATGAATCATCTGTTGAACTGTATCACAATCATCACAAATACTGCAGAAGACTTATTGGAACCCGCATCGACCCAAGATTCTCTCAGATATCTGTCAAGTTTGGTGATAGAAAAATCATGGTTTAGGGTTACATTCAGTATGGGGCGAGCAAGAGATCTGCAGAGTGGATGGCAACATCAACAGCCTGAGGTATCAAGACGTTTGTGCTGCCCATTACATTACAAACTACAAGAGAGAGCAAATTCTTCAGCAGGACAGCGCTCCTTCTCATACTTCAGCCTCCACATTAAAGTTCTTAAAATCAAAGGTCAGGATTGGCCAGCCCAGTCACCAGACATGAACATTATTGAGCATGTCTGGGGTAAGATGAAGGAGGAGGCATTGAAGATGAATCCAAAGAGTCTTGATGAACTCTGGGAGTCCTGCAAGAACGCTTTCTTTGTCATTCCAGATGACTTTAATAATAAGTTATTTGAGTCATTGCAGAGATGTATGGATGCAGTCCTCCAAGCTCATGGGAGTCTTACACAATATTCATTCTTTTTTCCACTGCATCATGACTTTATATTCTATACTGTACATTATTTCTGTTAAGTGACAAGACTTTTGTCTAAGCAAAGTCAGACCTTACTGTCCTAATTAAATAATTAAAAATCAAGGCATGATCATATTTTATTTTAGTAAAATAAGCGTAATCTAGAGGCTTTTGCCTTTCATATGAGCCACTTCTTATACCAAATGATCAACTAGAAGTCAAGTTATTATTTGTTGTTCCTAAAACTTGGATAGGCAACAAGACTTTCGTCAGGTAGTGAATTCCTATACATCATATAATCAGAAATCACTATTTGAATGAAATATATCACACCATACTGCAACTGTACATTGTCATTAAAGTCAATTAAGTGGAGACAATAACACTTATCCTGTATGTTTTCCCTACACCGTTGGTCTTCCGTGAGTCTCCGCTCAGTCAAAAGTTCACAGAGAGCGAAAGAATACATTAGTCCCCATCATCCTCCATGTTCTTGTAGGAATGCTCATAGCCGTTTGACTCACGGCCCAATCTGTTGACTGCTACGTTCTCAAAGGCCCTCCTCATTAACGGATTCTCCTCCAAGACTTCATTGAAGCTGTCCACACTGAGAGAGTAAAGTCTGCAGTAAGTGTCGGCTCTGACGCTGGCTGTGCGGCGTCCACGGGTCAGCAGACATATCTCTGGAATACAAATGGAACATGATGAATATATGTATTTATAATCAAAGCTGTCCACAATTTGATTCATTATCACGTTTTAGGCTGCCTTCAAGTGCTCATGGATATTTTACACCAATAAGTGTCAGAAATGTCTTAGATTATCAGAAAGCATTATGGGACATGAGGCTGAGTAAATTATGACAGTTTATTCATTTCGGAGTTAACTAAACCTAAATTTTGCATCTAAAAAAACAAACCAACTCACCCCCAAAGTAGCAGCCGTCATTCAGTTTCTTCTCTTTATTGTCTGAAGTGATCACACTGACACAGCCATGCTGGATGAAGTACATCTTACGACCCAGCGTCCCTTCACGAATGATGACATCACCCGGCTGAAAGACCTCGAAACGTAACTTTGAGAGGAGCACTGTGACGAAGTGAGGATCGGCGTTTGCAAAGAGGGGCATGTTAGCCACCAGCCCACGGCAGTTATAGTTCACAATCTCCTGCAGGCCAAGCATACAATACAAGATGGGGAATTAGGAATACTGCTACTAGCTCTCACAAAATCTGTAGAATTTTGCTTGGTTTGGTTCACAAACCAGGACTGTTTGTCTTGTTGTGAGATTGAAGCGTCCTCGATTATAGTTGTGGACTGACACTATGCAGCTGTGAAGATTCCAGCGGTTATGAATTACATAGCAATTTTACTGTCTGCTCTTTATTACAAACATGCTCTGTTTTAAAAACTTTTAAACTTGAAAAACTCATTCTTGAGGTGCAGCTGATCACAGAGAGTTGGAACAGATCTTTTAATCCCAGTTTCTTTGCAAATCCTGTTCTGTGGACATGTTTATACACGTTATTACAGATGATAATACATGCCTGTAAATCAATTTGTGGGCGGGAAAAAACGCACTGATACATCACGTTGTGGTGGGCTTTAAAATCAGGAATTAGGATCCTATTTTAACATGAGGAAATTTAATCAAAGAGACTTGTTTTGTTTTATATCACTTCAATAGAAGTGTGGACACACTAAACCTACACACGTTTCTGTCAAAACAGCTTCCAAAAGTTGATTATGCATCGTAGGAGCCCTTTAATAATTTTTTCAGAAGCTAGTATATTTTGGGTACGTGATTACAGTTGGTTCCAATCTTGATCACACTGTTTCAAAACAGCATTATAAGAATTATGGATACACGACATTGGAGAAACATGCAATGTAGTTTTTGAGTATTGCGATAATGATATTTCTTACGATATAACATTCATTCATTCATTTTCTTGTCGGCTTAGTCCCTTTATTTATCTGGGGTCGCCACAGCGGAATGAACCGCCAACTTATCCAGCACGATTTTACGCAGCGGATGCCTTTCCAGCCGCAACCCATCTCTGGGAAACATCCACACACTCATTCACACTCATACACTACGGACAATTTAGCCTACCCAATTCACCTGTACTGCATGTCTTTGGACTGTGGGGGAAACCGAAGCACCCGGAGGAAACCCACGCAAACGCAGGGAGAACATGCAAACTCCACACAGAAACGCCAACTGACCCAGCCCAGCCGAGGTTCGAACCTGCGACCCAGCGACGTTCTTGCTGTGAGGCGACAGCAGTACCTACTACGCCACTGCGTCGCCACGATATAACATTTCCCAAGAAAAATTATATTTATATTAGCTATGTATTATTTATTTATATGTATTATTATTTATTAAAGTTCTATATTATTTTTTAAAGCAATGCATTATTATTTATTAGCTTTATTAGTATTTATCAGATCTAATTAATTCAGGCTAAAAAACTGTTAATGTGCAAACATTTAGTCTTTAAAACACTATGAATGAGTGTAAACCGCAGCAGATATTCAGACTCTGATAGGCTGTTGTCTATACAAGTATTTATTTTCAGCTCTGGGTTCACTTCAACCAATAGCAGAACAGCAACTACTGGGTGGGGGAGTGGGTCAAAGATAGTAAGACCCCATCTGAACGGTCTAATTTAGATAAGCAACCAATGCATAAAATAAATGTAATTCATCACATGTCTGCAATCACACGTAATCGCAACAATGATAATTGTGCAGCCCTAATAAGAACATTTCAATAAAAAGTGATCCTCCTATTACTAAATTTAAAGGAAAAAGTCTAAAAGTAACCTCTTTTAGTGGGTCGCTGAGCTCTTCCAGGATATTCTCCTCATCAAACATCTTGCCCTGGAAGCGGTGCTCATAATAATCATGGATCCTCTGCCTCATGTCAGCCGGCAGCTTGTGGAAGGACATGTACTGCTCCACTTGCTTGTACTGTAACAAACCAAACAACCAAACTGTTGACGAAAGAAGAAAACATGTCTTAAAAACGCTTTACTTAGCAGCTGGTACCTTATCTTGGTACTGGCGATGGGAAGCATCCAAAGACTGGACCAGGTTGGTGGCATTTCCCAAGAACATGGCATAGCAAGTGGCGCCAATTATCATGCTGATCATTGTGAGCCAGACATCAGTTGGTCCCTCGGGAGCCTGAGCACCATATCCGATACACAACATGTGGCTCATGGCCATAAACAAGGCGTAGGAGTATTGGACGTCCCAAGTGGAATTCTGACATAGAAAGAAATATCATAATTTTGTAAATATTTATCAAGCTGTCTTTAATAATATCCCAAAGTTAGTTTTACATAAAGAAATTTAGCAGTTCATCACAAAAATTAATTCAATATAGATATCAACACTGTACAACACAATAAATCATTAAAACATATAACAAATACAATGACGAAACCCTACACACACATATTCCCAACCTCAATAGCAAAGTATCAATGCTAGCAGAGAGTTCTTTCACTCATCCGTTATTATTTTTATTTAGTAATTCAATTCTTGCAGGTACACAAATATCCCTGTATCCCTGACTTCCTTTAGGAAAGGGATGAGCATTTTCTAAAGCAGGGGTGCCCAAACTCGGTCTTGAAGGGCCGGTGTCCTGCAGATTTTAATTCCAACTTTCCTCAACACATCTGCACGGATGTTTCTAGCAAGCCTAGTAAGAGCTTGATTAGCTAGCTCAGGTGTGTCTGATTGGGGTTGGAACTAAACTTTGCAGGACACTGGTCCTCCAGGACCGAGTTTGGTCACCCCTGTTCTAGAGTATCTATGAGACAAACATACCACCATGTTGTTTTTGGAGACCCAGCAGGTCGGAGGGAAGTCTTGCAGCATTGGCACCATGAACTGCATGCAGCCATCCCAGTGGCACAGCAGCAGCATCATCCCAATCAGATTCACTATGCGAACCACTGCGCTTGCTAGGTCATAGGTCATGTGGAAGAGCTGTTAAAAAAACAATAATAAAAAGAATAAATAAATGAGTAATAGATGGACTGCTAGAATAGATGTGAAGTTGCGGTCATGTTTTTTGATTTCATCTTTCTGGTCACACTCAGTTATAGTAGGTTAAACCCTTGTGTTCCCAGAGGCTCAGTTTTGGGTCCTCTTTAATTTATTGTTATTTACTGCCTCTTGCTTAGACATATAAACATGGCGTTCCTTATCAATGTTTCCACCTAAATTTGTAAATTTAATTTATGCACTAAAATAGAAAATTTAATTTGCGAATAAAGTGGTGCTCACCACATATTAAAAAAAATAATTTTGATTTAAGTATTAAAACTCATATTTTATGCATAATGTAATGTAATGTAACATGTATTTATATAGACCGTTATAAATATGACCATACACCCAAAGCGATTCATAATCAAGGCGCAGGGGTCTCTTCACACCACCACCAGTGTGCAGCATCCACTTGGATGATGCAACGGCAGCCATAGGACAACCGGCACCAGTGCGCTCACTACATACCAGCTATTGGTGGAGTGGAGAGATTCGGTGGATGGCGATGATTGGAAGGCCATGATGGGTAAGGGCCGATGGAGAGAATTTGGCCAGGACACCGAGGTTACACTCCTAAACTTTACAAGAAGTGCCATGGGATTTTTAATGACTACAGAGAGTCAGGACCTCAATTTAACGTCTTATCTAAAAGACGGCGCTCACTGACAGTATGGTGTCCCCTTCACTATATTGGGGCATTGGGATTCGCACAGAGCACAGGTTGAGCACCCCGTTCTGGCCTCACACCACTTCCAACAGCAACCTAGTTCTCTCATGTGGTCTCCCATCCAGGTACTGACCAGTCTCAAGTGTATCTGTCTGCAGACTGCAATACAGGAGCGTAACATGAAGGGACGTAACTTGTAGTAAGTTAGAGAGGTGTAACTTGCAGTTATCGAAATCCCATTGAACCATGTGAAATGTCACAATGAGATGTTGTTGGCAAGATGGCGGAAATACTTAACAGAGAACATTTTCACCAAATGTTTTCATGAGCTTTCTCCAAATGTATCCACAACCAATTCATTTGATATATTATTATATTCACTATTTAGCAACTCCACCATGCAACTCGCTGACTTCTTCATCCGTTTGGTCATGACAGTTAGCGAGTCAAGTATGACAACCTCCGCAACTCGCGGCTGTACATTAATAACTGTGAAGGTCGGATTTAGGGTTGAGGAAGCTGTAGACATTAATAACTGTGATGGTTGGTTTAAGGGTCAGGGTAGGTGTAGACATTTATAATTACGGTGGTTGTGTTTAGGTTTGGAAAAGGTGTAGATGTTAATAATGATGGTTGGGTTAAGGGTTGTAGTAGTATACACATCAATAACTGTGATGGTTGGGTTTAGGGTTGGGGAAGATGTAGACATTAATAACTATGATGGTTGGGTTTAGGGTTGGGGAAGGTGTAGACATTAATAATGATAACGGTTGGGTTTAGGGTTGGGGAAGATGTGGACGTTAATAGCTATGATGGTTGGGTTTAGGGTTGGGGAAGGTGTAGACATTAATAACTATGATGGTTGGGTTTAGGGTTGGGGAAGGTGTAGACATTAATAACTGTGATGGCTGGGTTTAGGGTTGGGGAAGGTGTAGACGTTAATAACTGTAATGGTTGGGTTTAGGGTTGGAGAAGGTGTAGACATTAATAACTGTGATGGTTGGGTTTAGGGTTGGGGAAGGTGTAGACGTTAATAACTATGATGGTTGGGTTTAGGGTTGGAGAAGGTGTAGACGTTAATAACTGTAATGGTTGGGTTTAGGGTTGGGGAAGGTGTAGACGTTAATAACTGTGATGGTTGGGTTTAGGGTTGGGGAAGGTGTAGACGTTAATAACTATGATGGTTGGGTATAGGGTTGGGGAAGGTGTAGACGTTAATAACTGTGATGGTTGGGTATAGGGTTGGGGAAGGTGTAGACGTTAATAACTGTGATGGTTGGGTTTAGGGTTGGGGAAGGTGTAGACGTTAATAACTGTGATGGTTGGGTTTAGGCTTGGGGAAGGTGTACACGTTAATAACTGTGATGGTTGGGTTTAGGGTTGGGGAAGGTGTAGACGTTAATAACTGTGATGGTTGGGTATAGGGTTGGGGAAGGTGTAGACGTTAATAACTGTGATGGTTGGGTTTAGGGTTGGGAAAGGTGTAGACATTAATAACTGTGATGGCTGGGTTTAGGGTTGGGGAAGGTGTAGACGTTAATAACTATGATGGTTGGGTTTAGGGTTGGGGAAGGTGTAGACATTAATAACTGTGATGGCTGGGTTTAGGGTTGGGGAAGGTGTAGACGTTAATAACTGTAATGGTTGGGTTTAGGGTTGGAGAAGGTGTAGACATTAATAACTGTGATGGTTGGGTTTAGGGTTGGGGAAGGTGTAGACGTTAATAACTATGATGGTTGGGTTTAGGGTTGGAGAAGGTGTAGACGTTAATAACTGTAATGGTTGGGTTTAGGGTTGGGGAAGGTGTAGACGTTAATAACTGTGATGGTTGGGTTTAGGGTTGGGGAAGGTGTAGACGTTAATAACTATGATGGTTGGGTATAGGGTTGGGGAAGGTGTAGACGTTAATAACTGTGATGGTTGGGTATAGGGTTGGGGAAGGTGTAGACGTTAATAACTGTGATGGTTGGGTTTAGGGTTGGGGAAGGTGTAGACGTTAATAACTGTGATGGTTGGGTTTAGGCTTGGGGAAGGTGTACACGTTAATAACTGTGATGGTTGGGTTTAGGGTTGGGGAAGGTGTAGACGTTAATAACTGTGATGGTTGGGTATAGGGTTGGGGAAGGTGTAGACGTTAATAACTGTGATGGTTGGGTTTAGGGTTGGGAAAGGTGTAGACGTTAATAACTGTGATGGTTGGGTTTAGGCTTGGGGAAGGTGTACACGTTAATAACTGTGATGGTTGAGTTTAGGGTTGGGGAAGGTGTAGACGTTAATAACTGTGATGGTTGGGTTTAGGGTTGGGGAAGGTGTAGACGTTAATAACTGTGATGGTTGGGTTTAGGGTTGGGGAAGGTGTAGACGTTAATAACTGTGATGGTTGGGTTTAGGCTTGGGGAAGGTGTAGACGTTAATAACTGTGATGGTTGGGTTTAGGGTTGGGGAAGGTGTAGACGTTAATAACTATGATGGTTGGGTATAGGGTTGGGGAAGGTGTAGACGTTAATAACTGTGATGGTTGGGTTTAGGGTTGGGAAAGGTGTAGACGTTAATAACTGTGATGGTTGGGTTTAGGCTTGGGGAAGGTGTAGACGTTAATAACTGTGATGGTTGGGTATAGGGTTGGGGAAGGTGTAGACGTTAATAACTGTGATGGTTGGGTTTAGGGTTGGGGAAGGTGTAGACGTTAATAACTGTGATGGTTGGGTTTAGGGTTGGGGAAGGTGTAGACGTTAATAACTGTGATGGTTGGGTTTAGGGTGGGAGAAGGTGTAGACATTAATAACTGTGATGGTTGGGTTTAGGGTGGGAGAAGGTGTAGACGTTAATAACTGTGATGGTTGGGTTTAGGGTTGGAGAAGGTGTAGACATTAATAACTGTGATGGTTGGGTTTAGGGTGGGAGAAGGTGTAGACGTTAATAACTGTGATGGTTGGGTTTAGGGTTGGGGAAGCTGTAGACGTTAATAACTGTGATGGTTGGGTTTAGGCTTGGGGAAGGTGTACACGTTAATAACTGTGATGGTTGAGTTTAGGGTTGGGGAAGGTGTAGACGTTAATAACTGTGATGGTTGGGTTTAGGGTTGGGGAAGGTGTAGACGTTAATAACTGTGATGGTTGGGTTTAGGGTTGGGGAAGGTGTAGACGTTAATAACTGTGATGGTTGGGTTTAGGCTTGGGGAAGGTGTAGACGTTAATAACTGTGATGGTTGGGTTTAGGGTTGGGGAAGGTGTAGACGTTAATAACTATGATGGTTGGGTATAGGGTTGGGAAAGGTGTAGACGTTAATAACTGTGATGGTTGGGTTTAGGGTTGGGGAAGGTGTAGACGTTAATAACTGTGATGGTTGGGTTTAGGGTTGGGAAAGGTGTAGACGTTAATAACTGTGATGGTTGGGTTTAGGCTTGGGGAAGGTGTAGACGTTAATAACTATGATGGTTGGGTATAGGGTTGGGGAAGGTGTAGACGTTAATAACTGTGATGGTTGGGTTTAGGGTTGGGGAAGGTGTAGACGTTAATAACTGTGATGGTTGGGTTTAGGGTGGGAGAAGGTGTAGACGTTAATAACTGTGATGGTTGGGTTTAGGGTTGGAGAAGGTGTAGACATTAATAACTGTGATGGTTGGGTTTAGGGTGGGAGAAGGTGTAGACGTTAATAACTGTGATGGTTGGGTTTAGGGTTGGGGAAGCTGTAGACGTTAATAACTGTGATGGTTGGGTTTAGGCTTGGGGAAGGTGTAGACGTTAATAACTATGATGGTTGGGTATAGGGTTGGGGAAGGTGTAGACGTTAATAACTGTGATGGTTGGGTTTAGGCTTGGGGAAGCTGTAGACGTTAATAACTGTGATGGTTGGGTTAAGGGTTGGGGAAGGTGTAAACGTTAATAACTGTGATGGTTGGGTTTAGGGTTGGGGAAGGTGTAGACGTTAATAACTATGATGGTTGGGTTTAGGTTTGGGGAAGGTGTAGACGTTAATAATGATGACGGTTGGGTTTAGGGTTGGGGAAGATGTGGACGTTAATAGCTATGATGGTTGGGTTTAGGGTTGGGGAAGGTGTAGACATTAATAACTATGATGGTTGGGTATAGGGTTGGGGAAGCTGTAGACGTTAATAACTGTGATGGTTGGGTTTAGGCTTGGGGAAGGTGTAGACGTTAATAACTATGATGGTTGGGTATAGGGTTGGGGAAGGTGTAGACGTTAATAACTATGATGGTTGGGTTTAGGGTTGGGGAAGGTGTAGACGTTAATAACTGTGATGGTTGGGTATAGGGTTGGGGAAGGTGTAGACGTTAATAACTGTGATGGTTGGGTTTAGGGTTGGGGAAGGTGTAGATGTTAATAACTGTGATGGTTGGGTTAAGGGTTGGGGAAAGTATAGACGTTAATAACTGTGATGGTTGGGTTTAGGGTTGTGGTAGTATAGACGTTAATAACTGTGATGGTTGGGTTTAGGTGTAGAGTATGTGTAGACGTTAATAACTGATGTAACTATGTTGCTTTGACATGTGGGTCTCCATAACGGCAAGTTATGCCTATAACGTACTACAAGTTACGCCCCTTTATGTTACGCCTCTGTCTTGCAGTCCGCAGACAGATGCTACTCACCAGTCTCAGCCCTCCTTAGCTTCCGTGAGTAACCAGTCTTGGGCTGCAGGGTGATATGGCTTTGGCTATGTTTGCATTTTGACATATTATTTGACTAATATGTTTGCATTTTGACTAACAGCTAAAATTAATAGCCAACAAAGTCTTCGTTATGTCAACCAATGAGAACCTGAAATTGGAAATTTAAATTATTGCATTTGCAAATTAAGTATTGTTCACCACATATTTCAAAAAATGTTTGATTATAGTACAATATATCTAATTAAAACTAAATGATTTTAGTATGTAAAACAGAATAATTGCCTACGAAGTCTTCATTATGTTAAGCAAAAAAAGTAACTTCTTAGATAGATTAAGTTATTAAATTAAAGTAGATCTAACAAAGACTTGAAATAAAAAGTATAAGCTAACAGGTATTTTATATTTCCGTTTGACAAAAGCATACATTTTATGCAAAGATATTTTATTTTTTTTTGATATCCTAATCTTGATTTCTCCAATCGGTTGCTCACCTCCTCCCACTGATGAATGTACCGTATAAGTCTGGACAAGCGCAGCAGTCTGAGCAGGCTGAGGATCTTGGTGAAGCGCACGATACGTAAAGCCCTGGCGGTGCGATAAACCTCTGCTGACTCCAGCCGGGACTCTATGTCCACTATCAGGAAGATGTAGTCCACTGGTATGGAGGAGATGAAGTCCACCAGGAACCAGCCTCGCAGGTAACGCCGGCTGATGATTTGCGGGTCCAGGATGATTTGGGAGTTGTCACCTTCCATAATGCCGGTGCGAAAGTTGAAGACGAGGTCAGCCAGGAAGAGTGTGTCGGAGGCCACGTTAAAGGTGATCCACGGCAGGGTGTTCTGGTCCTCAAAGAAGGTGATTCCCCAGGGAAGGACGACCAGGTTTCCCATCATCAGGCAGAGCATCACCAGATCCCAGTAAAACCTGTGTGTGAAGATGCATGATGTAAGGAACAAAAGAGGGATTTTGTGTAGGCCTGCACGATATTGGAAAGATTGGACATTGCAATATTTTATTTCGCCACAATATATATTGCAATATAAATATAATTTCACCAGATGATTTGAATAGCTCTATTTAGAAAGACTTCATTCATTCAGATCGAATGGAATGTTCAAGTCTTGTTCTATGCAGTTCATCTGTATAAAATATAATAAATTACAAGCAAAATAAATAAATAAACAGCACTTAATGGTTTTCTGGCGAGTTTAACAGTATTCAAGTACAGAAATTGAACAATCAAAAGTAAAATAACATGGTCATTATTGTAAAAATGATGAAATCATAAGCATATTTAATAATATCATTATATTATAATCTTTAGTAAATAATCTAATCTTGCAATGTGACTATTGCAGATACACACATTGCAATATCAATGCTCAAATAATATATTGTTTAGCCTTAATTCTGGGGTAATTCAAAAATCTAATTCAATTTTGATGCACATTACAATAAAAAATGATGGTAATTATTATATTTAGGAATTGTGCTTTAACGTCATGGCCAATAATTTTTTATGTAATTTTTTGTAGTAGAAGTGTTTCTTTGACTTTGCAAAAGAGTGAAAAATATTGAGAGATTGAATTTGTTGTTGATTTGTTGAACACTGATTTGTAGTTGATCATCTACTGTGTTGGAAACATTCATGCGGTATGTTTAACAAGCTATCTGCAATTTCTAATTTACACTAGAAAAAATGCTTTACTTAAGAGTTTTTGATTTGTTTCTTGTCCAAATTCCTACAAATTCTTAAATCAAGAAGCATTTTCTAGAAAATCAAAAATAGGTTTCTAAAATAGCTCTTATGTCCAGTGTTGTGTTTGTATTAATGATTTATTTATGTAGCACCGTTTCATGCTCAAACAGCAATGTTACTAAAGTAAACTGAAAATAAAACAAAAACACCATGAAATACTAGTAGGTATGAATATTTTTTTTGTACAGTATGAAACATTTTGTTGCCAATGGCATTTAACAATATTTATATAATACAACACAATATACAACATGAACCAATATTAATACATCATAAAATATAAGCAAGATTTCAGCTGTCAGACAAATAATAATTGATCTTTTGAATGATTTTCACCCCTTTTAGTAGCCAATGCTGCGTCTACACTTAACATACATCCCCCCCAAAAAAACTGTATTAAAATATAAAGTGTAGAAAAATCCCTGTGTCTTTACAGACCTAAATGTAGGTGTGTAGCTTAAAGGTTGCAGGTGCTATAGGGTGACCATTGCTGTAACTTAATACGGTGCCGTTTCATGGAAATATATTCAACAAGACATTTGCACATAAATAGAAGACAACAACATAAAACAGAGCTTATTTATTACTAAAGAAATCATTATGGAAAAAACTGCCTGATTCAGAAGTTCAATCACATAGTTAAGTATTCACTGAAGTTATTGTTAATTACTAGAAGTGGTTTTTAATTACTGAAGTGGTAATGGAGAGTGGTGACGGAAATGTACAGTATGTGAGTGTTTAAACTGGATATGCAGCCTTTTGCACAGGAGCAGCTTAGCATGAGGCACGTACGTGTGGTTGAGGATGGGTTGGAGTTTCCACCTGTCCTCATATTTTCCAAAGCAGTGTCAATCACATGGCATGAATAGGTATCTGAATACAGTCTGATATGTCTCATATCTTATGGAGGCCATTTGAGAACGCAACGCTAAATAATATCAATGATGACAACTGAGCACAACGTAGATTTGCACTCAATAACAAGGCCATTAATGATATGAAATTACTAGAGTTCTGCAGCCAAAATCTGCTGACAGATTTGAAAATGTTTTGAATGAATTTTAAATTAATAAACTGATTTTAGGTCATTTATTTACCCAACAGCATTTTGTCGAGCATGAAAATGCAAGGTTTTGAAAACAAGATTAAAAGTGCAAGTTATAAAAATTATATAGCTATCATCTCAGAATATGATTTTGCTAAAATGGTGATATCATATATGCTAAATATCCTCTATAGTACAACATTGTTTGACAAACATACCCCAAGTTATCTTATTGACCATTACATTTGGGATTTATTCAAATTGCAATATATTAGCTATGAATATTACTGCATTTATATACAATTAACAATGTCCAGAAGTGCCGTCAACTTCTCTGGGCTCGGAGGCATCTGGGCTGGACCATCACACAGTGCAAACGTGTACTGTGGTCAGTGAATCAGTGTTTCAGGTATTTTTTAAGAGAAATGGACGCCCTGTGCTCCCGACCAAAGAAGAAAAGAATCATCCAGACTGTTACCAGTAACAAATCCAAAAGCCAGGGTCTGTCATGGTATGGGGATGTGTTAGTGCCCTTGCCAAAGGTAACTTGCACTTCTGTGATGGCACCATTAATGCTGAAAAGTATAGATTTAGGAGCACAATATGCTGCCTTCTTTTCCTGGGATGCCCAAGCATATTTCAACAAGACAAAGTAAAACTTGATTCTGCACACATTACAAAACCCTGGCTGCGGAGGAAGAGGATACAGGTACTTGACTGGCCTGCCTGCCGTCCCAACCTGTCTCCTATAGAGAATGTGTGGCACATTTTGAAGCACAAAATGCGACAACGAAGACCACGTACTGTTGGCCACCTTAAGACTTGTTTGCAGGAAGAATTGGACAAAATTACACCTGAAACACTTCATCACTTGGTGTCTTCAGCCCCTAAACGTCTTTTAAAAAGGAATGGCAACTGGTGTTTAATGCTTTTCTGTTCCAAAAAAACTCATGTTGCATTGTCTGCATTGAAATACAAGTCAAAGTCATTTAGAAATCCCTACTTTTTTAATTTGTGTTTTCCATACTGTCCCAACTTTTTCTGATTTGGGGTTTGTATTTCCCCTGTTAAAAAAATGTCAAAGTAAACACCTAAAATGAAAACTTAATTCAATTTAAATATGGACTAACATGGAAAAAAGTATAGACATTTTTACATTTATAAACTGCTAGAAAATTTCGAAAATAATTTTCAAAAACTAGCAAGTAATGCACAACATGGAAATATTAGCAGCGATATTTTTATCTGGAAGTCAATAATGAACGGATTAAGAAATATCCATATCGATATTTATACATATTGATTGCAAAAACAAAAGACAAGCAAATACAGCAGACAGCTGATATTCCACTTAAAAAAAGATTTTGCTGCTTGTTCAAACTACTTATTTAAAATGAGCTAAAACAACACAATTATTGAGCTTTATTTTGGGTCAACTTAATATTTTATGTTCAATTCACTTAAATTTGTTAACTTAATTTGTGTTGGGACAACATGAATCAGGGTTTGAAATTGCGGTCGTTTTGGTCGCATATGCGCCCGAAATTTTATCTATGCGACCTCAAAATATATTTGGGAGCATTTGTGCGAGTGCATAAAATTGATGTTGTGCGACCGGTTTTCACAGCAAAATGTTCACCACATGTGTGGAATTAGGAGGCATTCACGCATTAAGCATCTTTGCACCTAAAAACACCAAACGCAGCGCTCAGGAATGGTTTAAAACAGTTGACATGTCAACTTGCTGCAGTAAACAAAGCCCGCAATGCTTGCCCCGCCTTCAAGCTCTTCTTATTGGCCCACTGCGCTAGAACAGAACGCAAATGGATTGGTTAATATCAGCTGTCAATCATTCAGTTCCGATGACAGGGAGCTATCGCCGCGAAAATGTAAAGGTCTGGATCCGAGAGAATGAAAACAACACTGAGAGATTTAGTTTTAGAAACCATCTAAAGTTACAAATAATGGCACATCTGATTAGTGATTATGTAATGAATGTCAATCCAGCATTTACACTTTTCAAAGAGTGGATAAAAGACTTCCAGTGTTTAAAGTCCGCTATGAAAATGACTAATGCCATACACCGTAAAGCCGGCGGGACGGAGTTTTCAGGTAACAGTGTTTGCCACTGAATCTACACATTTTAAGCACGAGATGTTCTAACGTTATTTAATCGTCACGATGTAGATTTTTGTTTATTTGTTAGTTGTGATTAGAGTGTTAATATATAATAGAATCTGTTAATATAAAAAGTGTAGTAACGGTGCTCAGACTTTTTGGTGGGTGCGACTAAATTTTGTCTGGTGCGACTAAATGTTTGAAGTTAGGAGCACCGGTGCTACCAAGAAAAAAGGTTAATTTCAAGCCCTGTGCATTGTGTGGAACCCTGCATTTTTTTCAGTGTACTTTAAAATCCCACTCTGCAAAAAATAAGGAAACATAATCGCAAGATCTTTTACAAATATATACCAATTTACCGATACCAATCTGGCAGCCCTAATTAAATGTTCATTCTTTAAGCAGAAAGACTGACATAGTATTTTGTCCAATAGTCTAAAAAAGTCTCATTTATTTCTCTGGACGCTGTGTATGATTCAATTGTGGTGTTTGGGAGTTAGCATTACCGACCACAACTTGCTTTCCGCAGACACAATCAGCTTATCCTTTGACATCTTGCTGCTTTCTCTGTGTACAAGTTTTAGACAAAGAGCATCAACCTGACACTCTGTAGCTGAGTGTCTTTTTACGGCCATCCATCAGCGCTGATAGCCTTTCTAGCTAATGGTAACTCTATAAGGGAAAGCGCTGTAACTGACCTGTGCACCGTTATTATTTTGCTCTACTGTGCTGATTGAAAGAGTTGTGCTTTAACGGCCTGATTTGCAGTGTAATTGCTTGTGGGCATTGTGCTTGTGGACAATTAATTAAAGTTACGAGGGGTTATATAAGCAGCGTTGGGTAAGTTACTTCAAAAAGGTGGTTAATTACTAACTACGTCACCATTTAAACTACTCTTCTTAATACTTTGTTTAAAAGTCGTTTAATTATTCAATGAGTAATTGAATTACTTGGGTCAAGCCATGTTTACACAAGTGTGGTTTCATTTTAAATGAGAAAAAGAAAACATTTTAGGAAGAAAACTCTTCTTGTTGCAGCACCGTGGCTCAGTGGTTAGCACTAGGGGTGTAACGGATCACGGTTGATCCATGATTCGCACGGATCACAACCCATGGTTTGAAACACACATGATCTGCGGATTTATACAATTTTTTTTACTGGACTAAATTTGTAACAATCGCCGTGAGATCGCCTCTCGCATCATTCAAATCACAAGTATGAAAGCATTTAGGATTTCCTGTAAAATATAATGATGACGGAAGAAGTTGTGGTAGGTTATTCGGGATGTGGTGGGTTTCTTAGGTTATTAAAGGTGTTTTCTGTCACTACTTGTTTAGCCTGCATTAAAGCATTCAGTGTAAGCACAATTAATCATTAAAATACTGGGATCTCAACAACCACGCAACATAAATTATAAATGATGACGATTTGTATATGTTTATTAATCCTTCGAATCGCTGCATTCACATCTGTGTTTGAAAAATGCAAAAATCAAGAAAGAGATTCCGTCTTTAGTCTTTTAAGTTATTTATGAAGTTAAAAACAGGCAAATAATGCAGAAGTACTGGGATTACAGTGTATAGTTTAGATATAACCATTGATGTTTATGGTAAAGATTAAAATCACTGTCATATGCATTTAACTTAACGCTCAAAAATGAAAGTTGTAGGCAGCAATTACATTATTTAACCAATAGGTGGCGAAAACCAAAACATGCCACCGAATAAATCTTGAAAAATGATACATCTAGCAATGAACAAACTCGGTCCACACTATACAATATAAAATACATGATACACAACCCTGAATGTACGCTCACTGTACGCACATATCTTGCTGGGTAAATGCTGTCTATTGGTTGTGTAACAGCCATATGAGAGGGGATGACGAATCATGGAACGATAAACAATAGTGATTGTGGACTACTTTTTTTCAAAAGTTTCCATTTCAGCCCATCTATACTGAAGCTAACAGCTTTTCCAATTAAAACAGGGGTCTACATTGTTCAAAATTGTTCTTTTTAGATGGTCAGAGATGCCAGAGAAGTGTGGATGCCAGGCATAATCAAAACAAAGCCTGAACGTTTTAAAACAAAATCTCACTAAAATGACTTTTGCTGCTTGTTCAAAAATGAGTTGAAACAACACAAATCTTAAAGGGCACCTATGATGAAAGTCATCTTTTGTAAGCTGTTTGGACAGAACTGTGTGTAGGTATAGTGTGTCCACAGTCATATTGGGGTGATATAAAAACAGTAAGTCTCTTTTTTTTTTTAATTTTCTGACGTTAAAATAGGATCCAAATCCCTCTCATTTTGAGGCCCACTGCAACGTGACATAGAAGTGCAGTATCCCCGCCCACCAAATTGATTGACAGACGAGTATTAACATGTCTCCATAGTAACGCTTATAATCATATCAACAAGACAGGATGTGTACAAAGCAACTGGGATTACAAGATTTGTTCAGCTCTCTGTGATCATCAATCATCATCAAATGTGATCAAGAATGAATTTTACAACTTTAAAATGTTTTTAAAACAGGGCATGTTAGCAATGAATTACAACGATTTTACCGTCTTTATCACCACAGCCGTGTGTCAGTACAATTATAAAAAAGACGCTTCAATTTGTGAACGTTTAATCAGGTTTATTTTGTACATTAACATAATGGATATCCAGTGTTTCCTCTAGGATTTTTTCCAGCTGTGGCGACAGGCCTGATCTACCAACTACCTTTGGCGTTATTTCAATGACAAATGTGACGCAGTACTACATGTCGAGATCGGATTTGTGTAATACGAGCATGCAGATCTTTTTGCTTGCGCTAGAATTTCCTCTGTTCGTGCACAAAACTTCTTGCACGCCCTCAAATATACGCTGCTCAAGTGCAATTTAGCGCGTTTACGTAGTGAATTTGTCTCCAACCTTTATTAGATTTGCTAGGAATATTTATGAACGTCTCCAATAGACCTACAGAGCGGCATTAATGCGTCCTGATGTAAAGTGAAACGGCTATAAACACCAGCAAGATAAAGTCTTTGTTGTGTGCAGAGTCATAGACCTTTATCTATAAATAAAGTATAATTATGGAAATTGTGTTTATCTTAACTGAAAGCTATACGTCGTGTTTGCTGGCCTCACGCATCACGCACCTGTCAGTCAGTCAGTCAGCATGTCACCTTAAAGGGTTAAACTAACGCACAGCACTACTACGGTTACAGAAAAGTTTGCGCTGTTATAATTCACTAACCTTTTAATACGTTTTGGTGCGAATATAACCTGCTATTTAAAAAGACGACAACATTTTGAATGAGAAGCTGTAATGTAGCCGTGGCAGGATGAATTTTGCCGTGGCGCCCCGCCATGGTAGAATGAATGTAGCGGAAACAGTGGATATCCATACAGCAGTGGATATTAAAGTGTATCCTGTCACATTTGCTGTGCAAAGTTAAACGCGCATGCGGTGTGTGTGTGTGCGAGAACTTTGTAATGACATTGTGTGTGACTCATCGTCGCAGAACGGCTTGAATTAACTCCACAACAAATACATCAAATAATCATTGCGAAAGTTCTTACTGTAGTATTTCTCACAAACATTATGTGAGATCTGCTTCCTTCATGTCTGTCACTGTGCTGTTTATCTGACGCAGCTAGAGATTCAGGCACACTCTGACAGGCACGTTAGAGAGGTGGGTGAGGAGAACCAGCTCATTTGCATTAAAGGCACAGGCAACAAAAACAGCTGCATAGTGTTTGGAGCAGTACATTTCAACATTTTAAAAGGTATCATAAATAATCAGATAGGTGTTTTGAGCTGAAACTTTACAGACACATTCTGGGGACACAAAAGACTTATCCTAAATCTTGAAAAAGGGGTAAAATAGGTGCCCTTAAGGGTTTTTTGCACAACTTAATCATTTTATGTTCAATCCACTTAAATTTGTAAAAACAAATATAAGTTAACTTAATCGATTTGTGTTGTGACAACATGAAGGAATTGTGTGGAACCCTGCATTGTTTGCAGTTTAGGGTAAACATCAGCTCAATACTACATAAAATCTCAATGCAATAGAAATGAAAACTCTTTTAATTATTAAATCTGAGTGGCACAGGGGACTTGAAACAGGTTTTATTTTACAGAATGCCAATACTTAAGTAAAGTTATATAAGATTAAAGTATGCTTATCCAAACATGAAATGCTTAATGACGCCATATATTATCATTCATTTCTAACTCAATTCATTGTTTCTTAAGCATGTGCTGTTGTTGGATAAATGTAACCTTCTTTAGTTGAAAATTTCATCTATTTTGCTAAATATCCACTTTAAAAAAAGTATCTGTTAATTAACAGTTTCCGTATTTTGTGATTCACAAGTGTTTTCTGTTTATTTATGGTTGTGAATTGCATTATGGGATCATGATCTCTGCTCTGTCGACTTTTGATGTTCAAAATTTAACTCAACAGTTTAACAAAGTGACTTTTATTGACATTTTAGTCGTCTGAAATAATATAATGTATAAGTTATATACATTTAATACTCTTTAGTTATATAAAGAGATGTAAGTCTGTAAAATGACAGAAAATGCACTGACACTTTATTACAAGGTTTTTGTACTGTTATATACAACACTATCCCAAATGTTTGGTTTCTTGTAAGTTCATGCAGAGTTGAGCATGATCAATATGTTTGAGGCTGCAGGTCTCTTAATGCAAATCAAAGGATTGTTTTTTTTTTTAAACAATTTTGTTGTTACATCACAGGAGATCATGTCACTGCTTAACAGTCATATAATCTAAGCACTGAAACGTAACCCTTAACACACCTATGTGTAACACTAACAGTCAAACGCCTCTAAAAATGTCACCAGAGAATTCTGTAAATACATTTGACCCTTATTTATTTGAAGTACTTTTTATTTACTTATTCAGTACTCATTTTAATGATTAACAATTGTTTCATTGACGTATTTCATTGACGTATTCAATTAAAAAAAGTAACATGGATCAGTAACGTTTTATTCACTAAAAATATAAAACAAAAGAAATAAAGGCTAACCAAAATTTGAAACATTACAAATATTTTTGTTAATTATATCTTTTATTATATATATTTCATTGTATATTATTAATTTCATTCATTTATTTTCTTTTCGGCTTAGTCCTTTTATTAATTAGGGGTCGACACAGTGGAATGAACCAACCAACTTCCAGCATACAGTATGTTTTACACAGAGGATGCCCTTCCAGCTGCAACCTATAACTGAGAATATATTACTAATTTGATTATGAAAAATAGAACACTTACACCATTACATTAATACAACTAAAACATATTTATAAATAATTATAAAATGGTAAATACAGAATAAAATGACTGAAAATGAGCGAAAATATTCATTCATTCATTCATTTTCTTTTTGGCTTAGTCCCTTTATTAATCCGGGGTCGCCACAGTGGAATGAACCGCCAACTTATCCAGCACATGTTTTACACAGCGGATGCCCTTCCAGCCGCAACCCATCTCTGGGAAACATCCATACACACTCATTCACACTCATACACTACGGGCAATTTAGCCTACCCAATTCACCTGTATTGCAAGTCTTTGGACTTTTGGGGGAAACCGCAGCACCCGGAGGAAACCCACACGAACGCAGGGAGAACATGCAAACTCCACACAGAAACGCCAACTGACCCAGCCGAGGCTCGAACCAGCGACGTTCTTGCTGTGAGGCGACAGCACTACCTACTGCGCCACTGCGTCGCCCTGAGCGAAAATAAGTATTAATAAAATGCAATATCGATGATCCCAAAATACCACTGAATGATCAATACCACTGACCTATTTAGCTCCTAGGTTTCTTTTTTTGTTATTACTTCTATTGTCCTCAACTGTAAGTCGCTTTGGATAAAACCATCTGTTAAATTATTAAATGTATGGATAAAAATTCGGAAAAACACATGAAATGCATATAACGCCATATTTAAAAAAAAGAAAATATATAGGCTACAAAAAGTAAAAGCAAAATCAACTGCACCGGTGCAAATAAAAAAAGTAAACATAATTATTTATGCAGAGGGCATGCTGGGAAGATAGCAAATAGATCAGAACCAAACAACATTTTTGAGAGTAAGCTAATTTAAACTGAAAAATATTAATTTACTATATATAGTAAGTGTCACTAACAAATGTCTGTTTTACATAGTGACATTGTTATTTTTATTTAAAAAAAAAAAAATATATATATATATATATATATATATATATATATATATATATATATATATATATATATATATATATATATACAGTATATAATAAAATACTATGCTATGTCAAGCAGATTTTTTGCAATCATTTTAAATCATCTTGTAGACAAAAATGAATGTTTTGTCATAATTTAATTTCCCTACACTTGTTCCAAACCGGTTGGAAAGCGTGCTGTAACCACCGATATCCATAGTATTTATTTCTTACTATAGAAGTCAATGGTTACAGGTTTTTAGGTTTCTTTAAAATGTATTTTGTATTTCATAAAGTTTTATGAGCAATTGCATGCAAATGTCAACCTTGCCATGAAAAAAAATTAAGTTTTCGCCAAAATATCGAAACTTTCTGCGGTTTTTGTGTAAGCAAGTATTTTACTTGAAAAACACTCAGAAATGTCTCTGTCAATGTTTTCAAACTATTATATTTGATTTACCAAAATCACACAAGTGCCAATTTCACATCTGTCACATTCATAATGGAGAGACGTCACATCCATAACAGAACTTTTTCCTCATAAATGCAAAAAATGTGAAATAAAGCAAAATAATCGTTTTTGTTCTATAGTGAGCCAACTCTTGTCCTTTTGATAAGCATCATTTCTTTTGGGTTTTGTAGTTTAATTCACAGAATTTCTACAAAGTATGTTGTAGACTGTTAACTTGCATACTTTTTTGGTCACATCCATAACGCATGTTTATTTCCCTCATTTAAAATATAAAAAATGTTTACAGATTGACATTTTTCTGATCTCATTACTATATAAACAGTTGTTTCAATATAATGTTAACATAAACTTTCTATGTGAATTTATGTTTTAAGATTTTACTGAAAATGTCACATCCATAATGCTGGAATTGCTCTTATATACTTGTGTGTGAATAAATAATAAGTACATCTTTATTTTGGGGCGAACTATCCCTTTAAAAATGAGCATTCATTCTGATGCATGATCATTTTTTATCATTTTTGTGCAGAGTTTGGTTTAATAAAACAATACTTAGTGTCAAATTGATTTCTGAAAAGAAATGATGGTCAGATACACAAAATACACTGTATACTTTAAAACAACCACAATAATAATAATAATAATAATAAATATGAATGTTTAACTGACACAAATGTCCTACAAAAATAAAAATTAAAAAAGTTAAATTAAAACCATCCTCTTTCATAATGAGAAAGCTTGAATTGTCTTATAAGGTTATTAAACATGTCCATCTGCTTGATCTACACTCAGAAAATTACATTTGCTATTTGTTCAAACTATTTATTTAAAAGGAGCTGAAGCAACACAAGTCTTGTTAACTTAATTGTTAAAAAACTTAATTGTTTTACGTCCAATCCACTTAAAATGGTAAAAAACTAATATGTTAACTTAATTCCTTCAGGTTGTCCCAACATATTGTGTGGAACTAAGCATTTTTTACAGTGTTAGAATCGTTTTTACAATCGACACTGACTTCCACAACAACATTGAGGTCCACAATGGAAATGAGCCAATGACTTTTTTGTGTATTTTATCTTTGACAGTTTTTAAAATATGCACAAATCAAGACGTATTGGACTTGTTTGTATGTTCTTGTTAAATTGTCAAGTAAAAACAAACAATCCCATAATTCTTTAAAGTGCATGAACCGGAAGCTGAGACAGTTTTCTTTACCATATTGTGACGCAGTTCCTAGGGAAACTAAATATTAAATAAGATAACAGTGGGCGTGGCTTGTTTTTTTCTACTGCGAGCTGATTGGATGTAGTAAAGTAGGCACTTCGTTTATCTGGAAAAGGGTTTAGGGAGAGTTATTACAACCTAACAGACACCTCCTGCTCACCATTTCTGTTTGTTGTCAAAACTGACAGTTAGAGGGGCGTGGTTAAGTATGTTAGCCACGCCCAATACCTCAGACAGACCTAATCTGAGAAATTAACTGAAAACAAACAATCAGTGCATTTTCAGATTTCAATTAAAGCTTACAAAGGCAAACATTTTTTTTCCTTATGACATGCACAGATGAATTGTTCACAAAACAATTGTTCATCAAAATCATACGGTTAGTTTTGATTTCATTTGTACTTTAAGTCATGTTTTCCCTCCCCCTGCTTCGTCACTCACCTGAAGTCGCTGTACGGATGTATAATCCACACCCCAAATGACTTGACCCTGTCCTGCTCGGCCGCAACCCCTTTAGCGCTCCCAAACATCCGCAGGGAGAACTTATTGACCCCAGGCTGGAGCATAGCGCTGAACTGCCTCTGGAGGAACGTGGACTGGTCAACAAACGGCCCGTCCTCTGCTTCAGACGCCACAGGGGCTCCTGAGGACTCGGGCATTGCTTTATGGGGGCAAGGCGGGGTGGCAGCGGTCACGGTGGTGGTGGCTGTGGTCCCGTCCAACCCTGCGGTCACCTCCAGGGACTTCGAGGTGGGACTGGCCCCTGAATCTGAGCGCTCTTGGTTGTGGTTTACGATAGATAGCAGTCTCCGGCTCACATCCTCGGCTTCTCCTCGCAGTAAAGTCCTGGAGGACGAACGCCAGCCGGTTAGGGAGAAACCCCCTCTGGAGCGAAGCTTGGAGTCCCCGTTTGAAGCCGGAGGTTGACCATCGCCGTCCATAATGCAGATCTACTGATGCTCCTGCAGGTTCAAGACTAGTTTGACAAGAACAATAAAATGAGGACACCTAATAACACAGATTTTTTTACACCCAAAAACATGATGTTTGCCGTTTGTTTAAACTACTTAACTAAAGTGAAGTTTCACAAACTAATTTCGAGAGGAGCATGTGATATGATTGATCGCAGTTGGTCTCTCATCTATCCGCTTGTGAAGTGGTGACGTGTTGGTGACGTATGTAATACTGTTTCCGGGTCTAAGCCGCCACTCATTTGAATTGAGAAAATATTCATTCATATGACACATTAAAATGAATTTTATATAAAGTCATAGTGTAGACAACAATCTCTGGGCTTGCTGCATCACAAATACCAAAATTTTAGCAATTTATAAAAAAATGAATCACTTTCTGGCCATCAGATATTAGGCCTGGATATATACATTTCGATTGTGATTTTCGAAAGTATTACAGCGCTTTGTAAACGTTTATTATTACCATTTGATGAATCTCCCCATACAGTTTGATATAGCGATTGGACCCGGAAGCCGATTCACGTGACGTCACACTTAACAAGCGGATAATCATTAGTAAGCCAATTAGATTAATCCAAACTCACTTTAAGTAGCCTGTCTAAAACTACTCCCTTATCTTCGTTTTCCAAAGAAACCCCCTCTCCACCCCATCTCCCCCTTTCCTCCTTTACCAGGGGGAGCTATCAAGAACTACCTGATCTCGTACCCCCCTCAAACCTGCTATTATTATCAAGCAATATCTAAGTGCGAACTCTTGAAATGAGCTGAAAAAACACAATCCTTGAGGTTTTTGGGACAACCTAATAGTTTTATGTTCAATCCACTTGAATATGTAAAAACTAATCAGTTAACTTAACTCTTGTTGTCTTGACACAAACCGATTGTGTGGAACCTAGCATTTTTTACAGTGGAGTGACAGCACCAAATGTTTAAGACTTAATAAGCGATTTGTTTTCAAACATTCAGAATTTTCACACAATCAGACCTATGCGACATCGGAAATTATCTATTTATATGCTTTTTGTTCATTAACTCTGTGCAGTAAGGTTCCGTCTGCTAAAATCAGTTCATTTAACTGAACTACTTTAACATACACTCACCGGTCACTTTATTAGGTACACCTGTCCAATTGCTCACTGCTCACATGGCAGCAACTCAATGCATTTAGGCATGCAAACATGGTCAAGACAATCTGCTGCAGTTCAAACTGAGCATCAGAATGGAGAAGAAAGGTGATTTAAGTGACTTTGAACGTGGCATGGTTGTTGGTGCCAGATGGGCTGGTGTGAGTATTTTAGAAACTGCTGATCTACTGGGATTTTTACGTAAACCATCTCTAGGGTTTACAGAGATTGGTCTGAAAAAGAGAAAATATCCAGTGAGCGGCAGGTCTGTGGACGCAAATGCCTTGTTGATGCCAGAGGTCAGAGGAGAATGGTCAGACTGGTTTGAGCTGACAGAAAGGCAACAGTAACTCAAGTAACCACTCGTTACAACCGAGAAGAGCATCTCTGAATGGACAACACGTCCAACCTTGAGGCGGATGGGCTACAGCAGCAGAAGACCACACTGGGTGCCACTTCTGTCAGCTAAGAACAGAAAACTGAGGCTACAATTCACACAGGCTCACCAAAATTGGACAATAGAAGATTGAAAAAACGTTGGCTGGTCTGATGAGTCTCGATTTCTGCTGCGACATTCGAATGGTAGGGTCAGAATTTGGCATCAACAACATGAAAGCATGGATCCATCCTGTCTTGTATCAGCGGTTCAGGCTGGTGGTGGTGGTGTAATGGTGTGGGGGATATTTTCTTGGCACACTTTGGGCCCATTAGTACCAATTGAGCATCATGTCAACGCCACAGCCTACCTGAGTCTTGTTGCTGACTATAAACCATTCCTTTATGACCACAGTGTACGCATCTTCTGATGGCTACTTCTAGTAGGATAACGCACCATGTCATAAAGCGCGAATCATCTCAGACTGGTTTCTTGAACATGAGTTCACTGTGCCCAAATGGCCTCCACAGTCACCATATCTCAATCCAATAGAGCACCTTTGGGATGTGGTGGAACGGGAGATTCACATCATGGATGTGCAGCCGACAAATCTGTAGCAACTGCATGATGCTATCATATCAATATGGACCAAAATCTTTGAGGAATATTTCCAGTACTTTGTTAAATCTACGCTACCAAGGATTAAGGCAGTTCTGAAGGCAAAAGGGGGTCCAAACCGGTACTAGTAAGATGTACCTAATAAAGTGGTCACGATTTTGACCTAAGCTGCAAAATAAATTACTTTATCAGGTAATAACATTGATTTATTGGATGAACATGTTTAGATAAAAATAAATGTTTTAGCTGCAAAAGGACAATAAAGTAAAATCTGTAAAATTTTACTTAAAAAAACATTTAAATTAAGGCATTAAAATCAATGGTGAGAAAAATAAAGATTATAAAGTTGATTTCAAAAATACAACAGTTTTTTTAGTTATTAGCTCAATTTAATAACATGATGACTTTTGATTTTACTGCATTATTAGGCATTAACTAAGTAATTAACATCAGCTAAGATTAATAAATGCTTTTGTAGTTGTCAATGCATTAATCTTAGTTAAAATAACTGATTTTAGCAAATTAAACCTTTACCGTACAGAGTTAATGAACAAAGACACTAAAAGTTTAAATAATTATTATTTTGAAGTGCACAATACCAAAATGGTGCATGTTCATTATCACCGTTTATCGAATTGAATATTGGCATATGTCTAATACTTGTGATGAATCTTTGAGAATCTTTTCAATATGAAAAGACAAAATAGGATTTTAACACCAATAATAAATGTAATAAATGTTAATATGTCACTATATATCTTTATAATACTTAAAGATAATTACAAATGTATATGTGCAGTGGATGTGTACAATTCAAGATGAATTCATTTCACTTCGTTGCAATAATTCATCTTATGATGGAGGCATACCTCTGATTATTAATAGCAACAACCAGTACATATATTCATCTGTTGTAAATCTCTGTTCGTAGTTAATACAACCTGTAAATAATCTGTAAATATTACCAATAGTTTTTCTATAACTGCACTTTATAACTTATACCTATATCCTGCACTTGCTGCTATTGCACTCCTCATTAAACCTAAACTGCATTTCGTTGCCTTGTAACTTACTTGTACATGTGTAATGACAATAAAGTTGAATTTAATCTAATCTAATCTAATAATGCAAACATAACTGATTACATATGCTACAAACTCTTTTACATGTAATATATAACGTTAACTCAACTCAGCACTCTCAAAAAGCTCAATCATATCTGTATTTACTGTAAGTTTACCAGTACAAGCGGACTCCGGAAAGTTCCAAGGAGAACCCAGTCGTTCCCCGCTGTGTAATTCATCCGCCCTTGGAAAGTTCCTCAGGGAATAAGTGCATTTATTGTCAATATTATTCCTCCTTATGCATTTTCCATTCCTAAAACATCTCGCGCGCGCGGGAAAAATAAAGCTCCTCGTCTTGTTGTCAAATCACGCGTCGGTTATGAGATGAGGAAGAGGATGAAAGCCGCAGAGGTTTGCGGATAATCGGCTTCTTGATGGCAGGCGCTGTATTTATCTCTCTCTCTGCTGACACCTGCGTGTTTTACCGGTCTGGATGTACAGGTAAGGGACTGAGCGTCACATCGCAGCGGAACAGATGGGAGGAAATGGGCGGGGAAAACCTGTGCTGAGGACACGACGCTCACAGGTGTATTTACCTGAGGATGATTACAGCTTTTTAAATACATTTAGCTCAAATATACTGTAACTTATGGGACAAAATCTTTCATATTATATTATATTATATTATATTATATTATATTATATTATATTATATTATATTATATTATATTATATTATATAGGCCTACATGTATACATTCTTGTCTCTTGTGTGTTTTTTTACTACTTCAAACGTTGACTACTTTATCCACACTGTAAATGTTGTCATGTTGTCCCAACACAAGTCGATTAAGGTAACAAATTTAAGTGGATTGAACATAAAACAATTAAGTTTTCCGTAGAAAAATCTCAAGAATTGTGTTGTTACAGCTCATTTTAAATAAGTAGTTTGAACAAGCAGCAACATATTTTTTAGTTTATACACATATAAAAGAATATTTATAATCACATTAGCATAACATATTTGTAGAAATACAATTTCATTATTATTTTTTATCATTATTATCTATTTACATATTTATTAATTCAATTTATACTCTTTAAAAACTGATTATTTGGTTCAGTAAATGTGAATGTTATGTCACCCAGCAAAACTTAACTTTAATTTCAATTTTAATCAGTTTGGTAGTTGCTAGATGAACTGAAAAGCCTACATGTTTTAATTTTTATTATGAATTTGTTAAATGCGTTTATTGACGTTAATTTCTACATTAATTTATCTAACATTAGTCAGTTCATTCTGAAACAACACAAACAAGCAACCCAGCAGACCCGCAACGTCAAAAGACGTTAATATATAGGCTAGATTTAGGTTGCCAGCATCTATAAGAAGGTTATTTTTACGTCCAATAACAATGTGGAACAATGTTGATATTTTGTTGACTTTAGATTATATTCGAAAGTGACCAAAGTCCAACGTCGAGCCAACATCTTAAACCATCATATTGACGTCAAATACTGACATGTATTCGTCATGTATGGCAACCAAAATCCAGCATCTGATAGACGTCATATTGGTGACGTCCACACAACGTCAAGCTCTAACATCATTAGACGTTGATATTTGGTTGTTTTTAGGTTGCGTTGGAAAGTAACCAAAATGCAACGTCTGTCCAACGTTGGACATTGACGTCAGCTTGACGATGGGTTCTGACGTCAACCCGATTTTCATTTCAAAACAACGTCCCAGGATGTTGGGGTGCAATGTCAATCTGACGTCATGTTGACGTACTGTGGCTGCTAGGAATGAACATGAACATGTATTTTTATTAACAAATAAATCGCTCATTGCTTAGTAGAAGAGCGCGGGGAACAAAGTAACGCGGGGTCAAATGTAACACAGAGTTTTAAGGTATTTGCTCAGGGTTAATCATGGCATGCTTCCGAGGTTTTCGCCAGTGTCGGCAGACGTCTTCCTTCCAATTATCGAAAATTTTCAGCGAAATTTGGACGAGAAACACAGGAGAAACCATTTTTGCAACATAAAAGTATTTTTTATTATAGTCGATATTTTTTTATTTTAAAGAAATCGGTGAAAGTATGTACGTAAAATCGTATATTGTTGTGATTACCATCTTCTAGGCTAAAAGATGAAATCATTTTGAAAGATGTATAAAACGCACAGAGACTGCTAGCCAGTTTTGATTAAAACATGACACAGCGGGGTTAGTTGTAACAGGTTGTTACAATTAAGCCACACACTGTTGGACACCAATTAAACTAACACATTTTTTTTTTTAATTTTGAGTGTAATGTTGAGAACTTTTTAAATAAAAATGTTTTTTAGCCGAAAATATTAAACAAAAATATTTTATTGCTAATAATGCAAATAAATGCATTGTATAATAATGGATAAATGGATAATAATGCAAATAAATTCAAATGTGTTTATCCAATAAACAAAAAATAAATAAACATACTGTGCTATGTAGAATAAAAAAGAAAAGAGCCAATTACTGAGGAAATATAGCTACTGTTTAAAGTAAACTGAATTTAAATTAATGGTGTGAAATCTGCCTTTATAAGCATGTTACAACTAACCCCCTGCCTGTTACAACTTGCCCCGCAGGTGGGGTAAATAGTAACATTTTTACTCCTGTCGCTTTTGGCAATACTGCACAGAAACCAACGGTCCGGCGATCATAATTCCAGTGCTCATTTGTAGGAGAGGGTTGTGTGTTGTTGGTTAAAAAAATATGGTTTGTCTAACTCTATAACTTTGTTCATTATTTGACCAAAACCAAAAAGTGTTACTTTGTGCCCTGCTCTCCCCTAAGCCTTAGTCCAATATCAACACATGGAACCCTATAGATAAAAAGTGTTACCATATAAAACAATATCACATTAGATTTAATCAAGATTAATCGTGATTATTATTTATACATTGTTTGTGTCATATACATATATAATTTATAACTAAATATAAATAAACATTTTCTCAAATATACGCATGCATATGTGTACTAATATACAGTATAAATAATAAAAATACAGTACACGCACATATATTTTGTCAAAACAAACATTTGCTTTTGATGCGATTAATCAGGATTCATTTTTACCCAGCACTAGTTGTAACTTAAAAATGAAGTATAAACTACAACTACTTCCTAAACAAATTGTAGCTCTACGACAAAACAGTTGGATATTTTGCATGATACCGTTCTTGAAGTTTTACTGTTTCATTTATTTTTGCTGTGTTTTCTATGAGTGCTTCAATGGTGGTTCATTGACAGTTTACTGTACTCGTTTTGCGTACCTCAGTCAGAATCCATATCAATTACATTCCATGTTTTAAACAGTCTCAAATCAGAGTCAAACTGCAAAACTGACATTGTGAAAATGGACTATCGTCAATCTAATTAATATAGTAAATAGAGACAACTACAGTCACATCATGTTTTAAAGGGACAATTCACCCAAAAATAAAAGTTTGCTAACAATTTCCTTAAGTGGCTCTAAACTTTTATGATTTTCTTTCTTCTGTTTAACACAACAGAAGCTATTCTGAAGAACGCTCGGGGGGGAAGCAGCCATTGACGTCTAAAACAACAATGAAAGTCAACAGTTTTTCCCCCAACATTCTTCATTATAACTTACTTTGTGTTCAACAGAAGAAAGAAACATAAACAAGTCTGGAACAAGCGAAGGGTGAGTAAACGACAGCAGAACTTTACAGAATTTACATTTACATACACAGTTTACTCTTGTAAAATAACTTTGTTACCTGTCGTCGCTCACATGAGGGCATCAGTCGGGTAAATACAGCGTCTATCTAACATATATCTAGTTTCGACCACTGTCAGTCCTGTGAAGTGCTGAGTATCGTGTTCCTGAGTCTGAGCATAAGTGAGACGCTTTACCTTTGGTGAGTGAGAGGAAGACAATAAAAATAATTAAAGACACGATCTCTGATGTACAAACAGATGGAGAACGCAGCCAAAAGATCCGGATCACATCCTTTAATGTTCTGTGTACACTGATGATGTCTATCTGTATCCAATAAATTAATTTAGTCTTACATAAAAGTAGTTTTTTTATTATTATTGATTTAAAGCGTTGGGGCATCACGGTGGTGCAGCGGGTAGCACAATCGCCTCACAGCAGAAAGGTCGCTGGCTCGCAAGTTTTAAAAAAAATCTGTTTTTGAAAATTGTTGGAATATATTATCAATTCCATGCGTGTTCAATAAAAAAGGTCAGAAGAGGGTTTTCGGCAATGTCAAAATATTAGTAATTTATTAGGTACAAATGAACGATTTGATGAACGGAATTCTCGGTATCGGCAATGTAATGCAAGAATTACATTCAGGAGGTGCGTAACCACTCTCCATTTCCTGACTCAAGAATTTATACACAGCTGATATTAACAGGTGGAGTTTAGTGGAACTCGTCACTTGTTAATCATTCTCCAGTCCTCAGTCAGCCGCACCCATACATACGTCCTCTTTTTCTACAAATTCTCTGCACAACATTAAAAGCTTAAGACTTCTCAACTGCAAATATTCTGTGTTCAGTTTCAACCCGTCTCTGCTCACAGGAAGTTTAGTTTAGTCATTCAGGCCTTCGCATTTCTATCAGCTTCATCTACTTCTGCAAAAATGCTTCATTAGTATGCAGGGCAAATCACACTCAAGAGAAGAAGTTTGGTTAATATTTTACCTTAAGCAATTCAAATGTTTAAGAAAAGAGACCAAAGTAATAAAAAATTAATTCTTAAAAAATAAAATCCTTTTTCAAAACAAACTAATGAAGACAGCAGAAATCAATCATTTATTTTAAATATTTAGCCTGACATGGTTACTGATCCAACATAATTTAAATGTTTTTTTAAATAAAATATATTGTTCATTCATTTTCTTTTCTGCTTAGTGCCTTTATTAATCTGGGGTCGCCACAGCGAAATCAACCGCAAACCTTTTCAGCACGTTTGCCCTTCCAGCTGCAAGCCATCACTGGGAAACATCCATACACACTCATTCACACACATACACTACAGACAATTTTAGCTTACCCAATTCACCTATAACGCATGTCTTTGGACTGTGGGGGAAACTGGAGCACCCGGGGGAAACCCACACCAACACGGGGAGAACATGCAAACTCCACACAGAAATGCCAACTGGCCAAGCCGGGACTCAAACCAGTGACCTTCTTGCTGTGAGGCGACATCGCTACCCACTGTGCCACAGCGCAACGGGGGAAAAAGTTGTTTTCACCCAGATGTTTAAAAAGAACATATTTTAGAGCAGTAACCACAATACTGTGATACCGTGAGACTTTTATCCAAGATTGTCATACTGTCAGAATCTTATACCGGCCCATGCCTACTCAATAAGTTTTTCTGTTTGTTCAAGCTACTTATTTAAAATGAGTTGAAACAACACAATTGTTATTTTTTTTTTTTTTGGGGGGGGGGGGGGGGGGGGGGGGGGGGGGGGGGGGGTTGGGGGACTTAATTGTTTTCTGTTCAAATCAACTTAAATTTCTACAAATAATTAAGTTAAACCTCAAGCTGGGAATCGATTATATACGTTATATACGTTGCACATAACCACTAGGTTATTAGGCAGGCAAATAGGCAGTAAAACACCATTTTTAAATAAAAAGTTCACACTTCGCTGATGATTGATAATAAAGCATGTTTGGCGTGCTGTTCTACGAGAGAGCCCGGGGCTCCCTCCCGTTTGCAGGATGAGAGGGGAGTTTGAGCTCAGGTTGATTTCGGGAACTCCCCTGATATTTTAGCTAAATTAGGGATTGCTATAAAGAGATAACTACTTACTAGGAGCAGGTCTATAGTGCCGATTTAGATTTAGTCAATTAATTTAAGTCACATGTTTTTGGATGGAGGAAACCGGGGGATACAGGGGAAAGCCACGCGAGCACGAGGAGAACATGTAAACTCCACACAGAAACTTCACGTGTAGTGTGAACAAAGTCTGATGTTTGAGAAAATTTTAAGGAGCCGCTAACTATATCAATTTTCTATAACTATATCAAGTTTTGTTTTACTTTTTATTAAAGTGTGCCATAATAAATGTTCTATATTAGCGTGACCGAAAATAATAAAAAAAAACAACATTTAATAGTAATCAAATACAGTGAGAGGGATACATCTTCATTGTTGGACACTTATCTGCATATAGTGCTATTTACTTTTTATGAAATTATGATTTGTTTTCTCCACGACTTGTCAAACTTGTTGGACAATTTCAATAAATAGAGGTGTCACACCAAAGGGCAGTAAAACTAAAAACACCAAAAACTTGCACATCATGGGCTTTGGTCAATTCAAATTTACTGTGAAATTGCCGATATAAAATAAGGATATAGTGTCACACAAGAGGACATCATTTACACTGAAGAAAAAATGATTACCATTTACTAAAATAGGCACTTGTGAAATAAGTTCATAAGTTAATTAGTAATTAATTTAAAACAGTTGTAATTTATTGAATAGGAAAAATGTCTGAGATTTGGCTCAAAAGTGTTCAAAACAAAAACATACGAGTAGTTTTTATAACAAGAGGTTCATGGAAGACATGGAAAACTGCATTTTCAATGATGATAATACTAAATATATTGATTTTTGTCATTTGTGACAGTGAAAATGCAACGTCATAACCCATAAATCAGCACCAGGGATTGGCCAAATTATTGATCAGCAAAAATGATCTGAAGCATCTTTATTGCAAAAATGTACAGTAAAAGAAAGCCAGACACATGAGCTGGTTCAATAGTTTACAGTAGATAGAGTGTAGTTTGAGGCATCTGAGAGGAGATTGGAGTTCAATTGGAGTTCATCTGTTTTGAAGTGACTGAACATTATCAGTGAAGAAAATAACAAATGAAGAAATAAAAAAAAATGCAGAAACATGGACAAAATATGAAGTGCACATACACTGAAATGTTGGGGAACAACATAAGTAACACAAAGAAATGAATGTAACATTTTGAAGGAAAAAGTTTGAAAGAGTCTTTTCACAATAACTGGTTTCATTTATAACTTTTTTGACCACAAAACGGATATAAATACAATGACATTACTCTGTTATAATCACCATTTGGGTGTGCATTACCCTTTACATTTCATAATCGGACAATATTCCTGGAGTGCAGCGTCTCATCGTTCACCTCAGATACTGAACGGAGTTTGTGATGGAGGCTTGTGCTGCGTTCAGGTTCAGACTGAGCCCTTGGAAGGCGCCAAAAAGAGAGTTGTCATTTTTGCTGGAGGTTTTGCTGTTTAGGTTTGTCCTCTGAACTGGTGCCTGAAAGAAAATAGAGATCAAAGTTAGCCGTATTATAATATATTGCTATTTCAGGAATAAAATGAGAACCCAGGAGACTCATTTTGGAGACTCATTCATTCATTCATTCATTCGTTCATTCGTTCATTTGTTCATTCGTTCATTTGTTCATTCGTTCATTCATTCGTTCATTCGTTCATTCATTCGTTCATTCATTCGTTCATTCATTCGTTCATTCATTCGTTCATTCGTTTTCCTTCGGCTTAATCCCTTTATTCATCAGCGGAATGAACCGCCAACTTATCCAGCATTTTTTTACACAGCGGATGCCCTTCCAGCTGCAACCCAGTACTGGGAAAAATCCAAACACACTCATTCACACTACAACCAATTTAGTTTATTCAATTCACCTATACCGCATGTCTTTGGACTGTGGGGGAAACCGGAGCACCCGGAGGAAACCCACGGCAAAACAGCGAGAACATGCAAACTCCACACAGAAATGCCAACTGACCCAGCTGGGGCTCAAATCAGTGACCTTCTTGCTGTGAGGCGACATCGATACATATTGAGCCACCGTGATTGGAGACTAATTTCAAGCAGAATTTCTTTATTTAGATGTGTTGGTTGTCCTGCAATCAAACAGCGTCTTCAAGAAGATCTCCTAAATAAGTCTACTGGACTGGTTTCTCATTTTTTTTCCAACACCGTTCATGAATGTGAATTGCAGAAAAGTACCTTGGCGTAGCGGTGTGGACTTCTGTAATGCACCCTCATGGCGGCTCTTTCTGCGTTTTTCTGTGCAATTGTGACTTGTCTGTGTTTCCTGTTTAAACAAAATATTAACAATTACTTAAAGTGAATCAATAAAAAGGCTGTTGTTATATTATAATCAGTGTTGGGTAAGTTACAGTACTCAAAAAAAGACATTCATTACTAATTACGTCATTAAAACTGTATTTAAATTACTTTTGTAATTACTTTGCCTGAAAAGTAACTTAATTACTCAATAATTTAATTAAATGACTCAATTAAAAAAAACACATAAAAGGCAAAGACAATGGATATTAAACTCTTAATTGTCAATTTTAGTTATATTTATTAAAAAGTAAGACATTTTAAACAAGATGCGTATAAAAACACAATACGTTTCAAATGACAGCATATTTCATTAAATTTCTTAAGCATGTTTAGTCATCAAATAAGTCTATCTGTGGTTGAAAATGTAATTATTATGCAAATAAAAATATTTACTGTGGTTCTCTGAATTTATACCCTCTATTTTCATGAGCTAAATTATCAGTTCATATTTTTATTAAGAATATGCAATTGTCTTGATGAATCTTTAATTTTTCTTTAGTTGAAAAATGTTATTATTCTCTAATATATATTTTTATAACAACAAAAATATATATATAGTTACTTTTAATAGTTGCTTTTCTGAATTAATTTAGAGCAGAGTTGCCCAAACTCAGTCCTGGAGAGCCGATGTCCTGCATAGTTTTGCCTGGAAGTTTCTAGTATACCTGGAAAGAGCTTGATTTGCTGGTTCAGGTATGTTTAATTGGGGTTGGAACCAGGGGAGGATTTAACCAATAAGCGAAGTAAGCAGCTGCTTAGGGCCTCAGGAAATTTGGGCCTCTCCAATAAATACCTAGAAGTATAAATTATACACATAACATTGTTTTCTATCATATTTTATATGTTGAGCGTCTTACAAATACAATTTTAACGTGATTATAACATCTACGCAAATTTGTCTTACAGCCCCAATCATGGAGCAGACCAGCAGTCAAGTCAGGTAAACATTTAGACGAATTTTTGATTTTTTCTTTTTTGTTGTGAATTCATTTTAAGAAAACAAAGGCCCAGTTTCACAAACAGGGCTTAGCTTAAGCCAGGACTAGACCTTCGTTAAATTAGGCTTTTTAAGCCACATTTTTAAAAACAGCCTTAGAAAAATACATTACTAGAGTGCACCTGTAAACAAAAAATGACACTGACATATTTTTAGACATCTCACTGCAAGTTATTTTCAGTTGAGACAGCTCAAACATGCAATTTAATCCATGACTAGCCTTAAACCTTGTTTGTGAAACCGGGGGAAAATCACTTAACATGTAGAGATTTTTTTTTTAAATAAAACATGAAAAAAAGATTCAGTGATATAAGTGATATAATAAAAAATTAATAAAACTACAAAGGGTGTATTTTAGGATGGTTGGGCCCCATAGCTGGAACTGCTTAGGGCCCCCAAATCACTAAATGCATCCCTGGTTGGAACTTAAATATGCAGGACCAAGATTGGGCACCCCTGATTTAGATAGAATTGTTGAATTTTTGTAGAATATTTTAAGAATAATACAAGTAACTTTAATTAAATCACCTAAACACTAAAGGCAATCTCTTACTTTACTTTTCAGAGGAAAAGTTAATTACAGTAAGTCGTTAGTTTGCAACTAATTTAGGCGTACATGGAATCTGCGAGTGCAGAAACCCGCAGATTTCTTAGCCCATCATCGAGATATGTATTTACCTGTGTAAATGTGTGTAAATTTATATTTATTCAGTTTTAAATTAATTTCAGCAATAATATTGACTAATATAAAAGCGTTTATTTGATTTATTTACAATACAGGTTGTAAAGTAATATTTTCTGTCTTTTAGTAGATGTAGCCTATATTATATGAAAGACTTGCTTTGTTCTGATCTAAATGGATTTGCATTGTAGACAGTAAATAAAAGTTAAAAAGCTATTATTTTTTTATTTTATATTTTAGGTTTTTAGTTATGATACTCCCAAAATATATCCACATAAATCCGCAGATTTTTTTACAAAATTCTTCGCAGAAATAGCAAAAAATATCCGCAGATTCTGTCTGGTCCTACTAATTACACGTAACGTTAATTATAATATTGTTGTTACTATTTTCATTTTTGTATTCGGTTTAAATTTACCATCAAGAATTTGGATACTACTATTATTAGTAAGTAAATGTAGATATTATCGCATTAAGAATGTGTTTTGGCACCTTTCTCTGTGCAGTTCGGCTTGGTAAGTCCGTAGCCAGGATGAATCATGTGCGGTCGGCCCGTAGCAGCAGGGGGCGCTCTTCCGGCGCACAGCCTTTCCTTTTCGGCTATAAGCGTCCTGATCCCCGGTCACGCAGCTGGTCAGCTGTCGGAAAGGCGCTCCGAGGGATTTCTTCACCACAGCACTCATCACTTCTTAACTTCGCACTTCTCTTTATATTTTAGATACTGAAGGGCAAGAGTCAAGGTTGCTGGTATTTCACTGTTTTCCCGCTATTTAAACAGTCCAGTCTCATAAATGAATGCAAAGCTACAAAAACAGAAAGACAGAGATCAGTTTATAAGAATAAACACAAAAACTTCTTAAAGGAAAAATTTGGATCAGATTTTGATACAAATTGCTTCTTTTGTCAGAACAACACAAACGCTTCATCACTTATTTTGGTCATGCAACTACAGTGCTCAGCATAAGTGAGAGCACCCCAGTCTGAAAGTGAATATTTGTATCCATTTCTGACTGAATAATGTATTCTGGTGCATTTAAACAAAACAGATTTAATAAACAGATATGTATTAAAATAATATTTTAGTCACCAAACACATTCAGAAATTGAAAGATAATACAAGTAAATTCAAGCAAAATAAAAAAATACAACCTACAAAATTTCCACTAAATTTAAAATTTTTTTTTGCTTCTCTTGATTTTTCCTCTTTTTTTTAAATTTGTATTTGTTATTTTTCTAGAACATACACATTTGGGTGTACCAGTTTTTAGACCGTATCTAATGTATCTGCACAAATATAATATTGTAAATCTTCCTATTAAAAATATGAATTTAAAAGAGAGATGTGTGAGGGGTGTACTAATATATGCTGAGCACTGTTCCAATTTTGGCAAGATGTTGATTTATTTATCTCAAGTATTACTTCACAGAATTTTTCTGTGACTCCAAAAGTGATTATCATAATTTTTTTAATACAAATTTTAACATCTGCCGTATGTTTTTATATGCAACTGTATTCTTTCATATGCAGATTTTATCTTCATAAATGTAAATTTTCAAATTGCAAGCCAATATTTATATTTATACAAGATTAAAAAATACTTCCAATTCCAGATTTTCTTAACAAAAAAGCACTCAAAACATACACAATTTGCACGACCTTTGATATGTATAATCTTTTAGATCTCTAAATTGCTGTTATCTTCTTATTTTGCCCTGTTCACTCTCCATTATACATCTATCCTCAGATCAGATAACCTATTGATATTTCTTCGTTTTTTGTTTAATTTCTGTAGCTTTCTTCTTCTTGTTTCTCATTCTTTATTGGCACCATTGTAAATAATCTAATGATTATTAATATTGTAAATGATGTGGACCAAATATATCTTTGTTATACAATAAATGTTAAAAAAAAAAAAAAAAAAAAAAAAAAAAAAAAAAAAAAAAAAACACTGAGAAATACAAAAAACAAAAGTGGCTCTTTCATTTATTTATTAATTATTATACTTTAACAACACCGTAGTTGCAACAAACTTTTTTATAGGCTATAAACGTAGGCTTTTACTGACGATTAAATAGTCTAATGTTAACAGTGTAAAACGCTGCAGTATTATTTCAGAGCATATTAAATGCAGCTTTTTGTGAAGAAACATGACTTTAAACACATTTAAAAACTTCAAACTACACAAAAAAAAAATGTTCAAACTATTCACTTAAAATGAACTGAAACACAATTCTTCAGGTTATTTTGTGAAAACTTAATTGTTTTATTTTCAATCCACTTAAATTAAGTTAACTTAAGCGTGTGGAACACAGTTTCTTATCGTGTATACAGATAAAATAGATATTACATTCTACCGTTACCAATAAGCATTCTAATGAGCTATATGTATAATATGTTTTTGTCATTGTTTTGTCTATGACTTTGCCTTATTATATTGTATATAATATATCTAACTTCATACACTGCAAAAATGACCCATTGGATTTACTAAATTCTTTTAATTTGTTCAATTTATATGGGCTGAATTTAAACAAATGAAGTTGAACATTACAAAATTTTATTTGTTTTATTAAATTCAGCCCATATAAATTGTTTGCAACCACTTCCCTTAAAAATGTTTTTGTAAATCGAATCGTGTTTTTTTTTAGTGTTTAAGCTATTATTTATTGTTATTATAGTAGAAAAAGTGCTTAACTAGTATTTTCTTAAATATATATATATTAGCATTCAATATATGAAATATAAATAATATTCATCTACACAATGTTTATCATTTGTAGTCTGATATCGAGTCGTAATAACAGAAAACAACATTCAACACATTGAATACACATAATAGGAATGGTAAATTACATTCTTTTTGTACGTTATAGTGTAATTGTATATTAAAAAATGATATCAAATACAATTAAAATGACAGATTAATAACATTTAATTAGGGTTATCAGCTAAAATTTAACATTATCCATCCATCCATCCAAATAAGTATACACAAGCACATACCTGTAGTCGGAAGCTCTTCAGAAGCTCATATTATGATCCAGGAATCCACCGTATATGTCCAGACTCACCCACTCCCTCACAGTCTTTGCTCTGTCTCTAGCAAACGTCCTGAGCTACATGTTTTTAAAGCTCGCTCCCTCCCCTGCATCTGTGCTCAGCTAATTCCCAAATGACGTAATTGTTTCTAATCACATTAGTTTCACAGCCATGTGAGAGACAAGAAACCACTGACATGCTGCTGCTCAAACTGCTGCTATTTGGGGTCCAAAGTCATGGTTTCTTTTCGCTATTTCTTTTCCAAACATTTATTAATATTTTAAATCAGTTATTTTAATAATTTTAATCACTCACTTGCATTAATCACAACCTAATTCAGGCTAAAAGTCGACTATATTTTCTCTAGAAGTGTATTTCTTTCCTATCATATATCATCGTGTGACCAAAACATTTGACTGATCTCCTTTTGCTAATATTTCTCATTTATAAAAAGCCCTGAACAGTAATTTACTAACATTAAGAATGAATAATATTGTTTTATTAATTATAGTTCAACATTTACTAATGCATTATTAACATTCAAACTAATGTTACTTAACTTTAATAACATTAACACAGATGAAAAAATACCATAATAAATGCTATGGATGCTCCGATTGATCGGCCGATAGTCACATTTCATGACTCGATCGGTACTCACCAATTTGGTTGATCTCATAAACCAAATCGCAGGTGTTTGTTTATGAGTTTACAAGCAGAGAAAGATGCAAGCGCTCCCGTATATTATACATAGCCTAAGTAAAATGAATGAATGTATTGTTTTCTGTAAAGCTGCTTCTGGCCATGACATGTTCACACCTAAATGGTTATAGGAGACACGTTTAAGGTATTATATGCAGCATCCTTTACTTATTCTCATATGCAAGGCAAGATCTTCTCTTAAGGTTCTTACTTAGAGTGCTTAAAATATTATAAATCTGGAAGCATCAGAATCGGTACTCTGTATCGGCCGATTAACATGACAAGGAATCGGTACTCTGTATCGGCTGCTAAAATCCTGATCAGAGCATCCCTAATAAATGCATTACTAATGGTTTGTTCATGTTAGTAAATACATTCTCTAATGGACCATTTTAAAGTGTTACCTATTAAATTGTAAAATATAGAATGACAGAACAATAAAGAATGACAGAACGATAAATAGAATGATAGAAAGATGGACAAAATTATTCAATTGATAGAATGATAGAACGATAGATAGAACAATAGAAAGAACCACAGACAATAGATAAATTGATTGATAGTTCTTAACGACAGAACGATAGGTAGATAGAACGACAGATACAGTTGAAGTCTGAATTATTAGCCCCCCTGTGTATTTTTTCCCCAATTTCTGTTTAACAGAGAGAAGATTTTTTTTAACACTTTTGTAAACATAATGGTTTTAATAGCTCATTTCTAATAACTGATTTATTTTATCTTTGCCATGATGACAGTAAATAATATTTGACTAGATATTTTTCAAGACATTTCTATACAGCTTAAAGAGACATTTAAAGGCTTAACTAGATTAATTAAGTTAACTAGCCAGGTTAGGGCAATTAGGCAAGTTATTCAATAATGATGGTTTGTTCTGTAGACTATCAGAAAAAAATAGCTTAAAGGGGCTAATAATATTGTCCTTAAAATGGTGTTTAAAAAATTTAAAACTGCTTTTATTCTAGTCGAAATAAAACTAATAAGACTTTCTCCAGAAGAAAAAATATTATCAGACATACTGTGAAAATTTCCTTGCTCTGTTAAACATCATTTGGGAAATATTTAAAAAAGAAAAAAAAAAAAAAATTCAAAGGGGGGCTAATAATTCTGACTTTAACTGTAGATGGCTGGAATCATAGAATAGAAAGAATGATAGAAAGATAGATAGGGTAGAAAAAGAATTATAGAACTAGATAGAACAATAGAATGGTAGAACTGACTGATATAACAGAACGATAGAACAATAGAAAGAACAATCGATTTATTCTATCGTTCTTTCTATTGAGTTAGAACGACAGACAGATAGATAAATAAATAGATAGAACAATAGAAGGAATAATAGAATGATAGATAGAATGCCAGATTTTTTATTTATTTATCCATTTTAAAGTGTTACCCATTAAATTGTATCAAATTAACTTTTACCTTATGAAAATGTGCATCCATTAATCTTGCGTTAATTATATTACTCCCAAAAGCAATGCAAGATTCTAGATATTGCCATTTTTTGCTCACTAATAAGATCTGAAGCGCTGCAATTGTGTGCATTTCGATGAGAAAATGATTTGTTGTAAATTGTTATTAAGCCTAGTGTCATTTAATTTTTTAATAAATGCCAAAATTGTTACCACTTTATCAAAAGGAGCACAGAATTGATTGCTGATCAGTGGATTTCTGAGTGTCCATCACACAGGTGAGTGGGCTTGACAAACCACCTGTATAAACACTCCTCTCTCTATATAAGCCAAACATGTTACTTAAACTGCATCTTACAAGTCACAAATCACTAACTATTAACCTTAAATACCTCAAAACATTGCACAATATCGTTTCTGTTTTACGTAAAGTACTTTTTATAGATGGTCTTATGTTATGAATAGTTAACTATACACAACCCATGTTTAGTTCGATTACTAGTTTGTTATTTATACGTTTAAAATTGCTCTTACGTCCAGTATTGTGTTGATTATGTTTATGTAGCACCATGGTCCAGCAAGACAACATTTCATTCCACTTTGTGTAGCAGAACGACAATAAAGTTCAATTTGACTTGGATTTAATCGGTTTTTATTTAAATCATGATTTCATTAGTACAATTTATGCTAGCAAATAAGATTTTTTTTGGTTAGAATTAAATTTTCTTTTATAATTGTCAACCCTGTTACCATCAAACTCTTGTTAAAGGTAAGAGAGTTGACAAATATAACTATTAAATACATTTTATTAGCATTATTACTGTTAAAAGAAGAAGTTATTAGTGTTTGGCATCCACATATTTAAAATAATACACAATTACCTTTTCTTTTCCCTCTCTCTTAACTTTTTGAAATGCAAAATGTAGCTCCAATTATAGCATCACCTATTTTTTTTTAAGGATATCTAATATGATAAGTTGCCCAAATGTGTTTCTTTAGTCTTAAAGCAGCGGAAGGGAAAAGCTGCTGTATGATGGTTGATCTTAACAGATTAAGGTTAAGATCTTTCCAACAGACGGCAGGAGGGAAAACAGATTGAGGAGGTTTAGTGACAGCAAACATGTGAATGGAGTCGGTGCTGAAAGAATGACGCGACCAGGGCATTTTTAACATCAACAGCTGTTACACTGTTCAGTCTAAAACAATCTGTTCATTCACAAACTGACTGACATTTTACACACACTAATGAATGAATTTAGTGGAAGTCAGTGATGCTAAATAATACTTTTGACTTTGTTAAATCTAATTTAACTAGTTTTTCTTCGATGTTTCAGTGTCATTTCTTTTAACAAATTACAATGAATCATAAAAAAACTCATCTATAAAGCTGCAGAAAGAATTAAAAGAGCAACTGGAAATTCTCAGTATCTTTGGATTTACAATTTATAGGTGCGTGTTTGTGTTTAACAATTTTTGAATTTATTTTTTATAAATCTAAGATAAAAATGATGTCATTTAAAAAAATGAATTAACATTTGGCCACAAAAGGCATCAAAAAGATGCCATGTTTCACAACATATTTATATTTAGATAAAACAATATCAATGTTTTAACATCAGAAAAGTAAATAATATTAATATTCCAGCGATATTTGCTGAAAAACACTGAGCGAATGAATATTTGCTACTCTGAGCATCTGTTTTTTTTCCATGAAATTGAAATGAGAACATTACCTTTAGAGAATAAAACAAAACCATATCTCTGTATGATATCATAAATATTATAAATTCATATCTCTGTATGATAGAACAATAGATGGAGAAAATTATAGATAGAATGCTAGAAAACAAAATGATAGAACGATAGACAGAACAAAAACAACAATAGATAGAACATTAGAGAAACCAATAGAAACAACGATAAACAATGAGGAATAGAATGATAGACAATACATAGAATGACAAAGAATGATAGATAGATAAACAATAAAAAATTATATAATGATAAACAAAGATCGAAAAAATAAGAGAATGATAGAACAATTGACAAAACGATAGAACAATAGATAGAACGATAGAATAGATAAATCAATTGATAGAATTATAGAATGATAGATAAATCGATTGATAGAAAGACAGAACGATAGGTAGATAGAATGACAGATAGATAGAATCACAGAACAATAGAAAGAATGATAGACCAATAGATAGAACAATAGAACAAATCTAATGATAAGTAGCACGACAGATAAATAGACAGACAGAATCATAGTACAATAGAAGGAATGAGAGCGAAAGATAATGATAAACCAACAGAAAGGTTGATCAAACAAGAATAATAGAGCGATAGATAGAACAAATGACAACGAACGGTAAATAAATCAATAGATAGATAGACTCATAGAATATAATGATAGAATAAATTGAATGATAGTAAGCCTGACAGAAAGATAGACAGACAGAATCATAGAACAATAGAAGGAATGATAGAAATTTAGAAAAGATGATAAACCAACAGAAAGATCAAACAATAAAGAAAAATAGAATAATAGAGTGACAGGTAAATAGAATCATAGAACAATAGAAAGAACGATAGAAGGATGGATGGAAGGAAATAAAAAAATAATAGAACTAGATAGAACGATAGAAATGATGATCAAACAATAAAGAATAGAATGATAGATAGAACATTGACAAAGAACAATAGATAAATCGATTGATAGAATGATAGTTTATGATAGATAGATAGATAGATAGATAGATAGATAGATAGATAGAAAAAAATTATAGAATGACAGAACAATAAAGAATAATAGATAGAACGATAGAAAGAAGGACAGAATAATTCAATTGATAGAATGATAGAACGATAGATACAATAATAGAAAGAACAATAGATAAAATGATTGATATTTCTTAACAACAGAACGATAGAACGACAGATAGATGGCTGGAATCATAGAATAGAAAGAATGATAGAAGGATAGATAGGGTAGAAAAAATTATAGAACGATAGAACAACTGAATGATATAACAGGACGATAGAACAATAGAAAGAACAATTGATTTATCAATTCTATCGTTCTTTCTATTGATTTAGAACGACAGACAGATAGATAGACAGATACATAAATAGATAGAATCATAGAACAATAGAAGGAATGATAGAATGACAGATTTTATTTGTGAAATAGTAAGTAAACAGTATTTAGCACTACTACTTCTAAAAGTGAACACTACTGCTGCTCAACGGTTGAAGCCGTCAGTGAGTTCAGTGATTTTCCTGCTCGTCAGCTAATATCATATTAAAGCTGTGTGTTGGTCACATTTTACTCAGTTTGTGTTTGAACAATAGGTCTGGAATCAGTAAATGACTGTATTAGATTACGACTGCCAGTGCGCTTTCTAAATAAAGCTGGTCAGAGAAAAGGTGCTTGTAGAAGAGCTTTACTGTGATTGACTACGGTAAGCTGAGCTCTTTAAATCCGCTGGTCATCAACGAGGTAAAGAGGGCCAATAACAACAAAAACAATCCTAAAATACCGCATTTCTGTGGTGTTTTACATTCTTTCAATAATTTGATGCATTTCTTTTGTTTTGTTTTTTTGCTTTTAGGCTCATTTTATATTTAAAAAAATATATAACTAAAAATAAATCAATGCCTTTGCTGCATTATTAGTGTAATGATGGATAGAATTAGTTGAAAATATTGTAAATGACTCAATTTCAGCAGACACACTGATCAGGTTTAACCACTTTTACAACAAATACATTTAGGATAGGTTGGAAGATTGTATTAATGCTAGCATATAAACTGCTGCTTATGATATACAGAATTACTACAATATTAATTCATTTGAACAGAAATGTAAAACTGAAAGCGTTTTAAGCAAATACAGTAAAATGTGAGTCAGCAAAGGTTTACATTATTGCAATTGAGGAGGTTTACAGACGGCAAACGTGTGAATGGAGTCAGTGCTGAGCGAATGACGTGACCAAGGTTTACCATCAACAGCTGCTACACTGTTCAGCCTAAAACATTCTGTTCATTCACAAGGAAATTCTCAGAAGGTAACATTATTCAAATTGATTTTTAATGAGTTTTTTTTTCTGAAAGGTAAATAAAGGTGTAGGTCAGGGGTGGGCGATTCATTTTTCCAAGGGGCCACATTAGACTCTGTGGAGGTTTTAGAGATGCAGACCAATATAGTTCATTTGTTTAAAAAAAAAAACAAACAAACACATTCTGTGAAGCTATTCAAACATTCATAAAAACTCGAAAGTAAAAAAAAAAAAAAGAATCAATTTTACACTAAAATTATTTTAAAGACCAGCATCACAATATCAACTTCATATAAATGCCACAGGGCTGTTTGTTTGATTGCTTCACCTTAATTAATTTTTATTTATTTATTCCTTCATTCATATTTTTTTATGTTCAGTGAGAGAATTCTAGCCTGTGTTGGGCTGAACAAGTGCACTAAAGTCAGGTTGAATGTGATGTAATGATCATCACTGAGAGAGGATCTGTATCTGGATTTGTTAAATCGTTAATCTGAGGTAATTAGTCTACCTTTATTACTGTGTAATTCCATACAAAGTGTGAAGCTGCCTGGTTGGTTCCGGTCACACGAGTCGTGGTTCGCTTGCAGCACTCTGAAATGTTTTGACTTTTTCAATTCGCAGTGCCTGGAAACGAGAGTGTGACGTACCGCATGTGCATCCCTTCCTATTTGCGTGCTGAACCCGCGCGTTATTATTGAGCCCATTGGGGCTAAGATGGAGGAGGCACTGAGGATGAATCCAAAGCAGTCCTGCAAGAGCGCTTTGCTATTCCAGATGACTTTATTAATAAGTTATTTGAGTCATTGCAGAGATGTATAGATGCAGTCCTCCAAGCTCATGGGAGTCATACACAATATTCATTCTTTTTCCACTGCACCATGACTATATATTCTATACTGGACATTATTTCTGTTAAGTGACAAGACTTTTGTCTAAGCAAAATCAGACCTTACTGTCCTAATTAAATAATTAAAAATCAAGGCATGATCATATTTTATTTTGGTAAAATAAGTGTAATCTAGAGGCCTTCGCCTTTCATATAAGCCACTTCTGATACCAAATGATCAACTAGAAATCAAGTTCTGTTCCTAAAACTTGGTTCTTGGTCCTGTGTGAATGTTTACATTTTTAAATTTCTTTAAATACGTTATTATAAAATCACTAATATTAAGTGCCACAATTTGCACACACAGTCAATCTAGAAATGACATGACAAGAACGCAGAGATTGTAAAAACATTTTGCCTGTAGAACCGCTGTGAAAACCCATTCACAGCAAGCACACAGACAGCCCCTTTATTCTATAGTCACAACATATATTTATTCATATTTACACATATTTATACAGTCCGATTCATACAAAGACACAAAAAGAGATGCTATTTATCTAAATAAATACTGTAAACGTGTGCTGAGGGACGCTCTTGCTCTCGCTTACTTGGTTTGAAGTGAACTGAATACAAACGTTGTCGTAACGCATTTTTGATTTGCAGCTGATCGCTAAAAATGCGCAAAACGTATCTCCTGATCCCTCAGCTGTAACAGCGATACTCATTGTCGGTTATTTTCAAAAATGGAGTGTTAAGTTAATGCTGTTTTGACCATCAGACCATTTGTGGAAGTCCAAAAATTGGCCAAATTGGCTGGAAGAACTGAAACTCATTCCCATCCCCCAATGTCCAATCAGTCATGACTGTTTTCTGGGATCTTCTTCACATTTTCATTGCTGACATGGAGCTGTCCTCACATTATGGAAGGATGACGGAAAACTCATGGCTTTATTCTCTCTTGCTCTATAAAACGAATGTCAGTCCAGCTCCATGTAATCCTGTCGGCATGACAGTCCTTTTAATTTTTTTGGCATTGGTTGAAGACGAGAGAGTCAGTGTCACCGGCTGATGTCACGGTTTGCCTCCCAGCTCTTACCTGCGCTCAGTTCGCTGCTGCTGATGCCACTCTGGAAAAACGGATGCCTGAGAGCCGCGGCGAGAGTCAGACGCTTTGATGGCTCGTACTCCAGCATGGCCTCGATCAGGTCGAACAGCTGGTGATGCTCCTCAGCTTCAGACAGAAGATATCGCTGAGAGAAAGGAGGAGAAGATGAAGATCAATACAGCTAAGGGCAAAATTATTAGCCTTGCTGTGCAATATTTATTCTTTTTCAATTCACTTATTATTTCTCTAGTGAATTAAGGACATTTTCACAGTCATTTTTAAAATATTTTTTCTTCTGGACAAAGTCTGGTTTAAAAAGGTTAAGGTTAGTATTATTAGCCCCCTTAAGGAATATTTGTTTTCAATTGGCGACAGAACAAACCATTGTTATACAACGACTTGTATAAATTACCCTAAAGTGCCTAATTAACCTAGTTAAGCCTTTAATTGTCACTTTAAGCTGAATACTAGTGTGTTGAAAAATATCTAGTGAAATATTATGTGCTGTCATCATGGCAAAGATAAAAGAAATCAGTTATTAGATCTGATCACATTCAAATATAAAGTCAACAACAAATTTCTATCCACTGTTTACTACTACAGTGGATTAACCATTACATTTCCAGGCCAACTGCAGTCATTTACATGTGTTAATAACTCTCAAAATAATGTAATTAACTATTAATTAATTAGGGATGTATTAAAGGTGCAGTATGTAAGTTTGACACCTAGTGGTTAAACTTGGTGTTGCACTCCTGGATCAAAACAATAGCATGCGTGGGATGCCAGAGAAGCGAGTGATTTAAACTGTTCTAAAAAATGCGACGACACGCGATAGAGGGAATATTCTCCATATTAAAGGGAGTTTTTGTCCTAACAAACACCTCGAATTGAATTTATTAGAAACGGCTTCTATTTCTAACAGCTGAACTTGTGAAACCTATGACAGTGATCAGCTCAGGTAAATCTCGTGTGCTTTATTCAATGCTAAATGCTAACAATATGAGTTTGAATGCCATTTTACATTTAATGATGTTAACGTGGGTTAACATGTATTAAACAGATTCTAAACTTTACCATTTCATGAGTGAGTGCATATTCTGTGCTTCTGAAAGGCTGTGTTTAAATTTCTGCCGTGTTTGATCTGGTGCAAACAGCCAAATAGCTCATCACTGCCTCTCTCGTCACAGCGTGTTGTTAGGACACGCGGTTACAATGTAACCTGCTCACCTAATGTTGACGTTCGTAATATTTATGTCATTTGCTAATTAATAACCTCATGTGGAACTGAATCTGTCTCCCATACTGTCCTTTTCGGTCACGGACGCATGCTTTCAGAGCCTTTCTGAATGAATGTATGAAGTATGCTGTTTCCCAACATGGCAACCCGGGGTGCTGAATTATAATTGGCTAAACTGGCATGTGCATGTGAAAATTACCTAAACAAAGAGAGTGTTCCGGCACGGAAAAAACATTTTCAAAGCAGAATATCTGACTTCAGCATTGTTTTTCAGTTAAACAAGTATGTTCACTTAGGATGTTTCTTAAATATCTGCACACATATTATGGTAATTTTATGCTTTAGAAGAGTAAAAAAACTTACATACAGCACCTTTAAATTTTGGGCCATTGAAGATTATTGGTAGAAAATTGCAATTTTTGGTTTTCGGCCAAATTAGAATAATAGCGAAAATAGGAGCCAAAAAAAGCCACATTCACTGCACCGTTGACTAGCTTGTGTGTGCAATAATCTACTCTGTGGATATTCCATAGATATTAGCACATAGCATGACGTACATAGCATACTTGCTCCTGTTGCTTGCGATAGTGCAACTGTGCAGTCAGGCCAATGCAGGTAAAATGACGCCTCTTGACTCTCAAAAATAACATTTTACTGCCAATAAAAGGTGATTCGTTTATTGGCGTGTTTTAGAGTCACTGAATTACATTTTAAAAGCCATGCCTATTATGCTTACTAAGTCTACATTTAAAAATGCATGGAATTTTTTTTTTTTTTAAATAGAAACGATTACTTTTATTCAATCAAAAGTAATAGTAACAAATTGTATGATTCCGTTTCATAAATGCTGTTCACTAAACTTCCTATAATAAGAACAATAACTATTGACAACCAATAAACGCCTAATTAGCATATTACAATATAACAGATATATTTCTGTAATTTTAAGCTGGAATAAAGAATACAATTTCTGTCTAAATATCAGTACAAATAGAACTATTTTAGTGTATTTCAATCAAATCAATTAAGCCTCGAGTATCACAACAGCAAAAAAATATATATATAATAATATATATATTATTCCTTCTAAAATTGAACATCTAGCTATAGGAGATTTAAATATAAAGCCTACAAATTTACCCGTAAAGGTTTGCAGTTTTCTCTGACGTATCTTCCTGCTGAAGAGTTCTCATCCCAGTCCAAGCGCCCTCTATAAAAGTACTTCTGTTTCCTGTAGAGATAATAAACGAACATTTCAGCATGCAAACACGAATGACAAGGAAACTAAACTTTGAAAACAGGGTTAAAAAACGATCAATTATGAGTGGTAAAAATGCACCTAGTTTTCCGTATCATTCGGGAAGGAACAGGGCCCAGAATTCTCTCCATCATAGCTAAATGCTCCCGATTATCATGAGTCTGTGAAGCACAAAATCATTGAAATGATAAAACACAACGAAATTAAAGTTATGGACTTCCTAGCTATACACTTTGGCGTTTGTTTCACAATACACATACAACATGTATAATTAGCTGTGTGTGTCAAGGTTGTTTGGCATTTTTAAATTCATGCTATTTTGATACTATTTTGATCCTTTTTATTTTAGATTTTTTTTAATTTGCTGTAAATTTCTTAGTTTTAGTTCTTTTTTGATACAATTTGTATCAAAACACATTTATTTATTTTTATTTATAAATTTGCTGTAAATTTCAATTTAGTTGTAGTTAGTTTTTTTGATACTATATTGATAGTTTATTTGGCAACTTGGTGGCTCAGTTGTTAGCACTGTCGCCTCACAGCAAGAACGTCACTGGCTCAAGTTCTGGCTGGGTCAGTTGGCATTTCTGTGTGTTGTTTGCATGTTCTCCCCATGTTTGTGTGGGTTTCCTCCGGGTGCTCCGGTTTCCCCCACAGTCTAAAGACATGCGGTGTAAGTGAATTGAACGTACGAGTGTGTGTGTGTGTGTGTGTGTGTGTGTGTGTGTGTGTGTGTGTGTGTGTGTGTGAATAAGTATGTATGGATATTTCCCAGTAATGCAGCTGGGAGGGCATCCACTGTGTAAAACATGGACTGGATTAGTTGGCAATTCATTCCACTGCGGTGACCCCTGATGAATAAAGGGACTAAGCCGAAGGAAAATAAATAATCTTTAGATTTTTTTTATTTGTAGTAAATTTTAGTACAGTTTTAGTTTGTTTGTTGATACTATTTTGATAACTTATTTTCGATTTATTTAAGATTTTAAATTTGCTGTACATTTCAGTTTAGGCATTTGTTGTTTTTATTTTGTGAACATGATTGAATTTAGTTTTTATACATGTCGTTTTATTAATTCTAGTTTAGAGTTAACAGTATCAACCAATACAAAGTTTAGTGTTTTCCCAGCTTACATGAACTCACGCAAATCTTTTAGTAATAAAAATAATAGTTTGAACAAACATTGAATTCAACACCAAACAAATGTAACTTAAATGAATAAAAGCAAACAGTATGAAAAATTCAGACAAACCTCTTCATATATTTAAAAAAAAATAAAAATTGTTAAATACGTGCGTTTTCATTTTTGCAAATAAAGAAAATGTCAGGTCAGATTTTCAGCAACATTATGAGTATTAATTCATTATTAATTCTGAAAACTATTATTATTTTTGCCAATAATTATTTTATTTCAGTTTGTTTTTCAGTGAACGTTGTTAGTTTCAGTTTATTTACTGTGAATTTATTTTATTTCAGGTAACCAAAATACTTTGACCAATAGTTTGTGTACTAAAATTACCTTGGCATGTGTGCAAATGAGAGAGAGAGAGAGAGCATTAGTGAGAGCATGTGAGGTCAGAGGGTGAGCGCCAGGTGTTTGGCTTCAGCGCGTGTGCGTACATGAACACCTGTGACCTCTTGCTCAGAGTCGAACTGATCTTAAGCTGCTTACTGAACACAAACAAGAGTGGCTGTGCGGAGGAGCTGCTGTCATGACTCAGACGGTGTACCTGGAAGAGGGTGAAGCCGAGGTAGTACTCGAAGAGGATGGAGCCTATACTCCACACGTCGCACGGCTGACTCCAACCCAGTTCTACAAGAAAAGAAAGAAAAAAAAAACAGCTTTGAATTGTGGAATCATCTAGTGGTGACGATGTGGTACTTCCTCAGAAAATTTCAAGACACAATTGAGTCTATAAACAGTTTGAGGGGAAACACATTTTCAGAAATTGCTGTTGAAATGTGTGAAGTAATTAACTTCTAAATGTAATAGTTTTATAAAGAAATGTTGCAAATACATTTAAAAAACATTTTTATTTCGATCACACTTTACAATAAGGTTTCATTAGTTAATGTATTTACTAACATTAATTAAGAACGCTACCTGTACAGCATTTATTAATCATAGTTCAACATTAAAATCCACATTCATGCTTGTTAACATTAATGCACTGCGTGTTAAACTAACAATGAACAACTTTATTTTCATTAAGTAATATTAACTAACTAACATGAACATATACTGTAATAAATGTATTGTTCATTGCTTGTTCACGTTAGTAAATGCATTAACCAACATTAACTAATACAGCCTTATTGTAAAGTGTTATCTAGATTTCAAATAAATGTTTGGTAACACTTTAATAACTACACACTATGAATCATTTATCAAGCATTAGCATATAGTGAATTCAGTATTTGTTAAGCATTAACTCTACATTAATAAACGTTAACTACAAAAGCTCTATTCTTGACACATTTATAATGTGCTTAATAATTGTATTTTCTAAATTTGTGAGTGATTTAATTTACATTACTAAATTAAGGCATAATTTCCAAACCAGTTATTTAAGAGTAGTCGATGGTTTTTAAGATCATTCAGAATGAGTTAGTAAATGATTAATAAACTATTGAAATCAACATCTATATATCTGATTATTCAGGCATATAGTGATGGTTACTATGCATGTTAATAAACGCTTTATTATCTCAACTTAACGCAGTTTTGTGACCTAATCTAAAGTGAGGACTATTCATGCTTCGTAACTCCTTTATAAATGACAATTAAAGACTTAGTATCAAATGAACAATACATCTTTGCCTTCCTATCTAAAAATAAAATTACTTTAAAAAATTGGATAAAACAACAACAATATAATTTAACAACATATTATGATACAACATTTCAATGTTATTTAGTGATGTTTATCCTGTAAAGTAGTTTTATTTTAGATAAGGTTGCAAAGATTTTTTTTTCATTCGATGCAGTTTCATTTGTGTATCTTAAAATGAATAGAAATGAATAAAGTCGTTTGTTTTCTGTTTTTCCTGTTTAGAATATAAGTGAGCCTTTAATTATCATTTAATAGGGATTTATAAAGCATAAATAGTCCTCACTTTAGATTGGGTCACAAAACTGAATGAAGTTAAGTTAATAAAGCATTTATTAGCACACAAATTAACTATTAGTATATGCCCAAGTAATAAGTAGGGCCAGACGGAATCTGCGGACGATTTTTGCTATTTCTGCGGAGAATTTTGGTAAAAATCTGCGGATTTCTGCGGAATTATTTTAGGAGTATCATAACTAAAACCTTAATATGTTAAACAAAAAATAATATCTTTTTAACTTGTATTTGATGTTTAAAATGCAAATCTAATTAGGTTAACTGTAAATAGTTAACTTTAAGTAAATAAACAAGATTAATGATGGGCTAAAAATCTGCTGAAAATCTGCAAAAAATCTGCGGAATTCTGCACACGCAGATTCCGTGTGGGCCTAGTAATAAGATATATAAACGTTGATTTCAATAGTTTATTAATCATTTACTAACTTACTTTAAATAATCTTTAAAAACCACCAACTATTCTTAAATAACTGGTTTGTAAATAATGCGATACTTAATTTAGTAATGAAAAATGAATCATTAATAAAGTATGAAAATGCAATCATTAAGCACATTATAAATGTTTATAAGTCAAGAATACAGCATTTGTAGCTGTAGTTATAAATTGCTTACTAACGTTTATTAATGTAGAATTAATGCTTAACAGATAATTAATTAACTATTTGTTAATGCTTAATAAATGATTTATAGTGTGCAGTTATTATAAAGTGCTACCAACATTGACAACAAGATTTAATAATGGTTTGACAAAGCAGCAACTTTAAAATAACTAAACATCACAATGTGGCAATCTGCAATAGTCACATCGCCAGATCGGCAAAGTAGAGTGTTTCTATCAGTGAGTCCAAAAATCACATTCGTGAAATCTAGGTGTGTAACAGTACAGTGAAGTCATGTTTCTGTGCATCTTGTGTATTTTAGCTGTTAAGTTGTTGCACTGATGTGGTCTTTTCTAACTCCAATGACTGGACTGGCATATCTGGACTGACTTTATTCGTCGTGGGAGCATGTGAACCAAACCCTCACCACCATACAGTCACGATTTGGGATGAATACGTGTATCGCTACACGCCTAGTGAAATCTCATGTGAAAAAAATATGTGAGCCAAGTAGTATATCCTAATTCATGGTATTTGAAAAACAGTAGACAAAAAATATACCCGGATGACCTTCTGGCGAGATTCTGAAGTGTGCATCCAATGGACACTATAGTAACCCACCACAAGGCCACACGAGAGAAGTTATGAATGGAAGTGAGCAGGTAGGTTATATGATAATGACAATATGGCTAATCTAGTACATCCAAATTACATTATAAATACTCATATTCATACTAGTGCCTTTCTAACTTGCTTAGAATGATCTTGTCTGTTTTTAGCATATCCCAACTATGGTTGTTAAGATTTTCTAGTGATATATATCTAGCTAACTAGCCATACAGATAATGTTTTAAAGGCCTTGAAGCGGATAGATGTAGATTGAACACTTTGCAAGAGTTTGTTTCAAAGTTTTGGCATTCTCAAGTGAAACATGGAGTTTATTTGATTGTCCAGTTTACAAATACAATAAATATAATAAATTACAAAAGGTTTGAGACAATCAGCATATTAGAATAACTTTTGTCATGTGGAGTAATGATACTGAAAATTGAGGGAATAAATGACAAATATTGCAACAGAAAAAATGTTTTATTGGGTTTTATTAAATTAGATGCAGTTATGTTGAGTTTAGATGGCTTAAATAACGTGTACAACTTCTATGGACTCTAAACCTTTGACTGAACACCAACACAGATACAAAATGAGCAAATGGAGTTATTCATTTAGTTGATTTCTATTTGCCAAAGCAATATTCAGCAAATTTCCTAACAGATTAAGGATGGGTAGCGGCTTTCATGGCAACCAACCGTACGTTGGTGGATTCCCTGCAGTCTGCTGAATGAAGTCACTGCAGTCTCCAGCTGGCTCTAATTAAATTCCGTGTGGTGGAAAGGAAGAAGCTAATCTGATGTGTTGCTGCAGTGATTAACTCACTCACATGCTTTAACAAGTCTCACTTTACATTTATAAATAAAACATTGCACACTACCTGACAAAAGTCTTGTCGTCAATCCCAGTTGTAAGAGTAACAAATAATAACTTGACTTCTAGTTTATCAACTGAGAGTGGCAGAAGGTAGATTTTTCTGGTCAATCATCTGTTGAACTGCATCCCAATCATCAGAAATACTGCAGAAGACCTATTGGAAGCCGCATGAACCCAAGATTCTCACAGAAATCAGTCAAGTTTGTTGAAGGAAAAATCATGGTTTGGGGTTACATTCAGTATGGGGACGTGCGAGAGATCTGCAGAGTGGATGGCAACATCAACAGCCTGAGGTATCAAGACATTTGTGCTGCCCATTACATTACAAACGAAAAGACTTGAAAATACTTTTGTCTAAGCAAAGTCAGACCTTACTGTCTTAATTAAATAATTAAAAATCAAGGCATGATCATATTTTATTTCAGTAAAATAAGCGTAATCTAGAGGACTTTTCCTTTCATATAAGCCACTTCTGATACCAAATGATCAACTAGAAGTCAAGTTATTATTTGCTGTTCCTAAAACTTGGATAGGTGACGAGACTTTTGTCAGGTAGCGTAGCTCTAATCAGTTTTTTTCTTTAAAAGAAAACAAATGTTGGCTCAATCACATGGCAGGACTGTTCTTACCTAAAATAACTTCAGGAGCTCTGTAGTGTCTGGTGGAAACGATAGTGCTGTGGTGCTCGTGGTCGAAGGTAGCGCTGCCGAAATCAACCACTCTCACTGCTGTGTTCTTCACAGTTCGCTCATCTCGCTTCTAACTCAGAGAAAGACAGGGATTGTCCATTCATATGCATCTCCTTTAATCTATATGCAACTAATGGATTGCTACTGCACACCAAAAATCTATTCAAAACGCAAAGTCATCACCTTCTCCACATTATATGTGACTGTGTAGTCCGAGTTCACAAATAGGATGTTTTCTGGTTTCAGGTCTGTGTGAGTCAGTTTGTTTTCATGCAAAACTGGAAAGGAGGAAAAGGGATTACAATTAGCAGATTGATAAACACTGTGAGCTGCAGTACTGGCCCTTCAAGACACCAAAAATAGTGTGCAACCTGCTTCATTTAGGGAGAACATACATTTTATTTAATGTTACTTACATTTGACAGCCAGGCAGACCTGGTAGGCCATATGACGGACTTGGTTGATGGAGTACGGCAGGTAATTGTTTTCTTTGAGGAAATCAAAAGTGCTGAGAGCCAAGAGTTCAAAACTGATGCACATATGGCCATGGTAGTCAAACCAGTCAAACATCTGCACACACAAACTAAAAAAAAACGAGAAAAACATCAAGTTATCAGTTTATTTGGTCTATCTTGAAATTGACACCAACAAGGCAAGCAATTGTTCAAAACATGCTAAGCTGTGGTTATTATGCAAAGCAGCTCACTTCTTATTCTCAGGATCCTTTTCGTTGATCCTTTCCAGTACGTTGATCTCCAGGCGGGCAGCCTCTTTGTACTTCTCCACATTTTTGATGATCTTCAGAGCGACATGTGCTCCACCCCTGAACCAATAAGAGGACCAAGTGTTTAAACACTGCAGATTTTACTTCTATGCTGTATGTTTGTTTTATTTGTTCAATTCTGCAATCCAAAAATAAATAAAATAAACTGAAATAACTTGAAATCTCAATATCTTTTTGTCAAACTGGAAATCTCTGGAAAAATGAACATGAAAAATGCTTACTTCTATATTGAAAAAAAAGGTGGAGTAATTACTTATTTTAGTTAATTATTATTATTAGTACTACTACTATAATAATCATTATAGTTTATATTTTAGTTTTTACAACAGTTCTGCCTGGTTCTCAAATCTGATTGGCTGATAGCCATTAGATATTAAAGTAATATCAGCACTCGGACAGCCTCTTCACCCTTGTGTATTACTCTGCCCACATCAGCGACATCAAGAAGGCTAAACAACTCTACACAGTTTGACAAATATTGCAGCTGTTGGGACAACATAATGGACTTTTGAGGATTTTTTTAGTCGAGAATGTAGTTGTTTAGATTGCAACTACGCAGTTTATCGAAAGTGCCTATTTAACAATAAGTTTTCATAAATTGTAGACTTTCAGTGCATCTGCGGCTGTCAGCCAGTCATATTGCCCGTCGGGTGTTTTTATTTTTCTCTACTGTAAAATGTTATTTGTTTAGGCTATATCTAAAGACAATATTTTGGTCACAGTCATCTGTTATATACTCCAGAGCAAATAGATTTTACTGCAATGTTAAAGTCCCCAAGAAATCAAAACTAACCATATGATTTTGTTAGCTCACATTGACAGTTTTGTGGTGAACAACTCATCTGTGCATGTCATTAAGAAAAAAAATGCATGGGCTTCTGGTCTTTAACTGAAAACTGCAAATGTACTGTTTTCAGTTAATTTATTAGATGATGTGATTTTAGGTCAATGGGCGTGGCTAACACTGCTTCAACTGTCAGTTTTGACAACAAACAGAAATGGTGAGCAGGAGTCGTCTGTTAGGTTGTAATAACTCATCCAAAACCCTTTGAAATGAAAAAAGCATGAAATAAAATAAAAATGAATAAAAATGAAACCACCTTTCTAGCGTGCTGGGTTTGTTTAGGGGCGTGTACTTTCTAGCCAGCACGCTGTCTTTTTTGGACATGGGGGCAGCTTTCGTCATTGTTTTTAATAATGGCGTTCATGGGAAGAGCCGGTGTAATGCGCGCTCTTCCGGGAGAATTCCATGGATTACCTAGCGAGACAATATTTGTTTTCAAAATGAGTTGGAAAGTTCACCTTCCAGTTTTATGCAGGTATGTCTCTCATGTATTAATGTATTCATGGAGCGCATGGATGTGATCGCATTAAAACTAATGAGATCAGACTGAGAAACTAGACAGTGTTGGTTTCATACTGATTATTTTATCAAACAATGTTTGTTGTCAACATGTACTCAATGCATTAAAAGTAGACACTTCAAGCTTTCTCTAGATATAGGTTTCATGTCTGTGCGTTTTGTTTTCGCGGAGTTTCAGTGCATTTTACTGACGTGTTTCTAAAAACAGTTTGTGTTTTTCAGAATGCCTACACTGTTTGTTTTCCTTATTTGGCAAAAGCACACACTTTTGTTGTTGTTATGAGTGTACACAAAAAAAGTAGACACCTAACAGATTCGATTGATGTATTGCTCTTATCTGTACTATCAAAACTGAAAGTGTAATTTAAGTTCTTTTCGGCGATATCAGGAGAAGAGGCCTCAAAGCGCGTATATGCGGTCTTCGACCCCTGGGGGTTTAATTTTTCCGAAAAATACTGGGAGATCTCTGTAGACTGATGGCATTTCATGCTGTTCAGCCTTATAATCTTAAAACAGGAGTAAAATCATCTGTTTTTACATGATACAGAAGAATTAGTCAAATACTAGTTCTAAAGTTAACTGGCAACGGTTTCTGCTGTTTTGACCATCAGCTGTAGATGTAAATGAAAGGCGGAAGGAAGCAGTACCTTATACAGAAGTGTTTTTAGACTCTCCATTTTTGATTTTCACTTGTAGCAGTGTACGATGGCTGTATATTGGCATTGGTGGGACACTAAGGCACGACTCCCACCAGTGCTGATATACAGCCATAATCGCACTGCTATGAGTGTGATATTGCTCATGTAAATAATTATATTTCTTTTCTGTTATAAAACTGAAATAATTACAATTAGCTAAAAAAAAAAAAAAAAAAAAAAAAAAAGTCGATGCGGTGCAATAAAAACCTTAGCATGATCCTTATTTTTCTGTATATGATCTAAGAAGAAACTTTTTGACTGAACTGAACCTGATCATACACTGGATTTCTGGTCACCAGAGCAGATATTTCCCAGCTTAACAACTAGACAGACATTTAAACAGCCAAGCAACACTTGTTTTGTTTTGTTTGACGTTCACACCATGCTGATTTTGCAATGAAGCAGCTGATTGGTTGCTAAGTGATGACGCTCACCTGCGATGATCAATACATTGCATCACCCTCCCGAAGGTGCCCTCGCCCAAAGTGCTGACAATCTCATCTAATTGACAAGTACAGAGAGAAAGAAGTAGAGAAAGGGGAGGGGGAAATTTAAAGACAGCAATTAGACAATGCATTTAAAGGGAAAAAAAATTCTAAAGATTTCCTAAAAATCACAATTTTAATAGTAACTGTGACTATCTATTCGAGTTAACCTAAAAAGAAATTCAGGCGAGTTTCAATATGCACACAGTCGAGGAAAAGAATTAAGATTGATGTTTTTTCCATCAATAATAATAGCCTGCACTTTCTAAAAAAATTATTTAAAAAAAAATCTTTCTGACGAACAAGTATAAGGAGAGTTTGTTCGATAAAAAAATTGATTTAAGACTACAGGACTGTTTTAAGCAGACACAAAAAGTAAATAAAGGCTATATCTAGGAAAAAATGGATATAATCTAATCGTCACACAGCAAACAGATCCTTAAATCTACATGACTGACAGCATACGATGTTGGGGCGATGTCAATCTTGATGTAGCCAAATGCTCCAACAAGACCATAATAAAAATGGCACTTTTTATGGAGACTCAGTAATAGATAAAAGATAAAAAAATAAAGGGATCATAATTCTACACAGCAACACAATCAGCCCATCCCCACTGAAAAGAGTAAATAAAGGAGCGACTAAAGACATGTTAGACATGCCTTCCCCCATCGCCTGTGCCGGCAAAAGGGGAGAACATTCATCATCATCATCATCACCACCATCATCATCATGACCTCCCCTGTGTGTGTCTGCTGTGTGCTGGTACTGATAGGGAGAAAGGTTACGATATAGGAGTAGAGGAGTAGTAGTAGTGGCAGTGTGTACATCTCTCTTGCAGGACGTCGCCACTCCGACAGATCAGGTGACCCTCCTCGTCGTCCCTCACACACAGTGCCCTCGTCCCGCTGTCACTCCGCTGCTTGGGCCACAGGTCAGAGGTCAGGAGGAGGGGGGAGCGGGAGAGTGCAGGGGGGCAGCCGTAGCCAATGACGAAGATGAGCAGTGTTGTAGTTGTTGTTGTAGGTAGATTTGGTGGTCATGGGGCGATTCGTATGACACCACGTGAGGAGATATATATAACGATAGGGATATAGTGCAAGGGATCAAGTCAAAGATAACATTTTACCCCCTCCCTTCTTGCTTGCTTGCTTACATTCTCCCCACTCATCCCTCTGCCTAGCAACCCTGACAAGAAGTCACAAAAAAAGCAACCTGCATCAACATTTACTCAAGAGCACATGAGTAAAGGCATAGCTAATTCACAACCATCAATCCATAAAACAGGTTGCTCTAGTCTAAGAGACTGGAAATCAAATTAAAGAGCCAAAATTATGAGTAACTTTTTTCTTTTTTTTTCTTTTACATCTAAACTGTGTGAAATAGTTCTATAGGTGTGTATTAGGGATGCTCCGATCAGGATTTTTGAAGCTGATATTATGGTGAACGGCCGATACGGAGTACCGATTCTAATGTTTCAAGCTTTATAATGCATTAATCACATTTTCCCTCCAATTATGAACCTTAAGATTAGATCTCACCTTACCTAAGAAAATAAATAAAGGATGCTGCATATAATACCTTAAACATTTACAAAATAAAATTCATACATGCACAGCACAATTCACAATTACAAAATCCAATTTGTACATCTGTAAACACAATTCGTGAATTCACAAGTAAAAATCATAAATATTTTCACCAAATGAATTATATTCGTGTATTTATGAATCGTGTTTTGAACTTACGAATTGGGTTTGCATATTTATGAATTGGAGTTTGAACTTACGAATTGGATTTACATATTTTTTTATATTTACAAACTATTTGTATTTTTGAATAGTTTCTTTTTAATTAATGAATTGGATTTGTGTATTTTTGAATCGTGTTTTGAATTTTCGAACTGCATTTACATATTTTTGAATTGTGTTTTGAATTTCAAATTGGATGTGTGTATTTTTGAATTGTGTTTTGAATTTTCGAATTGCATTTACATATTTTTGAATTGTGTTTTGAATTTTAAATTGGATGTGTGCATTTTTGAATTGTGTTTTGAATTTACGAATTTCATTTACATATTTTTGAATTGTGTTTTGAATTTTCGAATTGAATTAGCATATTTTTTAGTAGTTTTTTTATATTTACAAATTTGGCGTGTATTTTTGAATAGTTTAATTAATGAATTGGATTTCTGTATTTTTGAATTGTGTTTTGAATTTATGAATTGAATTTGCATATTTTTTAATAGTTTTTTATATTTACAAGTTTGATGTGTATTTTTGAATAGTGTTTTGAACTTACAAATTGGATTTTTTACAAATTTGAATTGTGCTGTGGATGCATGTACTGGATGTATTTTGTAAATGTATTATTTTTGATCTGGCTCCATATACAAACAGTCAATAGACTATATAAACAGTCAATAGATTGTATAAACAGGTCGCACCGCATTTGTGCATATTTTAGTTGTTGTGATGAGAGCGCATCGATCGCTCATGCTCCCATGTCATTTACCTCCTCACGTGTTGTGGCTGCTGTCGGCTATGTATAATATAAAGGAATGCACGTGCGTCTTCCTCTGCTTGTAAACTCCTAAATTAAAACCTGCGATCGGTTCATGAGATCGGCCAATTTAGCGAGTACCGATGCAAGTCTTGAAATGTGATTATCGGCCGATACCGATCGGAGCATCCCTAGCGTGTAGCTAGAGAATGAATGAGATTTCTGACTTAATTAAAGAGGCTCTGGCAATAAAAGTATTACTATTCATGTTTAGATTAAAATCTACAGTGATTAATGTGAGCCTCACATTAAATTTATGTTAAACATAAGGCCAATTCCATTACAAAACACTGAAAGCAAACATATGGACTATCACTATTTAAAAAAAGACAAAACATCAACAAAAAGAAGAACATAAAACAAAGGAGTTCATACTTACCAAATCCTGGGGCTGTGGAAAAGAACAGCGTTATGGGGAAAGAGAGACAGGAGCGTGTAGAGGTGGAGATAGAAGAAGGGATTTGGGGAGGGAAAGAGCAGGCTTGGGTGTTGAAGTACTCACCGAGGAGGATGCGCTATAGGACCTGGTTCTACGCCGCCTTCGTTTGTGCTTACGCCTGCTGCCTTTCCTCCGGTATGAGTCCTCGCGGTCCCGGTCGCGTCCCCGGCGGAAGTCGTAGCTGGGCGAGGCGTCGCGAGAGTAGTAGTTGCTCGGCGTCCGGTGATCGCGGTTTCGGTCTCTGTCTCTTTCCCTGCTGTGGTCCAGGCGTCGGTAGCTCTCGCCGTAGTGTCTGTCGTATGGCCTGCGGTCTGAAGAACGGTTGTCGTAGCTGAGAAGAAGATGAGAGAGTTCTGAAACCAAATGCACCGCTGATAAAATGCTAAACTCCTAATTAGATGTGGATCGGGCATAGCAGACATTAAAGTCATTAAAGGCCTTCTAAAACTTGAAATCTTTTTTTAGATGTTATATTGTCAGAATGTTCATTTTTTTAGGATATCTATAACCTAGTGTGCTAGGTGACAATATTAGCATTTAGAAGATATAAACATTTAAAAAGCGTGCAATTTGTGACATCTGTCTAAATTGATCAACAACTTTTTTCACGGCCCTTCATAAATCCGTTTCTCATCAAATGTTCTGACCAATCAAATGCTCTCTAGTATGTGACATGCCCCACCCCCTTCAAGACACTTTTCATTTGAGCTCAACCCCTCACTGGCAGATCTGTGATGATACAAAATGCTATTGGCTGTTTTTTTAAAAAGGGCACTCTGTCCCACCCTTTATTTTTGTGTTGAGATTACATCAAACATTGAATAAAAATGCACAATTCAAAGTATTTTCATGGGACTAAAATGAGACCATTTTCATTTGACATTTAAATTCAGAGGACACAATGAAAATACTGGTTTAGATTATTTCATGTTCCTACTATTAAATTGCAATAAACTTATGCATCAGTAGACTGATCATAGAAATCTGTGGATGCAAAATTAGTAAAGCAATTATTTTGTCTAAAATAAATAAATAGTGATTAAATTTTTTGCTGTGCTTGTTTGTAGGGCTATAGTTATAGAATAACATCATTATAACTTTCAATACAAAATGCATTTATTTAATAAATACAGAACAACCTGCAATATTATACTATTCTATGATTGTATTATAAATACTATAACGAATGATTTTTGTAATGGAAAAACACAACAGCATAACTTCAGTGTTACATGATCCTTCAGAAACTATTCTAATATGCCGATTTGGTGCTCAAGACATTTTTGTAGCTTAATATTTACCAAGTTATTTACTGGAAATGATTTACGAGATCAAAACAAGAAAAATATTAGTATTGCAACTTTCACACAAAAAAGGAATCACTATTATACTATTTTCATTTACAGTAGAACTAAACTGATGAGTTTGGTGGTTAGGACAGACAGCAACCTTATTACTTGAAAAATCTGCTCAATTACTGTCTGTGTGTAGATTTTTGAGCTCTATAATAATAATAATAATAATAATAATAATAAGCTAGTGAAGCAGGCTGTTGTATTTCCAGCACTATTCAATGGAAATGTTCATACCTCCTAGATCTGGCATAGCCAGTGTCCTGTCTGTGTCCTCTCGCTCTCCTCTCACGTTCACTGCTGGAAGAAAAGGTTGGAGAGCGGCGATGTCGAGGTTTTCTTCCTCGATCTCTGTCTCTGTCCCGCTCTCTATAGCGATCTTGATAGCTGCTGCGGCTGGCCCTCTCCGAGGACGGATACCGCCTGGAGTGTGGCATCTGCTTGAGTTAAATAAAAAAAAAAAAGTAAATACATTTTTCGAAAATCAAAAGAAAATGTAAACATGTCAATGTTGAAACAAGACATATAGGATCTTATTTCTTTAAAATAAATTTAAGCATTGCAACACTTGTGCTAGATGAGCGCGTCACTGCCAAGAACTACCGAACAATTTTGGAAACCTTTGTGAATCCAATGTTTTAAACATTGTATACAGCAGACAGTGCGGTGTATCAGGATGATAAAGCACCAATGCACACAGCAAGACTGGTGACAGAGTGGTTTGATAAACATGAAAGTCAAGTTCATCTCCCATGGCCTGTACAGTCACCAGATCTATATACTATTGAGCCACTTTGCGGCGTTTTGGAGGAGCGAGTCAGGAAACATTTACCTCCACCAGCATCACGTAACGACCTGGCCACTATTCTGCAAGAAGAATGATTCAAAATCCTTCTGGCCACTGTGCAGGACTTGTATCTGACATTCCCAGGATGAACTGTATTGGCTGCAAAAGGAGGCCTCTACACAATCCTAATGAATCATTGTGGTCTAAAGCCAGGCGTTTCAGTTTCTTTGTCAATCCCCTGTATATATACACTGTAAAATCATTTTGTGATCACCAGTTACTTTTCATTCACCCTGTAAATAACACATCTAATTATATGTAGGGATCTTTATACAAGTTTATAAGGCCTGGGCATACATGATTAATGCGTACCTGTGGTAGAAGCTGTTCTTGAATTTTTCGTAGAGTTTAAATAAATTTTAGTATAAAAGTTTTGATGAAAGACATGCGCTATAGGTGAATTGGGTAAGCTAAATTGTCCGTAGCATGTGTGTGTATGTCCTGGTCCTCATGGTTGGGGGTTGAGCGTTGAGCTAACAACACGCCTCATAAAAACTAGGTGTTACGAAACACCAATATGGTGCGGCTAAATATCAACTTCAATATAAATGGCCCCGGAAGTATGCAAGTTTTGATGAATCATGATTTGTTAGTGGAAACAGCCATACGCACATTACACACTTAAATTTGTGTATGCATGGTTAGTAAATAAGACCCACTGTGATGACGTATTACAAGACAGTGCAACACCTAAATACTAATTAAGTGTTATTTCAAATCTTTATAATTTGTCAATGTCCTTCAAAACACTAAGTTTTACCCTGTCAAAATCATGCTTTTAACCATTTAAAATATAACATTTAGTATGATAAATTCCTAAAATACATACGTTAATAAGTATAGGTCAGAACAAGAATAATGTTTTATGTTTAAATCAATATATTAGTTATGCATAATGATGTTAGAATGTCAAAATATGAGTGAAATAATGTTATATTTTCACAAGAGATTAAAGTTAAATGTTGTAAACACCAACAGGGGACATATTATTATTAACTCTGGACTCTAGAAAAAACAATATTTTCAAGCTTACATCTGAAAAATAATCTAGAGCAGTCATTAAAAAAAAAAAAAAAAAAAGGAAAATTTACTCGCACTCAAGTGGTTCCAAATCTTTATGAGTTTCTTTCTTCTGTTGAACAAAACACAAAATATTTTGAAGAAAGCTGAAATCTTGTAACCACTGACTTCCATAGTAGGAAAAACAAATACAATCAAAGTCAACGGTTACAGGTTTTCATCTTTCTTTAAAATATCTTCACTTTCTTCTGCTGAACAAAAAAGAAACAGGTTTGGAACAAGTGTGTGTATATGATGGCAGGATTTTCAATTTGGGTTAATCATCTTTAAAAAAAAAAAAAAAAAAAAAAAAAAGAAGCTTAATCATCTTTTGCCTTTTTACTTTACAGGGAGTTCAGAATTATTAGGCAAATGAGTATTTTGACCACATCGTCCTCTTTATGCATGTTGTCTTACTCCAAGCTGTATAGGCTCGAAAGCCTACTACCAATTAAGCATATTAGGTGATGTGCATCTCTGTAATGAGAAGGGGTGTGGTCTAATGACATCAACACTCTATACCAGGTGTGCATAATTATTAGGCAACTTCCTTTCCTTTGGCAAAATGGGTCAAAAGAAGGACTTGACAGGCTCCGAAAAGTCAAAAATAGTGAGATATCTTGCAGAGGGATGCAGCACTCTTAAAACTGCCAAGCTCCTGAAGCGTGATCATCGAACAATCAAGCGTTTCATTCAAAATAGTCAACAGGGTCGCAAGAAGCGTGTGGAAAAACCAAAGCGCAAAATAAACTGAGAACTGGACCATGAACTGAGAAAAGTCAAGCATGCAACTGCCAAGATGCCACTTGCCACCAGTTTTGCCATATTTCAGAGCTGCAACTCCACTGGAGTGCCCAAAAGCACAAGGTGTGCAATACTCAGAGACATGGCCAAGGTAAGAAAGGCTGAAAAACGACCACCACTGAACAAGACACACAAGCTGAAACGTCAAAACTGGGCCAAGAAATATCTCAAGACTGATTTTTCTAAGGTTTTATGGACTGATGAAATGAGAGTGAGTCTTGATGGGCCAGGTGGATGGGCCCGTGGCTGGATCGGTAAAGGGCAGAGAGCTTCAGTCCGACTCAGACGCCAGCAAGGTGGAGGTGGAGTACTGGTTTAGGCTGGTATCATCAAAGATGAGCTTGTGGGGCCTTTCCAGGTTGACAATGGAGTCAAGCTCAACTCCCAGTCCTACTGCCAGTTTCTGGAAGACACCTTCTTCAAGCAGTGGTACAGGAAGAAGTCTGAATCCTTCAAGAAAAACATGATTTTCATGCAGGACAATGCTCCATCACATGCGTCCAAGTACTCCACAGCGTGGCTGGCAAGAAAGGGTCTAAAAGAAGAAAAACTAATGACATGGCCTCCTTGTTCACCTGAGCTGAACCCCATAGAGAACCTGTGGTCCATCATCAAATGTGAGATTTACAAGGAGGGAAAACAGTACACCTCTCTGAACAGAGTCTGGGAGGCTGTGGTTGCTGCTGCACGCAATGTTGATGTTGAACAGATCAAAACACTGACAGAATCCATGGATGGCAGGCTTTTGAGTGTCCTTGCAAAGAAAGGTGGCTATATTGGTTACTGATTTGTTTTTGTTTTGTTTTTGAATGTCAGAAATGTATATTTGTGAATGTTGAGATGTTATATTGGTTTCACTGGTGAAAATAAATGATTGAAATGGGTTTATATTTGTTTTTTGTTAAGTTCTCTAATAATTATGCACAGTAATAGTCACCTGCACACACAGATATCCTCCTAAAATAGCTAAAACTAAAAACAAACTAAAAACTACTTCCAAAAATATTCAGCTTTGATATTAATGAGATTTTTGGGTTCATTGAGAACATGGTTGTTGTTCAATAATAAAATTAATCCTCAAAAATACAACTTGCCTAATAATTCTGCACTCCCTGTACACTGCTGTTCAATTTGGGACAAGTGTGACTTTTGTGGAGTTATTTGGGACATGTTAAAACAGGTGTTAGGATGACACTTTGGAGTACAGGCTAAGATATTATCACGAGATATTAGACATAGATAATAAGATATTAGTGCTCACCACACACCTATAGCTGGTGTGTGGAGAGCGCACTGGCGCCGTTGTCCTGTGGCTGCCGTCGCATCATCCAAGTGGATGCTACACACTGGTAATGGTGTGAAGAGACTCCCCTCATGATTGTGAAGCGCTTTGGGTGTATGGCCATACACAATAAATGCGCTATATACATTTTAGATTTTGATAAATAAATAAACATTATTTACATTTTTTTTCCCATGGATGACACTGTTACTGTCATGCAGTGTTAAACTGAACTCAGGTCTGCAAGGAAACCATTATTGAATACTACATATCATAAATATTATACAGAGTACTTTTTATCAGGGCATTTAAACACGTTAGTAAACATATTATGGGTATAGTAAAGCATTAGATAAAGAATTTCGAGTTAAGAGAGAAAAAAATTAAGATTTAAAAATAAACATTCACCCGGACAGAGGGGGATTTTAAACTAAGAGACATTTCGCAAATAATCTGAAAGACATACAGCACTTTGAAATTCTACGTTTGTCTGAGAGAAATTTAGCCGCAAACTATATCAAGTCCCAGTTATTCGAGCACACTTCTATATTTAGCCTAGAAACCGCAGACCCAGAGGTAACACACAAGGAAATACTCATTTACTCGAAAATAACGATATTTTAATAAAATAAAATCAGACGTGTAATAACATGTACAAGTGTTTACAATAGAAATTCTGCTGTAAAGACAAGGTAAGCTAACCTACTAACGCTAGCTTAACTTGTTGTTATTTCTAATCACCATTTTTATGCACGTTCATTTAACGTAAAGTCGCCATATATCAGTCGCATCTATAGCACAAATGTGAACTATCGTTTTTGATGCAGATACGACGCATAAGATGATGTCGCAACGTTTGAAAACGGCAGCTAAATGTGAATGTTTTTCTAGCAGAATAGTTGCTATCCTCGTCGTCGGCCATTTTGAGATCTTCTAATCTTCAACGGGCCCTTTCTCTAAAACGCTCCTGAATATTTGAAGGGGAAAGTGACAGACAGTGAAATAATAGATCGTAATCACCGTTTTAGCAGCCAGCCCTGTCCGTTTATCCCAAAGAAAATCCGTGTTGACGCTTCGGATCCCAAATTCTCACTCAAGTCTAATTAAACGGTGAAGAAAACAACACTTCCGGCCCCTCCTCCCGACGCGACTTTATATACCTATACGCGCGTGAACGTGAACTCGGACAGCATAAACAGTCTAATATTCTATAACAAGTTATAGAGTCTATAAACAGTCTAACGAGATATAATATTATCTGCAAAGTATTATCATGCTAACTAATTCATAGTAGAAACATGCTAACATCATACTAATTCATGCTAACATCACATTAAAACTAATTTAAAATAAAAGCTAATTCATGCTAGGTTAATTTTATCTATCTGTCTATCTACCTGTCTATCTATCTATCTACCTGTCTATCTATCTATCTATCTATCTATCTATCTATCTATCTATCTATCTATCTATCTATCTATCTATCTATCTATCTATCTATCTATCTATCTTACCAACAGGCTTTCTCAAGCCAGCCTCAGTTTGTTTCGACAATAGTTTTAATTAATTTCTCTATTATTATTTTTTCTACTTTTATTATTACGTACTAATAACAGTTTAAATTAGTGTTTCTTATTTTTGTGAACACCACGCTTATTTATTCTATAATAGTAATTCGGAAATAATCAGTGTTGGGCGTAACGAGTAAACAAGTAACTTGATTTATGTAATATTACTTTTCTAAGTAACAAGTTCACTGTTAAAAATGCAGGGTTCCACATAATTCATTCATGTTTCCTAACACAAATTGATTAAGTTAACTTAACACTTTTAACAAATTTAGGTAGATTGAACATAAAAAAATTAAGTTGTTCCAATGAAAATCGCAAGAATTTTGTTTCAGCTCATTTTAATTAAGTAGTTTGAACAAGCAAAAAAAAGTAATATTTGAGTTTCTTTTTTGAAAATATAACGCAATTTACATTTTAGTTTATTTAATTAGCTTTTAAAAAATTATTTGCTGAATTAAAATGATTCACAATGAATCACGCAGTGATGAGAGAATGTTTATTATTTTGAACGCTTCGAAGAAAAGGAAAAGGGGGTTGTCTCAATGGACAGTAATTTTAAGACAAATAGTACAAAAGTAACACACACATTGCTTTAAACTTTCAATAATCTGTGTAGATGGCATGTACAACTCTGGGATAACGACGTTCTCAGATAACATTATCCTAAAATATTATTTTTGTTAATGTTGTTGTTAATACTATAATACAAAACTTTATTGTCAGACTTGCATCTGAAATTTTTCTTGCATAACAGCATGATAAATACTCCTTACAAAGAGACAAAAGACAAATACAAATAAAAGATTTAAAATAAAATAATAATTTTACACAGACCTTATTCAGCTCCAAGACAGCCTGATGTACAAATGACTTTTACATTTAATTTATTCAAACATTGGACTCTAAATCGACGGTTAGATTTTAATGGTATCAATTCATGATTCAACACATGACTTGGGTTCGAAATGATGTTACTTGCCAGCCTTGTGAGGTTCTTGTAAAATGAACGATCATTTAGTTTCTCAAGAGGCTTTCCTACTATCTTTGAACAGATTTTTATAGATAGATTTTTATTTTTATAATTGCAGAACTCCTCTATTAAAAAAAATTCTGAAAAAGATCAAGCCTCAGCCAGTTAATAAAAAGTAGCACAAAATTAATTTTAAAATAACACAACTAGTTACTTTTTTGGGGAGTAACTCAATATTGTAATATATTACTTTCAAAAGTAACTTTACCCAACATCGAAAATAAATGTATTATTGCTGACAGTTAACTACATACAGTTACAATGAACGCCAAAGTCACCACAATAAGAAAACTACACAAAATAACTGTAATCGTAATTTATTTTAAGATATCATTCATAATCACCCAGGTTTGCTCACATATTTGCTAAAAAGACAAGAAAAAATAGTGTTTGAATATTTCCAAATTTTATTTACATTGTTGACTACATTGCGAGTATTCACATTTGTTGTATACATTAAAAACAATAAAAACAAACGCAACAACACAAACTTTAATACATTGTACTATGCCTTCCATATTCATTGTGTTCATGTGATGAGAACCCTCCACTGAACAGCGACGTTACTATTTCAGATAGGCAGGTGAAGCAGTCTATAACAAATGAGTTGTAATGTTTTATTTTCAGAGCAGCCTTCCAGTGCAGCGCAATGAACCACAGCAGCAGAGCAGCACCTTTCCCTCCACACTGCCCACCTCATAGTTATAATCCCACGTCAACTCTGTACCAGCCTTTATGCGCCTGATAAAGAGAGATGGAAAAAATGCATTAAAAACACGTCAAATAATCGTCTACATGGCCAATAATATACGGTTAACAACTCAGATCATTAATACTTTATATATTAGATTGTGCTATATCATTTTTTTTTCTTATTAGTGGCAATAGGGTTGTCGCGATACCATTAATTCATGTTACGATACTATACCAGCTGAAGTATCATGATACCAAATAGTATTGCGATACTGTAATTCATATCTCAAGTCTATGTAATAAAGAAAATTGTCAGAAATACTATATTTTATGTTATAACAGGCCTACTTGAATTTAATTCACAATATCCTTATTACTGAAAAAAGTATTATTTGAACATCACTTCACCTAAAATGTATTAGTTCTTTTTGTTTATTTTGTAGATAACTGGCCAACAAAAAGTACATTAAAATAAAGATACAAATTATACCAAACAAAATCTGCTACAAAAAGAGCACTTTGCCAAGAAAATTAGGCCATATGAAGTGGTCAAAAATTGTTTCAATGTTTCCTGTTGCTATTTTGGGTTTTTCATCTATTGTTTTTTAATTGCGAGTCGCTCTTTTTAAGAGATTGTCACGGTTGTTGAAGCTACTAAAATTATATTGACAGGAGCAGAAATGAACAGATTCAGATTCAAACTGAAGCGTCCGAAAACGTGCAATAGGCTACCATAAAAGGCGCGAATACTACATAATTTTGCAACTTTAAAGTGCTCCATAGATTATTAAAATGGTTTATTGCTGCGTTAACGTTTGAGTATTTTTTTACTGACTTTTCCACATATAACATTATGTATTGAATATAGATCGTTAATGACGATACTACTGTTTACAAAAAACTATTTTGGAGCCATAGTATCACGATACTACCATAGTACCGGTAAACCGTGCAACTCTAAGTGGCAATGGCTTTATTAGTAATAAATAATGCTTGTCAAATATTCAATACATAATTTACAAACATAGCTGTTTCTTAATAAACAAGAATTATATAAATATATTTAAAAAAAAACATACAGATGACAACAATTCTGATATTTAAGATCTTTCAGTGATATTCTAAAAAAATGTTCCTGGAGACTTGGATAATTTCCGAACAAAACATTCACTAAAATGGTTACAAACGTCTACACTACCTGACAAAAGTCTTGTCACTAACTAGGTTTTAGGAACAACAAATAATAACTTGACTTCTAGTTCAAGATCTTTTGGTATCAGAAGTGGCTCATATGAAAGGTAAAGGCCTATAGATTACGCTTATTTTACCAAAATAAAATATGATCATGCCTTGATTTTTAATTATTTAATTAGGACAGTAAGGTCTGACTTTGCTTAGACAAAAGTCTTGTCATTTAACAGAAATAATGTACAGTATAGAATATAAAGAAAATAAAGTCATGGTGCAGTGGAAAAAGAATTAATATTGTGTATGACTCCCATGAGCTTGGAGGACTGCATCCATACATCTTTGCAATGACTCAAATAACTGATTAATAAAGTCATCTGGAATGGCAAAGAAAGTGTTCTTGCAGGACTCCTAGAGTTCATCAAGATTTTTTGGATTAATCTTTAATGCCTCCTCCATCTCATCCCAGCCATGCTCAATAATGTTCATATCTGGTGACTGGGCTGGCCAATCCTGGCCATCTTGACCTTCTTTTCTTTCAGGAACTTTGATGTGGAGGCTGAAGTATGAGAAGGAGCGCTATCCTGCTAAAGAATTTGCCCTCTCCTGTGGTTTGTAATGTAATGGGCAGCACAAATGTCTTGATATCTCAGGCTGTCGAAGTCGCCATCCACTCTGCAGATCTCTCACATGCCCCCAGACTCAATGTAACTCCAAATCATGTTTTCTCCTTCAGCAAACTTTTCTGTGAGAATCATGGGTCCATGGGGGTTCCAATAGATCTTCTGCAGTATGTTATGATTAATATGCAGTTCAACAGATGATTCATCTGAAAAATCTACCTTCTGACACTTTTCCAAATGATCAACTAGAAGTCAAGTTACAACTGGGATCGCCGACAAGACTTTTGTCAGGTAGTGTAAACTTAATAAATAACAGAATATCTATCTATCTATCTACCTATCTACCTATCTATCTATCTATCTATCTATCTATCTATCTATCTATCTATCTATCTATCTATCTATCTATCTATCTATCTACCTACCTACCTACCTACCTACCTACCTACCTACCTACCTACCTACCTACCTATCTATCTATCTATCTATCTATCTATCTATCTATCTATCTATCTATCTATCTATCTATCTATATATATATATATATATATAGTATAATAGAAATAAATATACATTCCAATAAAATGCTAAAATATTCAAAATCAGTAAATAAAAATTGATATTTTCCATAGGATGCTTTACAATATTATATTTGTGCATATACATTAGATTAGTCAGCATTGAAGCCAAATAATATATATAAAAAGAGCAAAAATGAAGAGAAACAAAAATATATAAAATTGTTGACATTTTGTAGTTTGTAATTAGCAACATTTCACATTAATTTAAATTATCTTTTTTTTTCTAAATATGTTTGGTAACTAAAATATTATTTTAATAAATATATGCGTTTAATAAATCAGTTTTTTTTTTCAAAAGCACCACAATATATGACTTATTTTCACTGAGAAATGGATGAAAACATTCATTTTCAAAATGGGGTGTACTCATTTACGCTGAGCATTGTATATACAAACTGGGGTGCGTTTCCGAAAACCATCATTAGCCAACTAAGGTCGCAAGCTCACACATTACAAACATAGTCTGTTGATTTGGAATCCATCGTTCCAACATACATTCGCAAACTGCAACACAAACTTGTATGTTTGCAACTACACCTCTCGAGCTGTAGTTAGAAGCAGAGTTCCTGGTTGTGTTATATTCCCAGTTCTGCCCCTAAGCCCTATTCATTTAGAACATTCCAACATATAAACTCGGAATGATAAAAAAATTAAAGTCATCTCTCTTACATGTAATTTGCTTTCAACTTATTTACAGTTCAGTTTGAGCGATCTTCATATCGACAATTGCGCTCTCTTCGCAGTGCACTTTGAAATCATTTATGCTCTTTTTAAAGCAACTGTGGCTCATGACGAAAGCTATAGCTGACCTATGGAAAGCAGAATCTACTTGTTTCCAAAGCTAAACAAAAAATATATAGGTTACGTTTATGGGTTTTAATTTATAGTAGCCTAGGCTATTTATTAAGAAATGTATATGTACTGTATTGGAGCTATACGCTAGAACATTTTTGCAATGGTTTAAATGTGTCAAAGTTGTAAATGCGTGTGCGTTTAAAACAATAATTTGCACAAAACAGTTATGGGATTTTTTTTTAAAGAAGTTGTTACTCCACCCTGTTTAGAGCATGATTATGAACGTTTTAGGTTATAACTATTGTGGTTCAAACAATGGATCCGCCACAGAGAAACTAAGACTATGGGAAACACTTGTCATTACATTGTTCTTTTCCCAAACGATGCCTTGTACTATGATTCCGCGAATTATGTCATTGTTTGGGAAACGCACCCCTGGTTGTGTCAACATGGTAATTATTTCTTTAATTTACTGTTATATGAAATGCTGTTCTCAAATCAAACACTCATTTTTAATGATGGCTGATTTGTCTACACTCTTTTCACATGAAAATCACGTTGGCATGAATTACGACACTGACTTGCTAGCAAAGAAAGCCACCCATGGGAAGCGGAGGTCGTGTGTGTCAACAAAGACGTTCTGGACAAACAAATTGGGGCTGCAGCTATGCTGTTGAGAGAAATTGTAAAATTGTAAAAATTAAAGTAACATTATGGCATTGTTCAAATTTGAAAACAATCATGGCTTTTGCTTACGTTTATATAACGGCCGAGGTTTCCCTCTTGCCGAGCATCAATGATGTAACAGGCATCCTCGTCGTTGAACAGTCCGCGTGTGTTTTTGGGAGTTCTTTTAGTTTTTTCATTCTGTGCATCAGTAGTTTGTAGTGGTTTTACTCTTCTCTGGAATGACTTTATGGCAAAGCATCGCTTTGGGCCTGAAGTCTCTTGTCCTGATGACACAAATTACAGACTGAGCAATTGTAATGAATGCTAAAAGCAGAAGATGAGAAAGACAAAAAACGTAAAAAATAAATAAATAAATAAATTTTAAAAACTGACCGTCATTTCTCCTTAGTTCACTAATTTTCTTCTGAGTATCTTTCAGTGTTTCATGTGGTTTATTTGGCAGTTTTCTCTCATCTAAATGTTTGTCATGGACTGAACAGAAACAAAAGCAAGGCAAAAAAAGTTAGCTGCTAGATGTCATTTAGGGTAAGTCTATACATCAAACAATATGGCGAGTCAAAATTAGCTGTATAAACATTGAAATATTGCTGATTTAAGTAATAACAACTTTAGAAAATGTACATTTGTAATTCAAAGCATAGAGACGAATGATATTAGCATTACGGACTAAATGAAAACTGATAAAACTTACGAATAAATATATTAATGGATAAAATTGCAATATTACATTTAAATTCCAAAACAAAATTCACGTGCAACCAAAACATTCACTGTTACAAAATTTATGCATAACAAATGGTTCACATCGTTACTGTTGTAAATTAATATTGTGCTGCTTCAGTGGAACAGCTCCAATGTGTACTATGATATTAAACATCATAGCATAAACAGCACACGTAATAGAAGCTTTTAAAAAGACAGTTTTTAATCATTTCAGATATTAGTTGAAAAATATTTAAAAATATTAAATCAAAATATTAGTTGAAAAAATACAAAAGACATCAAAGCAAATAACTAAAATAAGCTTAAATTGAACAAATAAAATGACAAAATTTAAAAAATATGTAGAGCCCTTAAGTGTTTTATATATTACTAACAACTCACCTAAAATGAAAACTACAAAAAAAAATCATATATATATATATATATATATATATATATATATATATATATATATATATATATATATATATATATATTAGGGGTGTCAAAATTAATTGTTTCTTCGGTGCACCGCGATGCTGACGCGGACAATTCGGTATCGGTTCAGTAATAATCATAACCGGTTATTATGTACTGACGTCATTTATCTCCTATGCGCTATGTCGCGGTAGCCTACTATGGCGAGGGAGGCGAGCGCAAGTGTTTACAATGCTTCGCCTACTTGACGCACAAACTGTGCACAATTTCACTGCGTGTGTGTTTTCTGGACACTCTTTCACTGACACTTACAGCAGAAGCCCCTATTTCACTGCAATTGAGAGAATGAAAGTAAACTCCATTACTCTCTCTCTCTCTCTCTCTCCCTCTCTCTGTCTCTGTCTCTGTGGCCCATTTGACCTGCTGGCGTGACTTTTTGTCTCCTCTCGGCTGATACGGCGATACTTCTGGATAGAGGTCTGCATTCCCGCGGCTGTAAGGCGGGAGCCGCTGGACCAGACCAGATTTCTTGCGGCGCGGAAATTAATTTCTGAATAAAGCGCGGGAGCGGTCGGTAACTCTAGTGTAAGTTGAACGGGAGCGGGCGGTCTAGCAATATTGCTCCCGAGCAAGCACGTGAGTGTGTTTATGTGTGTGAATGAGAGAGAGCGATGCTGTGTGTTGCTGTCTATGTTTGTGTGTGCGTGTATGTGTGTGAATGAGAGGGCGTGATGCTCTGTGTCGCTTGCTTGGTGCTGTGTGTCTATGTGTGTGTGTGTGTGTGTGTGTTTATACAGACAGCCCCAAATATAAAAATGTGTTTGGGGAAAGCATCGACAATGCACCGTGATGCACCGAGATATGGAATTGAACCGAATCGATGGCATGATAATCGTAACCGAACCGTGAGACCAGTGTAGGTTCACACCTCTAATATATATATATATATATATATATATATATATATATATATATATATATATATATATATATATATGATTTTTTGTATTTATATTTTATTTTTGTTTATATATATATATATATATATATATATATATATATATATATATATATATATATATATATATATATATATATATATATATATAAATAAACTGTTTTGTTTATAGTACATAAACAACATTAACATCTACCTTGCATCTTACCTTTTACTTTATCTTTTGCTGTGTCCACCTCCATAGGCTCTATAAAAAGAAAGTGACAAAAAGAATAAAACATCTTCGATTGGCTAATAAAATCACATGACGATAAAGTTGAATCTTCACACACACACACACACACACACACACACACACACACACACACACACACACACACACACACACACACACACACACACACACACACACACACACACACACACCTTCACCGCTGCTAGAGTCCTCCTTGTATAGTGAATTTTTCAATAATGGCCCCGTTTTCATGGTTATGGTCTTCTTGCTGCTTTCTACCTCAGTATCGGAGCAGTAGGCCTCGCTCTCATAACCCTCTTTCAGTTTCTCCACACCTTCGATGAAGTCGAGATTGGCCAAATATTCATTGCCAGACACGGTGTCATCTTCATTCATTTTGTCTTCGTTCACTATTTTACCTGAGATAGAGTAAGAGAATTGGTCACTTATTTATCATTAAAACAATTAAAAGAAAAACAAATGCTTTCTGGGCGACACAGTGGCTCAGTGATTAGCACTGTCACCTCACAGCAAGAATGTCGCTGGTTCGAGTCCCTGCTGGGTTACTTAGCATTTCTGTGTGGAGTTTGCATGTTCTCCCCATGTTCGTGTGGGTTTCCTGCAGGTGCTCCGGTTTCCCCCACAAGTCCAAAGACATGACTATAGGTGAATTGAATAAACTAAATTGTCCGTAGTGTATGTGTGGGAATGAGTGGGTATGGATGTTTCCCAGTACTGGGTTGCAGCTGGAAGGGCATCCGCTGTGTAAAACACATGCTTGATAAGGTAACGGTACATTCCACTGTGGCGACACCTGATGAATAAAGCTACTAAGCCGAAGGAAAATAAATGAATGAACAAATGCTTTCTGAATATCACCTCTGTGATCATGACCTAGAAATGAGAAAAAGGCAGACAATAATCCTGGATTCCTAAAAAACAGACAAACACTTCCTTCTTTTCTGCCATAAATACACCACAACTAAAAAAATCCCCCCCCTCAACTATTAATTCATTTTTTATTTAATCAGGGAGGATGAAGTGTCATCTAAACTGGCTGCAAAATGTATATACAACATCCTGAAATGGAAATCTAAATTCGTGCGTCTTATTTAAGTAATATACACTTATTTAAATTCTTATAATTGTTATAATTTTCAAAGATATCATTCATTTGTTTCTCTTTGTCATTTATTTTTTACTTGCTGTATTTGATTAATTTTATGATGTTAATATATTACATATTTTATTCATTTTGTTGGATTTTTTTTAACCTAAATTCCATGCGTGTTCAATAAAAAGTCGAGAGAGGATTTTCTTAGATGCAAAAGTATTAGTAATTTTTTATATGCAAATGAATAATTTGGTCACAATTTGGTAATAAGCTCTGGGTCAGTATAGCTAAACCCCATCTATTACACAATACCAACTGACTGCCTAAACCTAGACAACAACAGAGAATGATTGAAGAGAGGGTTTGCTCGAACTCATCAAATATCAGCTTCTGTGCATGTATTTCTTTGTTACACCATAAATCTGCTTCCTCTTTTCTGCAAACTCTCTGCACAAAGTTAAAAAGCATAAGACTTCCCAAATGCCCTGCAAATATTCTGTGTTCAGCTTCAGCACATAGAACCCTTAAGTGAGAAGTTAAAGTTATTTTCAGATATTGATGTCGCTGTATCTTTCCAGCCAGCGGCATCTACTCCTGCAAAACATGCTTATTAGCATTCAAGCATGTCACAGAGAAGAAGTTTAGTTAATATATCACTAATCAATACATTTATTTCATTAAAAGGAAAAGAGTAAAATAAATTCCTTTTTTTCCACACAATTTGCTTTGGCAATACTGTACAAAATGTATGGATGGATTTGAAGCAGTGTGATGGCTTACCAGTGAAAACGCACACAAAGGTGCCCTTGGCCACGTCATCTCTGCAGCGGATGCCCCATCCCTTGTGTTGTGTCATGAAGAGCTCCAGCCGCAGCTGCATACCGTGCTGGACCAGCCTGTTGCTGCACATTCTCGGGTCACAGCGGCAGAGAGGGTTACACTCGTACACCCTACATGGAAAAAGATGGAGAGCGAGAGAAAGAGGGAGAGAGAATTTTACATTTTCAACACACCTTTAATACAATTATTACCAAAAACATTATACCATGGTTTCCACTACATTCATTCATCCATCGAGGGGCGCCAGACCAAAATTCAATCCTGCCACAGCTACATTACATCTTCTCATTCAAAACCTTCAGTTCTTGCTGTTTTTTTTTTTTTTATAGCGTTTATTTTTTTAGCGTTTAACATCTCTTTCATAATGAGAATGTATATATATATAAATATAATCACAGCATTTCCAATTAAAACATCTTAGGAATATTCCATAAACAGCTACTTAAAAATGCAACAGGAACATTTTGAGAACACTATTAAAGATCAGATAACTTTAAAAAATAGCACTGTTTTAACATTAATATGAGAATGTTATCTAAAGGTCTAAGCACCATGTTAGCTTGGATATTTTTAACATCTCATTTACTAATTAATTTATTTATCTGTTTATTAAACTTATAAAAATGGCATAAGAGATGAATGGAATTTATAAAGTCAAATTTGTTAATGGTAGTTTATAGACAGTAATGACAATACAATGAACAATGTAACAAAGATGTGCTTCATCTTATTTGGAATGGTTACTCTGCTGTAACCGAATGAGAAACAGACAGACATAGGATGTTACAAACCCTGTTGTTAAGCTTGTTGGCATCCTCTTATGCGTGTATCCAGCACTAGCATCCACTGGACCTCCTGTGCATAGGGATGTGGCCTCAACGGTCAGCTTGTGGCAAGCACATTTCGACCTGTCAAAAAAAAATGTTTTTATTTTTATTTAACAATAATTTTATTTTCAAGCCCCCTGAAGTGTGATTCATTATATCTAAAATGAAAAAAGTACAGTTAGTTGCAGAAAATAATAATACAAAATTCACACAAATTCTGAGTTCTGGTTAAGAACTAGGGGAAACACAACCAAATTTGTTTGTCCAAAAATAATTATTTGTTCAGAGACTCTGTATGTAGACTGCTTTAAACACACCATGAAAAGAAAGAGCTATATCTAGAAATAGCTCCATCCATTCATTCATCCATCTTTTTTTAAATTACATTTGTGGAAACATAACCTGAATGATAAGCCTAAAGAATTTTCTAGAGATGCGCTGAATTTTCAGACGCTAAACAATGGCATTTTTGGCCGAAAGACGAAAGTGGATGAAAAAAAAATAGCTGTAAAAAAAGAAAAAAAAAAAAGGCTATGCTACGCTAGGCAGCACTGCAGAGCAATGTTTAGTACGCTGTTTTTACTCTCCCTCCAGCTGCAGTCTGCATGATGTGAAGAGGCTTTCACACCGGACAAGGAAATGCGTTGTGAAACCCATTCATTTCAATGTCTTGCGGCGCGCAAGGGCAGGTTGTTGTACGCTGACCAAAGTGCAAGTCGAAAGTTGAAAATAGTTTAATATTGCTCACATACACTTATTTATACATGAACCGTGCATGCTAACCAGAAAAGCAAAGTAGGCTCAAACAACTTGCAGTATAAATGTCCTGTCTGCATGTAGTATTCTTGCCGGAGTTAACATTTAAAAAGTTTTACAAAAATACTTAATTTATAAATAAAAAATATTATAAAGCATTTTCAGTTTTCACACAACTTTCATGTCAGTGCATTCCTAGTATTTTCTGTAGAGATTTGCAACATCTTACACATTGAGAGCTGATAAGAACGCTTAACCTGTACTAAACATTGCATTACTTTCACATTTAGACTCAAAAGCTGTACCTGTCTCTACAGCCATCTGTGCAGTCACAGCCGACCATGAAGTCCGAGCTTGTGTTGATGAAAACCCCTCGAGCTGGAACCCTGTCTTTAGTGTAAGTAACACTAGGGGCGAGGGTATTGTCCACTTCATTCACACAGGGCACTGGCATCACCTCTTTGCCCTCAGAGATGTCCGGCAGGTACAAGTGCGGTTGTCCTGTGGTTGTAGAAGGGGGTCGCGCACGGTTCACAAGAACAAACGGGTCCATACAGAACATCTCAAGGAAGAGGAAGTCACAGCGCGTTTCAAACAAGTATTCTTGCACTTCCTGCATGTCACACAAGCTCCGCCCACATGGAGAACGATAGAAAATGTGGAAAAATAGCTAAAGAGAGTAGAGAAAAGACATTATGATTAAAGAAACTTGGTAACACTAGCATTTAAAAAGAAGTTTTCACATAGTAGGAACTTTTTCATAGTTCATAGAACAATTGGCAGAAGTGCCTGCTTTCTAGCATGTTTGCACAGCAGGAATTAAGAATGATTTAAGAAGTGCCATTTGCAAAAGCATTTCCAAGCAAATGGGTGCACACCAGAATTTAGAAGACATCGTTCACACTAGCTAAACGTATCGAACTCCGGCGTCAAACAAACCCTGGTGCGGACCAAAAGTGCTAGTGTGAAAGCACTATTAATGTGTATGTGAACTCTAATGTTAGTGGTATTTGTCTAGAGTTGTGTTCGTTCTTCACCCTTGATGAACACTACAAGTCATAGTTGATTTAGTTACAGTAACTACTATTGAAATATCTAGCCAATTCCATGCATGTTCAATAAAAAAATAAAAGGTCAGGAGAGGGTTTTCTTCCATGTAAAAAATATTAGTAATTTATTAGATACAAATGAATGATTCGATGGCAGAGCTCCGGGTTGGCGTTACCCCAATGCAATACAAAAATTACATTCAGGAGGTCCGCAACAAATCTACATTTCCCTGACTCCAGAATTTATACACAACTGATATTAAAAGGTTGAGTTTTGGTGTAATTCATCACTTGTCAATCATTCTGCAGTCTTTTGGTGGTCGCACCCAAACATATTTCCTCTTTCTGCAACCCTTCTCTGCATACCAGAACTGAACAGTTAAGTACACCTTCAATATATTTCACAACTTCTACAAGCATCCAGCTCCTTGTGATGGTAAACATGTCTAGACATCTTGTTACAGGAAGTCTGGAGCAACTTCCAACTCCCCCTTAACTCTTGTTAAGCAAGGCTACATTAAATTGTTCTAAAGTGACTGTAAAAACATTTAAAACCCTATACAAGTTTTAAATTCAAATGAATTCAGTTTTATTTATTTATCAAAGAATCTTAAGACATTTTTCTAGAGCAACAAATCAGTACTAAAGGATCACTAAAGACTGAAGAAATGGTTGCTTTGCCATTATAGGAGTAAACTACATTATAAAATACAATAATAAGTAACCAATTAAGTTAACCTGTAATAATATTTTACATTTTATAGTATTTTTTGAACAAAGAAATGCAACCTTGATCGCTTTAAGATATTATTTCAAAATCATCCAAACCTTTGAAGGGTAGTAAACATTTAGGGTGCACTGACACTATGCTATCCGAACAGTGCCCAGGCGTGTTTCCTGGTTCGTGCGAGTGCTCTGAATCGGGTCCAGACGTGGATTAGTTGGCCGGCCCTGGCACGGTTGTGCCAGAGTGAGTTTGGTTGGGTGTTTGGCGCGGTACGCTGATAGTGTGAGTGCAAAGCGTGCCTGAGCCCGAAATTGAAAACGCGAAGTTACTTTTAAGGGACTGTTTCATATGGATTTATTAATCATTCTTACTTTTCAATGAACGCGAACATGGTTCAAGGCAACTGTAACCTAGTGCGAGTATGTCCTTAAATTGTTCAAAAGTAAATAAAGCAACTTCCTCAAAGACCACCCACCTTTCCATCAATGCGCCTCCGAGCAGTCATTCGCCGAAACTTAAAAAGCAGCGGGATAAGAAGTGGATTTTTCCCATGGTGCATGTCAACTTGATGCGGCCTCACCTCCTCCAGACATGCAGGACAACAACGCTGATGTAAATATACAGACTTATTCTGCTCTTGCTCTAAAACCTCCACTTCTTCCTCAGAAAAATACTCATCTTCTTCTTCTTCATCATCAGGGGCAGGTCGTTTTGCACTTCTGCAATACGAAACCAGATATTAGCTATTAGCATGACAAAAGACAGCATTTTTAACAAGCTCAGTACTCACATTAGGCTTGAGTTAGTGTTGCTATTTGATACACTGGCAGCTGGTGAGACGGGCGAGGGCAAAGATATTTTCTGCAGAACAACCTTTGGCTGAAAAGCTGGCGACATGATTTTTTGAGGGCTAATAGATGATGTTTTGGTCTTATCGCTCTGTCTGGTCACGCGTGCAGGAGACACACTATCTGAAGAGACGGATGAAGAAGCATTGGCTGAGGCTGTCGAGGTGGAAGCTGCGTCTGAAAGAAGAAAAATACAAAAACAACGTTAAGCATTTGATGGTGACATTACACTGTTAAAACATTTATGAACATGTTGAAAAAATTAACTGTGATGTTTCTTCTTATGTAGTGAAAAACATTAAATAACGAGCACCACGTTGTTTAAATAGCAAATCCATTTGCGCTACATTGTGAACTCATCATGAGTGTGCCGGTCTATAAAGAAGGTGTGTTAAGGCACATTGTTGGCGTGTTGCTATTCTGAGGAACTGAAATAGACTGTGACATTGATCATGTAAAAGCAGGTCTAAAGTCCATTGCAGAGTGTGTTAGTTATGCGTCTATGTAGGTTCAAACACCTAAAACACACAGCAATACACAAATATTTTTACATATGAGAAAAATTAAAGGATTAAAATGTTACAAAAATTATTATTTACTACACTGATCTAAAAAAAAAACAATTGTATAATGTTATTATTATTATTATCAGTATTATTTATTAGATGAATATTTATATTTGTTTTAATAAAAACAAGTTTAGATTTGTCCACCTGTCGGGTTTTGGAGATGTATGCATCACTATATGGGGCATAAGAATAAGATGGGTGTTTGGATATAACTTTGACCACGCTTCGTTATTATTGTTCATTAACTCGCTTGCTGGAAATTAGAACTGAATTTAGAAATAGTTTTAAAACAAATCTTTGCACTTAACAAATGAAATTAAACATGTAGGCTAATGGATTTCGTTTGCGTTTCGTTTTTCCACTTACAAATCCGCCATGTAAATAGCAAATGCGCCATGGCGCGACTTAACAGAATCTTAAAGGGAATGGGAGATGAGACTCTGATTGGTTTAATGCACAATATGCTCAAAACACACCCATAACTCATTAAGAGAATAAGCACAACCCTGTTAGACCATCCGCCGTGGTGCAGAGCATAATTTTCTGTCCTTAAAACAGCGAAAGTGAATTTGTACACGGTCCTTAACATGCTTGACATGCTTTTGTGCAATGCGCTTTAGACTTTGTACCTAGATCACTGAAATAAAGCCCAAAGATTGCAAAAGAATGCAGCCAATCAGAACATTTTCAATCCTTATCTGACATGTTTAAGAGTAGGGGTTATAACCTATTAGTTTTAGTTATATTAAGTCTGCATAATTAAGGGTGTGGCAACTTGAGTGACAGCTAGGTCTCTCTGGTCCTAGTCATCACCTAGTCATGACTAGCCGCTGAACTCGGCATATTTATCGTATTACTGTTTTGTTTTATGTGGCTTTACACCGTCAATTGCCTATTAGGAGTATTTCTTACAATGATCAGATAATATGGCATGCTGTGTGCATTTATTTGTGCTTTGCCAGGTAAGTGAAATTCTTATTCTTGAAAAGAGTCATCTGAAATGTTGTCATATAGTGTTATGCCTGGATTTCATAAATAGCCTTGCATTTACGAACACAGACTATATTTGAAGTATTTGGAAGTAATTAGCATTTTCCCCCTGTAGAAAAACACCATAAGAACAATGCTTAGTGGCTCAATGAAGTACAACAGTGTTTTTAAAAGACCAAACACAATAAACACGTTATTGATAAGGTATACAACAAAGCACATGTTCTCAGAACACAAACAAGTCACAGGTAATGAAGTATTATGCGTTTCTACTAAAGAAAAACTCATCTAAGCAAAATGCTAGCAGCCATCTGTAGCTCCGCCTCTGCCCATTTTTGGTTACCCCCGGTTGGCGTGATGACGCGCAAACAAAATGCCGATGGTTGGCTACATCAACTTGTAGCTTCATTTGCCGTCTTCAGAAACCTACGGGTGACGTCACGCATCCTATGTTCATATTTTTTTTACAGTCTATGATTTATATACATGTAAAAAAATTCAAATGTATAGGAGTGCTGTTAAAAGCTAAATCTCAATCCATTGTGTACAAAAAAAGTATATATTTGCATAATATATGTGTGTACTGTGTATATATATATATATATATATATATATATATATATATATATATATATATATATATATATATATATATATATATATATATATATATATATATATATATATATACACACACACACATATATACACATATACACACACATACGTACACATACATTTACTTCTACAAATGTTTATATTTGCACCTCTCTATAATAAAAATATATGCATGCATCTATCATTTATATGTACATAATAAATATACAGAGTACACACATAAATAACACGTTAACAAACTTTTATTTTGTATGAGATTAAATCCTAATTAATCATTCAATAAATGTGCTATACTTAGGTGACTTTTATAGTGCACATAAGCAAACAAAAACAAAAAACCCAAAATTGTATTGTATTGGTGGAAAATAAGATATACACATACGTACTTTTATATGCCATTTCCATAAACTGCTTTATTAAATTTGTTTAGGCTTAACATTTTTTTAACACATGATGCTGAAAAATGAATAAAAGGAGCAGGAAAAGTGCATGAATCCCCTACCTGATTTAGAAGAATGCAGTGTTTTGGGTTGAGAAGATTGTGTTTTCTCTTCAGGTGAATGGTGTTTTTTGTGAGAGTGTTGTTTGTGACGATTCTTGATAGTTAAAATATGCTCCAACTTGTCTGATCCTTTATAAATCCACTCCTTCTGCTTGTCATCCTGAGAGAGATACACAACAAATAAATTCAATCATCTCTGTCAAAATGGCCAACCTGAAAACGAAACCCAAAATTGAAATATTTTTGAAAAAATTAAAAATAGTGATAGTGTAAGTAAATATGTTGGGGATGCAATCCTACATATGTGACGACCCTTTTACAATAGGTGTGACCCTTTTTGATCTCAAGGGCTATAAACCAAACAGCTAAAATGTCTGACAAAAGGTCATATTAAAAGCATGTTCCCAGCTGAACTGAGGCCCTGTTTACACTAATACGTTTAAGTTCTAAAACGTATCATTTTTGCTCTGGTTACACCTCCCGTCCATACTATGCTGGAGTTTTTGGAGCCCCAAAAACAGAGCATTTTGAAAACACTAAAGAGGCCATTTTGATTTTAAAATGCTGCTGCTCGGTGTCAGTGTGGATGGGGTAAAACGGAGACATTTGAAAATGGAGGTGTGGCTGCAGACATTTGACTATCTGATTAGGGCTTTTCCCTCAATATTAAGTGCACAAAGTTCAGTCTTGCATCTATCCTAAGTTCCAGACTTCGCAAGTTTGATATAGAAAACAAACTCCCGAGGACACATCGGGTAAAATCTTCAAAGGGAACAGTGAATTTTATAAACTCATTCACATCACCCTGGCTACCTTATCTTTACAATAAAATGAAAACATGATATAAGGAACTTAACAGACTGCATTCAATAAAGTCTTTTACCCATAAGACCTCTCATCAGCTTACTTATTTCATGTATTAGAGCAATTTAATTCATTTGCAAATTGCAATCCACCCAACCACAGTTAAGCCAAATACAACAAAATCATAATATTATATCATAATAACAAATATTTTTGTAACTGTTATCATCTGTGTGTAAACTACAACACGACTTTGTGAAAACAGTGAAGTCTTACGATAGTGGACTACATGACTGTATTTGTACGCAGGTCAGTGATATTTCTTTACCAAGTGATACAGTATGATCAAATAGCGGCCTTCCATGCTAAATAGTGTTTTCAGTCATAAAACCTAAAGGTCCCATAAAAATAAAATAAAGTTTTTTAGATGTTAGTATCAGTATTGTTAGTTTTTAAGATATTTATAAGTTACTGTGCTCCAAAACAGCAACAATATTCGTGTTTAGAAGATATAAAACTGATATAAACATGTAAAGTTTGTCACTTCCGACTAAATGGATCAACGGTTTTATTCATGTCTCCTCATACTTCAGTTTCTCATCAAATCATAACCAATCAAATGCTCTCTAGTATCTGACATGACACCCCCTTCAATATGCTTCACATTTGATGCGCTTGAGCTCAACCACTCTCACTGGAAGAGCGGTGATAAAAAAAAAAAAAAAGGGAGGAGCTACTCTAAGTCTCACCCTCGCTTCATGTTTGGTTGAGATTACGTCAAACATCGAATAAAAATGGGACCTTAACACAAACTTCACACAAAAAAAACAACTCAATTTTACTGTTCAATAATAGTGTAAATTTGCCCTTAGAATAAAGCTGAAAATCCCATATTGACAAAAAAAAAACTCAGCTTCACCTTATAGCAGATCTGGACCAGGCTGCCGTCCAGCTGAAGAACCGTACAGTCCTCAAACTGGCCATTTCGCACTGCCTTGGTCTCTTGACCCAAGCGAAGCACCACAGCAATGGGGTTGGGATAGACTTGAAGATAATCCTTAACCTGCCTGCGAGATGACTCATCCTTGATTTCCCTCCATACCTTTTTTGCTGAAAAAAATAATAAATAAATTGACCAAATAAACATTAAGGAATAAGGAGATTTTAGAGGGTCCTAACGAGATATGTTCACCCATCAATGAAAGTTTTTCCACCTTTCACTTGTTCAATTAATAATAATTGTTGAATAATTATTGAATAATAATTCAACAATTGAAGAATGATGGTAACTGGCACCCATTGGCTTCCTTAGTAGCTTTTTTCCACTATGGAAGTCAATGGGTGCCAGCAACCAGCATTCTTCAAAATATCTTCTTTGATGTTTAACAGTAGAAAGAAACTCCTAAATATTTAAAACCACACGATAGACTAAATAATGAGATAATTTTTCATTTTTGGGTGAGCTATCCCTTTAAGTTAAGACTAAGTAAAAAAAGAAAATTTCTTACTTTGTTTGCAGACAAAATAAAGGTCTGGAAGGGCCAAATAGGTTGCCAGGCCATCATCAAAAAACACCAAGAACCTAATTTTAAAGAAAAGTAAAAATACATCTACTAAAGACACAATAACTGTACAAAACCTGACAAAAGTCTTGTTGTTGATCCCAGTTGTAAGAGCAACAAATAATAACTTGTCTTGTAGTTGATCAATTGGAAAAGTGGCAGATGGTAGATTTTTCATCTGTTGAACTGCATCCCAATCATCACAAATACTGCAGAAGACGTATTGGAACCCACATGGACCCAAGATTCTCTTGAAATTAGTCAAGTTTGGTGAAGGAAAATTCATGGTTTGGGGTTACATTCAGTATGGGGGCATGCAAGAGATCTGCAGAGCGGATGGCAACATCAACAGCCTGAGGTATCAAGACATTTGTGCTGCCCATTACATTACAAACCACAGGAGAGGGCAAATTCTCGAGCAGGATAGCGCTCCTTCTCATACTTCAGCCTTCACATCAAAGTTCCTATAAAGGAAAGAAGGTCAAGGTGCTCCAGGATTGGTCAGCCCAGTCACCAGACATAAACATTATTGAGCATGTCTGGGGTAAGATAAAGAAGGAGGCATTGAAGATGAATCCAAAGAATCTTGATGAACTCTAGAAGTCCAGCAAGAACACTTTCTTTGCCATTTAAGATGACTTTATTAAGTTATTTGAGTCATTGCAGAGATGGATGCAGTCCTCCAAGCTCATGGGAGTCATACACAATATTCATTCTTTTTTCACTGCACCATGACTTTATATTCTATGCTGGACATTATTTCTGTTAAGTGACAAGACTTTTGTCTAAGAAAAGACCTTACTGTCCTGATAAAACAATTAAAACTCAAGGCATGATCATATTTTATTTAGTAAAATAAGCGTAATCTAGTGGCTTTTGCCTTTCATATAAGCCACTTCTGATACCAAATTATCAACTAGAAGTTATTATTTGTTGTTCCTAAAACTTGGATGGGCGACAAGACTTTTGTCAGGTAGTGTATTGCAAAATTATTTATATAACCCAGATAAGCAAAATGCACACAGATTTGGACTCAAACTGAGCAATGAGAAATTACTCACATGAGGATTTTAATAGTGTTTTCCCCTCACACTTCTATTTCTATTGCATTTTTAGAAAAATCTGTTTGGGCTTGTTGTTTAAAAATTTTTGACACTGAATATCACTTTCAGTTCTGCTATATACTTATATTTCCTCTTTATTCTATCCTGAACATTGTTAAATATTAATAATTTTACTCATTAAGTGAGAGGAACTAAAACATTTTATCATGTTCATAAAGGTTGTGTTTGATTTTTACTTTATTTATGAATGAAACTATAAGACCTGATTTACATACCAATGCAACTTATCTGGGTTTTATCTTTTAACAATGCAATTTTAACCCACAGCCACATACAGCCAGGTGCAAATTATTATCCAGAAAATATAATATACACTGTAGTCATATAAGACCAAAATAAATGATGTACTGGTCGAAAAAATCATTTAAAAAATAAATTGAATAAAAGGACACTGAACTCATTTAAAAACATTACGCTGAATTCCAAAAGATGCGAGTGAATAAATGAGAACAATTTACCTCATGCGATTCTTACGCTCAGGAAGCTCAACCATCACACCAGCATTATACAGGCTCTTTCCGTTTTCCGATTTGGCGCTGGCCACAACACGACAGCCGATATACAAATCCTTGAGAGAAGGAGGCTTGAAGGCGGCCACATGATTAGCAGACAGCACAATGGTTTTACCCTTCTTAAACTCCACCTTATACTTATTGCCATTATCTAAAAAGGAAAAAGACATAAAATAGCATCACATATAAGGGATAATCTCAGCTCTTTGTCTTTGTATTGTGCACTGAAAGGTCCCGTGAAGTGCATTTTTTATTTGTTGTTTGATGTAATCTCAACTGAAAAATGAAGAGAGGGTGGGACAGTGTAGCTCCTCCCCTTTAAGAAAAATCAGCCAACTGCGTTTTGTTTTTATCACAGCTCTGCCAGTGAGAGTGGTCGAGCTCAAGTGTCTTGACAGGGGCGGGGCAAGTCAGATACTGGAGAGCATTTGATTGGTCAAGATATTATGAGGTGATGTGACAAAAATCATTGAACTATTTAGGCGGAAGTGACAAACTGCAAGCTTTGCATATTTACATAAGTTGTATATTTAACGCAAATTTCGTTCAGTTTTAGAACACACTAGCTAATAGACATGCCTAAAACTAAGACTGAAACTAACATCTAAAATGTTTTATTTTAATTTCATGGGACCTTTTAAATTCTTAAATCGCACTGCAAGCTGTTAATTATCCTGTTTATTTGTCTTAGTAAATGCAAGCCCTTTTGCGATGATGGAAGCAGTGTTACATTTTACATATAGCTGCCACTTGCATGGCTGACAGCATCCTGACAATTAAATGAAAGATTAAACAGAACCTCTAAATAGTGTATATGTGGCTGTTGCCTGCAAACTCCGTCACAACAGCTTTACAGTGTATGCTATAGTCATTTTCATAGCAGACTTTAACCCATTGGAACTCTTATCCACTCTTCTAAAAGTGTAATTGGTGAATAACATTCACCACATGATCACTAATCAGACGTGGAATTATTTCTAACTTTAGGTGGTTTCTAAAACTAAATCAGTCAGTGTTGTTTTCAATCTCATCTTTAGCGCTTTACATTTTCACAGTTGTAGCTCTTGTAATCTGAAGGCAGAAGGCATTGACTGAATGATTGACAGCTGCATTCAGTTGTAGAGCAGTGAGCAAATCAGAAGAGCTTGAAGGCGGGCCAAGCATTGCGGGCTTTGTTTACTGCAGCAAGTTGACATGACAACTGTTTTAAAGCTGCATTTAGCGTTTTTTAGCTGCAAAGATGCACTCTACATGAATGTCTCCTGAATCTGCGCATTCGGTGAACATTTTACAGTGAAAACTGGTCACACGGCAACAATTTTATGCACTCGCACAAACGCTCCTGAACATATTTTGAGGTTGCATAGATAAAATTTTGGGTGCATATACAATCCCAATTCTGAGCCCTGATTTGATTGGTCAAGATTTGATGAGAAACTGAGGTATGAGGTGACAATAAATTCGTTGATCCATTTAGGCAGCAGTGACAAACTGTAAGCTTTACACAGGGTATATGCAGCAATCCTAAAGGTAATTTCAATACTTTTTAGGACTTTTTAAAAGACCTTTTCAGAATATTTTAAGACCTCATCGCCACTTCAAGTTCTAATTAGTATCATACCTTAAACTTAATAAACAATTGTTAATAAACAGTTGTAGTTAAATAAATCAATACAGCGCAACTATGCAAAAGAACCCAGATAAGCTCGTAAAAAACAAAGCTTGAAAGAAAAAATTATGCAGTTGTTTTCAGCGACAGGCTTCAGCCACTGTTTAAACTCGTCTTTCTCTAACCAGGAGTATGCAAACTTATATTTTCCCATTTTGCTGTCTGTTTCGCTACATCTAAAGGGTGTCACATCACCTTCCTGCATTTATCGCCAATTACGTCACATCACCCGGACAGAGAAGCTTGGCCGGACACGCCCCAGCCCAAACCAAACGCGTGGATTGAGCTAGCCGTTGTTAATATTAGGAGGAAAATAAATATATAATTGTATATATTTTTGAAGTCAACCATTTTGGACAACGCTTGAACAAAATTTAAGACCTTGTAAAAACGTGATTAAGACTTTTTAATACCTTTTAAGGGCCTTAATTTTCTCATAATTGATTTATCAACTTTTAATACTTTTCAAGGCCCCACGGAAACCCTGTTTACATGTTTAAATCAATTTTATATTTTCTAAACGCGTATTGTGTCACTGTTTTGGAGCACACTAGCTAATAGATATCGTTAAAACTAAAAGACCTTCGCAGGACCTTTAAATGGCTTTCCAACCAATCCGAATCAAGAATTCTAACAGACCAAAGAATAATACAAAATTTAAAAACCACAAAGAACAACAATTTCAAAAAAGAAATATCTGGAAGTAAATACATTAGATTTCCTCTTGTACTATATTTCACGCAGATTTGTAGAAAAGCTCAGTCTTGCCTTCAGTCTCGACTTCTTGCACTGTTCCCCGACTCCAATGGTTGTGTCTCTTTTTTCCTAAAACTACTGCCCCGACCTTGAGTTTGATCTCTTTAAGTGCTTTAGAGGACTCGCTGGATGAATGCTTGGAACCTAAGAAGATCAGCAGCAGAGGATAAACACAGTTAATGGACTTAAGAATGAATGATTGTGGTGGAGTATTGTAGTTGTGGTATGTCTGCCACCGATTATGCAATATTGAGCTATCATAATATATCATGGTAAACAGTAAAAAATTACTTGCTTTTCTTAGCTTTAGAAGATTTAGCAGGAGCATCATTGCTGGTGGTCTTGTCTGGAGTTTTTGTAGGTGATTCAGGAGGTGAATTAGATGGTTCATCAGGCGAATCTTCCATGTCAGCAGATTCATCAATGCTGCCTGACGGCGATTGTGCCCTTGCTGTTTCCTTTTGGACGCTGGACGTCTTTGTGACGGGCGGGCTGTTTGAAGGCCTCAGCCTGCTTTCGGGACTTGTTGCGGCCACAGAGGGTTTGGCAGATTTGCTCCTTGTTCGTGACTTTTCGGTTTTGTCTGTGGATTCTACATCACTCATATTTTCAGCTTCTTCATAACTGCTTGGCAAGGTTGACTCTTCAACAGGAGTCTCTGTAGTCAATTCAGAATCAGTCTGGTTTGTTTTTATGGATGCTGTATTGTCAATGGCAGGAGGACTTTTTGAGGGTGGAGGAGTACCTGAAGGGGTCACCGGCCTTACTTTAGGATCAGTCCGATTTATTGATGGAGCTGCTGAATTGTGATCCTCATAAGATTTTAGCTTTGAGCTGACAGTGACTTCAGAAGATGCTCCCTCTGAGGGTTGAAATCTAGTTTTCGTAGCTGCTTTGTTATCAAAACGAAAAATGTCTGACTGTTCTGAATCGCTTTCAAGTAAATCCACCTCAGAAACTGATGCCTTCAGCGGAGATTCATTCTTAATTGCTGCAATGGACAGTGAATTGTGATTTTCAAATAGTCTTGAATTGCTTGGCGGTGAAGAGAGTTCTGTATTTATTTGTGTCGACTGAGGCTCGGACTTTATTTTTGTTGTGGATTGAAAACTAAGGAGGTCTGGTTGTTTGTTTAGAGTCCTTACTGAAGGGGTCACTACTGTCGACTGGGGTTCAGTCTTAATTAATTTCTCGAATGAAGATGAATCACTATCTTCCCAAGGTGTTAAAGGTGTCCATTCAGGTTCTGTCTTAATCGTTGGTTTAAAGTATGAATCATGATCGGTAATAGATTTGCATTGTTCTGAGTTGTTGAAAAGTGAGGATATTTTAGGAACACTTGACAGAGACTCGGTCTTGACTATTGTGATGGAGTTAGTTATTTCCAGTTTTGGTGTGACAGACTCAGGACGGCTGATCTCAGGGGTTGAAGATGATGAGGGTCTGTTGATGTCAGATGATGATGTTGACATCGGTGAAGTGGCACCCATAGAGGAGGTTTTGCTCACCATCTGCACCAAGTCTTGAACAAGTTTGGATGACTTCTGAATGGCCATAGTCACCTTTTCAAGCTGAGAGAGATGTAAGACAGATGTAATAAACAAAAGGGAAAAATAAAACAGTGAAAATAAAATAAAGGAACATTTAAAAAAGACAAAATTGGACAAAACAAGATAAAAAAAAAAAGTAGACAGAAAAGAAAATGTAGTTCGTGAAGTAGCACTTGTTTTTGGTTAACATCCTCACCATTGGTTCCAAGGTTTCTTTGGTGGCTAAAAAACAAAAAAAAGTAAAAAAAGTAAATGATACCATAATTTTATATATAATGGATTAATTTACAATAATATTTCCAAGCATTTTCCATTAAAGGTCTCTCACCGCCCAGATCAATGACAACAAGATCTTCATCATCCTCTCCATTACAGATAACATTTTCCTGTCGTTCTGCCTCATCATCTGCAATCTGGATGACATCATGTGGTCGTCCTCCTCCTTCTCCTTCCTCTTCCGAGTCCTCATCTCGATAATCCAATCCCAGCAATGCATAAAGACCCTTCATCACAGACTCGCACTCCAGGACAGATCTGATTCAGACACAAAATGGCAGGGCTCGACGATAAGGACTAGCCAGTGTAAAAAAAGATCTGTCTTTTGCCCAATCAGGTCACAGTAGAACATTATTTTTCACAACAGTGAGAACATTCAAGTGATCTTATACTATTCATAACCAATATCTTTATTCCTCTTTTTATTTATGTAAATGTGTGTCAATATTTTTATTCAGATTTATATTAATTTCAGTAATATTATTGACTAATATGAAAATGTTTTTATGATTCATGTGCAATGAAATTTGTAAAGTAATATTATGGTAACACCGTAACACTTTAAAATAATGGTTCATTGGTTAATGCATTTACTAACATAAACTAACAATTAGTAATACATTTATTATGGCATTTATTCATCTTTGTTAACATTAATGTTGAGTTGAATAACGTTAGCTCATGCTAACTCACCTTGTACTAACTAATGTAAACAAGCACAGCTTTAGATTTTTAATATGATTAATAAATGCTCTGCAAGATTATTGATACTTGGTTACTGTTAGTTAACTAACATTAACTAATGGACCATTATTCTAAAGTGTTAGCATTATTTTCTGTTTTAGTAGAGACTTGCTTTGCTTACCAAACAAGTGGATCTAATTGTATTTAGATTGTAAACCTTAAATAAAAGTTAAAATGTTTAGTTAGTATACTCCCTTTTTTCATTTTTAACAAAATTCTGCGCAGAAATTGTAAAAAATGTTTGTGGATTATGTCTGGCCCTATGTATAGCACATGGAAGGACTCAATATAGCCCTAGCAAGCTGAGAGGTGCATCTCAAATAGGGTGCAAAAACTGAATTGAGCTCTCTGTTGCCTCTTTTAGCTTTTAACTGGACAAATACACAAAGACTTATTACATATGTTGATTTGGTAATTTATAAATTGAAAGTAAACAGATGTGTATAATTCAGGGCACTCACACAAGTTAACTCACAAGTTAACTTCAAATTCAAGTACCTTTGAAGGACTTTCCAAGTTAAATACTCTCAAATTCAAGGACTTAATGAGGGGGAACGTTTTAAGTGAGAGCAAGGTTACATTGTGTAAGGATGGCTAAACCTCTCCAGAATGTCAGATCCTGAGAGCTGATATGGAATTTCATGAGATGCAATAAAACAACAAACTTTCGGGTCTAAGAAGATAAGGATTCCAGCTGTTCAATTGTTCTATTTTAATCACTATTGACCATCCAAACGTAGGTGTGGATTGTCAACAAACCCAGAGCTTACCAGGCAGGGAATGCAGGAATGCACCCTTCCCCTTTCACCCTAAGCCCCCCTTCTTGACCTTTAAGCTACCTTTCTCCATCATTCACAGTCCACATAAAATGCTCAAGGTTTTAATATGATGTATGTTATAACACTGTATTCATGTTTGGTATCGTTTTAAATGTCTCTGTGTGATTGGTAAAGTGGTCTTAATTTCACTATAGTATTTCATTTGTATATGTTGATTTGGTTTTTGACTTTGATCAAATCTCTGTCAGATGCTCCCCCCTCTAGAGATGGTTAACTTCTCAAATTCACCAGGCAAGGGTCTCTGTGACGTTTCTATTGTCTTGAATTTATGGTTGTTTGTTTTGAGTTTAGTATATAAGGTAAAGGTGTGATAAGGCTCATTGGAATCTTGTAGCCAAGACCCCGTTGCAGCAACTCGTGTGCTGCAATGTATTTCTCTGGTCAGGTATGCATCTTTAATTCTTTGATCTATCTTTGAGTTAATGGATGTTATATTGTTACAGTATCATCTCTGAATTGGCTTGATGATTGTTTTATTATATAATTGGCATTATACAATTTTACCTGACGAATAAAATGTTAAGTTTTGACTCATTCTGAATTCTCCTGAAATCTTTTATATCCAGTAGATTACGTGGAGCCTTTTGCTACCTTTATGATCGGCATAATTTTGGAATTATTGGACATATAGATTACACGTAGTATGGTACACGGTAACATAGAGATCTTTTAATTTCTTAACCACTGAAACTAGCAAGTTACGGATCTTGATTAAGTGAGATGTTTTTTAGTATGAGTTAGCAGTTCGCAACCAGACTAATTAAATATTAATTCATCCCGTATCCTCTGACTAATTTCAGAGTGTCGACATTCTGTCCGTGAGAAGAGACGCAACCCGGGGCGTGGAACTCTGAGCGGCGTTTGGTCCCTAATGAACGTATAAATTGAAGAGTATGGGAACAGATAGATCAAAACTCTAAATTAAGTCTTAAATGATTATTGTGATCCGTTTCTATAATTAAAAATACAGTCTAAATATTACGATCCCTTAAAAATGCAGTCAGATAAAATTCGGAGCTAGAAAATGAGTATAAATAAACTCTAATAAATAACAGAATTCTTTTCAGAAGCACTGGAAAAGGCTTACATGCATTTAACCTTCGACCATGCTGTTAGTTTCGTCATTGGGTTAATAGATGGACTTTTACAATTGTGTTACCTTTTAAGATACATTGTTGCACTTTATGTGTCAAACAGAATGCTTTTTTGGGGAGGTTTTGGCCAAAAGACAGAGATTATTTCTGTTTTATATATCTATTATTATACTCTAAAATGATCTGATATTAACTTTTGCATAGATTTTATTGAAAATAGCTTGAAAAAATGGAAGATGATGGAAGAGTTGTTTTTCTTGCCTCCAGGGTAACACAAAATAAATCATGTGGAAAACACTTTGTTCCCAAAAAGGGATTCAAATTGTTACAAATGTTGCACTTTGTACTTGGTGCGGTTCGCTTTCACATAGAAAAGTTTCTAAACGGACCAAAAGAATTAAAACAAGTCACGTGCGAGTAAACTCTCCTCACATTGGTCAGAGTTTCAGGGTTTATTTTGCAGAGTCCCGCTCAGCTGCCATGCGTCCTTATTTTAATTTATAACAATGAGCAATAAGACATTATAAGCGGAAAGCTGGGCTTTAAGTTTGAATGGTGACACTCACAGACATCGTCACCAAGTATAAATCAGAGGTAAGACCTTCTCATACACAGCCCTTGGCTAGAATTTTGCATTACAGGCTTTACATTATAGAGAGAAATAACAGATAAACCAAGACTGCTGTTCGGTCAGTTTTCCTAGCGGATAAACAGCTCTCGTTAATAGTTAGCATGCTTTCACTTTCGTATTTGACATGAAATGCACATTTACCGGTAGGAATGACATCCCGCCCTACTCATAATTCTCTCTTCATATAGCCATATATATGCCAATTACATATCCATAATACACTGTGATATAGCCGGATCGTTTTGCTTTCTCGCTACAATCGATCCGCTCCAGAGTTAGTTTCTATCGAGCAGAGACCACCTCACGAGCACGATTGCTGGATTCACATATGCCAAACAAACCTCGCTAACTGGGGAAACGCGACAGTTTCCGAAACAAAAGTCTAGGTGTGAAAGCACCCTTAATGTGTAAAGAGCGATAAATAAATGTAAATAAAGCAAGTTGGTATGAACAGGCCACATAGTGTTGGTGAAATAACACATTAGCAGACCAGAGGGAACAAAATGGACCCCCCCCCCTCCCCCTAAATATATGTATATACATAAATATATGTATATTTATTTTCAATAACATTCCAGAGCCTGGAGGGTTTTTTTTTTCACATTGCCAAAATTTCAAGGACACATGGAAATATTTCTAGAGAAAATATTTTCTAAAGAAAAAAGATGGTTGACTCAAAAAAATTTAATTCTGTCATCATTTACTGATCCTCAACTTGTTTCAAACCTGTTTTTTTTTTTTTAAATATTTTGCAAACCAGAAGCCACTGACTACAGAAAAGTGTTAAGTCTGGGGAAACGCGACAGTTTCCGAAACAAAAGTCTAGGTGTGAAAGCACCCTTAATGTGTAAAGAGCGATAAATAAATGTAAATAAAGCAAGTTGGTATGAACAGGCCACATAGTGTTGGTGAAATAACACATTAGCAGACCAGAGGGAACAAAATGGACCCCCCCCCCTCCCCCTAAATATATGTATATACATAAATATATGTATATTTATTTTCAATAACATTCCAGAGCCTGGAGGGTTTTTTTTTCACATTGCCAAAATTTCAAGGACACATGGAAATATTTCTAGAGAAAATATTTTCTAAAGAAAAAAGATGGTTGACTCAAAAAAATTTAATTCTGTCATCATTTACTGATCCTCAACTTGTTTCAAACCTGTTTTTTTTTTTTTAAATATTTTGCAAACCAGAAGCCACTGACTACAGAAAAGTGTTCTCGGAGCTTTATATGATTACAGATGAACCACTGAAGTTTTGACAATCTTTTTGGTTCCTTTTCTGGACTTCGAACATCCCAGGACCACTGCTGTCTATGGAGGCTCTCGAATTTCATTCAAAATTTCTTAATGTCTTAATGTGTCTTGAAGATGAACAAAGGTCTAATGTAATTGGAATGAGAGCGTGCACCAAAAACTAATTTTTGTGGGGAAAAAAAAAAAAAAAAAAAAAAACCTCTTTAACCTCTGATTTCTTTAAAAATTAGTGATCTTCACTGCCTGATAGATATACAGTATATTAAAGCATTAAATTGCATTTCCCTGCACCATGTCTTTAAAATATGACCGATTATTTTACCCCAGTATTTTCAATAGAGTTTCTGCGCTCGCCTGCTGACTCTGACAGTGCTAGCAATTACACATCTCTTTTTACGCTTGAACAACTAAACAAATGCTTAAGTCTGTTTAACTGAATGTATTGTAATTACATTACAACATCGATGCTGTAAAAAAAACCTTATGAAAATTAAAATAGTCACATTAAGCTTTCACCGGAAGTTTATCATTGGCTGAAAAACACTAGCTGTGCATATACCCCATTGGCCTGACCAGTCCAGATACTAACATCAGCCACTAATAAACACAACTCACTCGCAGGCATTGCTGTACAGAAGGCGGGTGCAGGTGCCATCTCTCTCCTTCTGCTTTACCCACTCCTCCACCTGCGCCAGCTGCTCGCGTCTCTGCATTAGATGAGGGTTTCGGTCCACCTCCGCCTGGATCCAGCGCTGCAGGTCATCCTTCGTCATCCTCAAGAGGTTTTCATCATCTTTTTCTCGACTCATGGCTTTACTGTTGGAACAATTTAATAAAAACGGTCATACATGCGAATGATCTGAATTAGAGCCAGGGTGGCACTGCTCTAATATGATTGATGGCAAAAAGTTCTTGCATTTGTGAACATGAAGCAGAAAGTATCAAGTTCCTGATAAGACGAGTCCCAATCTTCTAGTTGTGCATTTCTCTTGTATTACAAAAGGTAAATGCCCCGTTTACACTAATACGTTTTTGTTTTAAAGCACCATTTTAGAATGAAAACGATCCACGTCCACACTGGCGTTTCATCTAGTGTTTCCAAAAAGCTCTCCGTCCACGCTATACCACTGAAAACGCACATCACGTGACCACACACACACTCTGGCATGCGCTAAAAAGTCTTGGGTAGGGTGGAAGGAAAGCCTAACTGTAGCAAAACCTATGCATTTTAAAAATAAAACGTATTAGTGTAAACAGGGCCTGAGTGATCAATTCAATCCAAGAAGACATTTTATATTCGCACATTCCTTCATTTAACGGTCCCCTATATTGTTTACCATGCTACTTTGATTATTGGGTCTGAAATTGCATGCAAGTAAGACTTCAAAACAACATTAGCACCATTTAGTTGACTGTGAACAATGTTGTACTTTGATAGCCACAAGCTGCTAATATGATTTGAATAATACTTTCCTGAAGTTAAATTATAAAACAAAATGTCTGAAATTGCAAATATAAAGCCAACTTTACCTCAATATGTTAATCCACTCACTATACCCGAGATCTCAATGTTTTCAATTTACACAATTTATGTTTTTTATGCCATAAAATATCACTCTTTAAAAGTAAAGATTTAAATTTTAAAGATTTAAAGCCAGAATATGTAGTCTTCAGAAGAAGCAACACTGTTTTATCAACTACTTACATTTTTAGGGTTCTGTTATAATGCTGCCCAGTGCAGTCCAATAAACCACACAACATATTAAAGCATCTTTGTGTTTCCCGTTTTCTATGAAATCAAACTGGAAATAGCATGAACATGGTCTGCATCACGAGTTAAAATTGCTTTAAAGAATTTGATACATAAATTTGACCCAGCCAGGTCTTTTTTTTTTTTTGGAAAAGTTAAGTCTGATATAAATACTTGCTGTTCTTTCTGTTATGTCCATAATAAAACTGCTGTTCATATTTTTAGGAATTGCCCTCAAACACAATCTTTTTGAACTGAACCAGTGTTGCCAACTTAGCGACTTTGTCGCTAGATTTAGCGACTTTTCAGACCCCCCTAGCGACAAATTTTCAAAAAAGCGACTAGCGACAAATCTAGCGACTTTTTTGTGTGTTACTGGAGATTTTTATAGACTGTCGTTTGTCCATTACTGTACTGTTCCTACTCTTCTCAACGAGCTGCGGGTGATGCCGGCGGCCCCTCCCCCGCCTCAGAGCACTGACAGGCGGCCCAGTCCTCATACAGCAGTCTCTCCCACCTGCAGCCTGACAGCAGATCACCCCTCTGCGTACCGACGGAAAATGATTTAGCACCGGCAGTGTGAAGGTATCTCCCTTGTACAGTCAAACCGATCTGCTTCTCCTTTATTTTAACAATTTGATTTGACCGTTTATTCTTTTCTTGTTCACAATCAGAGATGTTTTAAGTGAGTTTCAGAACTTGTTTGAGTTTATCATGTCTGAGCGATTACTGCAAATTACTTATCTATAATGATATACTGTATTCAAACAGCAATCAATTTAGTTAAATTGACATGCTTGCATAAAGCGTAGTGCAAATATAAATACCCCATTTATTTACCATAGGCTGTTAAACGGAAATGGTAGAATGTGATGACGTCAGTAATATGCAAATTAGCGTATGACGTAATCTAGCGACTTTTCGTTGAAAATAGTTGGCAACAGTGGACTGAACTGTCTATGGTTATTCATCGCAAAGTACATCAGGGTATCTTGTTATCTTTAAGGATGTCTTGATTGTAGTTTTCAATAGTCCTGAGCGTAAAAGTGAGGAATATTTTTACATTATTAATTTAATACATTATCATTCTCATTTCATGCCAAATTTCATATACACTGTTGCAAATTCTCTCAACGGAAACTTTCATCTATTGATTTTGAAAAGGAACTTCAACAGTATATTCACTAGGTCTATTGCCTCTTCTAAAAATCTCAAAGCTCTCAAACGTGTTCATTTATTTCTCCTCTTTAAGTTATTTATTCAATGATCTTGAACTGTTCATTGTTTACTATTTTTACATTAATGACAGGGTAACAAAAATAAGTTAAACTTGCTTATTTCTCTAAATTTTGACATTCTAAACATTTGGGATCATGAAAGTATACAGCAAAAAAAAAAAAAAAAAAAAAGTGGTGGTTGGGTCTACAACTTTGTGCTCTATTATATGTTAACGTCTGATGAAGCTACACACCAAAAATTATTGACATTTACTTAACATCAGGGTGCGAATTACAGGGGGGTTTGGGCCCCCTAATTAGCACTTGATCCCCCTGAAGGACAGCAAAACAAGGTTTATAGGGTCAGCCCTTAAAAAGTAAGACATGGTTTTCTCTGATATCTGATCTTAAATATTAATAATTAAAAATGTGTAATATAAATATACGTTTCCCCAGTGTTGGGCTGCGACTGGAAGGGAATCCACTGCATAAAACATATGCTGGATAAGTTGGTGGTTCATTCCGCTGTGGCGACCCCTGATTAATAAGGACTAAGCCAAAAGAAAATGAATGAATGAATATAAATGTACATTTGACCCCCACTATAATGGATTATACCATTGAGAATGCATAACCATGCCAATCAATGCCAGGGATAATATTCACAAAACATGTTTCTTGAAAAATAAGTGTTTATATCTGCATGTAGCCTAAAAAAAGAAAAAATAGACACATCATTTGTATAGTTTAGCCTACTAAGTATCCCTCAAAACACTGATAATGTATACACTGTATTAATAAATACAATGTATACGTTGTATACCCCTTGGAATTGTGGATTTATGAATTGTGCTGTACATTTATGAATGCAAATGTATTATTTTTGAGACTTACAGATACATAACTATCAGCTTTTGACATTTGCATCTATTATTTTGTCAGGTATTGTAAAGTCCACTCACCTAAAAATGTCTAGTTCATTAATGCAATAATATTACGATTGGAATCTAACCTCTTGAGTATTTGTACTATTTTTAGACATAATAAACGGTTTAGGGCTTTTTGTAAACTTTATGTACGATGTTTGTAGTTCTTATTTTTGTTACCCTGTCATTAAATGTAAAAAAAAAGAAAAAGAAGTTAAAATTGCTTATTTCTATAGATTTTAACATTCCTCGAAATATTTAGTATCATGAAAGTACAGCAAAAAAAGTAGGTGGTGGTTATAGTGGTTTTGAATATATTGTGCCTACAAATTTGTGCTACAATATACGTTAATTTATGATGAAGCTACACATCAAAAACGGCTGACATATACTTAACATGGTATTGTTTACTTGGTATTCTTACTGTTGAACAACTGAACTTGGCATTGTCTTATATTTGGCTAGTTGTGACCTGTTTCTCAATACTGGGTTGCAGCTTGAAGGGCATCCGCTGTGTAAAACATATGCTTCATAAGTTGGCGGTTCATTCCGCTGTGTCGACCCCTAATGAATAAAGGTACTAAGCCAAAAATAAAATCAATGAATGAATAGTTGTGACCTTTTCTGCGACATGATACAAGAGTGTTATGTATGATTGTTAAAATATCACTTTTTTTATTAAGACATGTATTATCAGATCATAATTTTGACCTTTCTTTCAGTCAGAACGGCTATTAGATTTTGATATTAGCATCTATTATTTGATCAGGTATTGTAAAGTCCACTTCACCTAAAAATGTCTAGTTCATTAATGCTGCTTGTAGTAGTCTTCCATTCAATACTATTACGATTGGAATCTAACCAAACGAGCTCTTTTCTTGAGTATTTGTACTATTGTTAGACATAATAAAGGGTTTAGTGCAGATGTCCAATATTCAACGCCAATACTCTTGACTGACAGTTCAAACTGATGATTGACAGATCAAGTAAACGGATAAAAAAAGACGTCACTCATTAGATACACACCACAAACAACGTCGTACCCTTTACATTTAGCAAAACTAAGGCCTATTAAAACCATAGTTGGCTACCTATGTCATAGTATTATGGCTTAAGAGTTAGATAACCACAAAAGGTGACTTACATACGGTCCAGTTTTCCCAATTTGCCGCTGCTGTTGTATGTTTGAATCTTGAAAACGCTCACATATCAAAAAACAAACGAACGTAAAAAAATAACACCAAGATCTTCAGGAGTATACGGCGCACAGTTATCCTTATGTTCAACGTTATATGTCGAAAATTATGCACGGTCGCTGCTTTACAGATAGCCTACAACCCCCCAAACCACATGGAAAACTAAAAGGGGCGCAATAAAAGAACTAAAACTCATGGAGGGAAAGCATTTCCAGTGTTATCTATGGTAGCGGATGCAGAATCTACCAGAGGCGTTCTGATTGGTCCAGTGTACATTGACGCGGGAGTATTAGCCACTCCCACAAAACCCAACACTCACTTACAACAAGATGCAAAACAAAACCTAAAATAGGTGGACTTGGCGGAGGTTGTTGGACGTAATGTGTGTAAGTATAAAAAAAATAGTAATATTTTATACAAACGTGTATTTTTCTGTGAAATGTCTGTTGATGGTTATTATTGAATTCTTAAAGTATCATTTATCAAGATTGTCTGAAGATGAGACACCGTCACGTGACATCTGTTAGTTTTCTCAGCGCTGTAAAACAGTGACCAATCACATTTGTTTTTGTTAACCCTTTAACTGCCCCACCAACAACGTTTTTTTGGATTCGATCAGATAAAAATAGGACCTACATTATAGTGATACCTGCTACACATCCTCGGTTGTTTCAAATGCCACTAGTTGATATACAGTTACATAGTAAAATCATTCCTTCATTCATTTTCTTTTCGGCTTAGTCCCTTTACATAGTAAAATCAACACTGTAAAACCCAAAAAGTTAAGGTAACTCAAACCATTTGAGAACTGATTGCAACAAACCATTTAAGTTCAAAAACTAATCTTAATGAGTACTGTAAACTTAATCCATTTGAGTAAACGAAGCAATTTGAGCACAGTAAAAGCCAATAAATGAAGAGAACTCAAACCAACTGAGTACTGTAAAACCCAATAAGTTAAGGCAACTCAAACCGTTTGAGGAAACCGATTGCTGCAAAACATTTGAGTTAAAAAAAACTAATCTTTATAAGTACTGTGAACTTACTCCATTTAAGTTGAAGTAATGAGGTATTTAATTAACTTAATAAGTTAAGGGATTTGGAAATGAATGTCATCTCAATTAAAGACATATTTCAAAATGCACAGAAACAGCTAAAGGTCTATGATTCATTTTTTAATTTTTGGGGAGTGCATGGTTAATTAACAGGATTTTAATTGTTTTAATTGTCTTTTTAATAATAAAGATTATGCAAAGAGTTATCCTTCCGCTCATTGAGGTCTCACACTCCAACACAGTAGGTGGCGGAAATGCACCTTAAGCTGGTTTGCCACCGCCATTAAACCAAAAAGAAGAAGAAGACAAATTTGGATTGCATTTCTTAACTCCTAATGTCGCTAGTTAACACACTCAGTGCATTTTCTTCCAACACATCCCCATAATTTCTAAAATATCAACCTCTACCAAATGATAGATATATTGGTTTATGGTAAAAGTACCAGAATTAATACATATACTATAAAATTAGAAAATATGAAGTGTAAGACCAATTTTTTAAATAATCAAAATAAAACATTTTTGAATACTAAATCACCTTTATTTGTACTAAATCATCTTTATTTGTGACATTCTTTATTAGAAAATCAAAGGCCTCTTCAAGTCGTTGTCACATCCTTGGCTCGTTCCTGCTCCACCATTCACCGCTCTCCATCACAAACCACTTCTATCCAATCCCACGAACCATCACCGGCATTCTAATCACCTGCACCTGTTCCCCATCATCAAGGACACTATATAAACCCACCTCGCTCTTCCACTCATCGGCCGGTATTGAAGTCGGATGGCTGTCCTCACCTTCGCGCCTTTGTCTTCTCCTCTTTTTCCATTGATGTTCCTTATGTACCTTCGGATCCTTCACACTGATCAAGGGAAGTGATTTCTCTCATGTGGTGTTTACTTGAAGATGTGCCATTTACATGATGAACTGTGTGTCTGTATACTCACCTGCTGATGTTCCCAAGAACGAACTATATGTGAGATTGCTAACATCAGATGTTTACATTACAAGCTGTTGAAGAAGATTGCCAACAGCTTTGACACCACTCTCCTGTTTCCTCACTTTGATTAAGTGACTTGTTTTAAATAAAACTGATAAAAGCTAATCATCCTTGTCTATCAGCGTGACAGAATACTGGCCCAGAGGATAAACAATGCGATCATGGAAGCTAGCACTGTGCATACCTGCCAACACTCCCGTTTTTCCCGGCAGTCTCCCGTATATCAGACCCGTATTATTTTGTCTCCTGGAATTCCCTCAGCTTTTTGGTACAGTCTGGCCTAAAACCTGGTGCATAAAAGTTCATAAGCCACTTCAAAGAGGTATTTGCAGTCCCACTCACTTCCCTGTCAGTATTAGGGCTTGCGTTTATGGATCCGCTACATTCACTTGGAATAAAGCAAAACGTTGTTGGCCCAACCCATCGCTTAAAGCATACATTAGATCTAATTTTGTCTTATGGAATTGAGGTCGTTGATGTAGACATTATACAGTCAAAATATGGTCAACCATTTGGTAGAGCAGGCAGTTAAAGGGTTATCCCTTTAAGTGCCTGCTCTACCAAATGGTTGACCATATTTTGACTGTTTTAATAATGACGGTTAAAAATGAGAATCTGGGATGAGAATCAGCACCTCCAAGTCCGAGGCCATGGTGCTCCACCAGAAAAAGGTGGTTTGCCATCTCCAGGTTGGAGGAAAGTCCATACCCCAGGTGGAGTTCAAGTATCTTGGGGTTTTAATCATGAGTGAGGGAAGGATGGAATGTAAGATTGCCGGGGTTTAACTCTGGCATCCTGGCCAGATCTGCCCATTGGCCTCTGTCCATCATGGCCCCCTAACCATCCCCATATCATAATTGGCTTCATCACTCTGTCTCCTCTCCACCAATCAGCTGGTGTGTGGTCTGGCGCAATATGGCTGCCATGAGGAAAAAGTAGACATTTCAAAAGTACTCAAGAGTAGTATTACGCTGTAAAAAGCTGATGCATTTACATGCCTTTTGTGGATGTGTGTAGACTTAACTTTCTGTAGTGCATTTTAGTTATTGCCCAGCAGGCACACAACGTCATAAGATGTTAATAATAAGTTAGGTTTAGGATGTGATGTCAGGTGACCAAAATTCAATGTCTAGCCAGCGTCTAAGGACAATGTTATTTTGACATCCAATAATGACATCAAATGACGTTGATATTTGGTTGATTTTAGGTTGCATTGGAAAGTGACCAAAATCCAATGTCGAGCTAACATCTTAAACCAACGTCAAATTGAGGTCAAATACTGACATTTATTTGTCAGGTGTGGCAACCAAAATCCAACGTCTGATAGACGTCATATTGGTAACGTCCACACAATGTCAAGCTGTAACATAATTAGACGTTGATATTAGGTTGATTTAAGGTTGGATATTGAGGTCGGCCTTACATTCTGATGTCAACCCAATTTTCATTTGCAAACAAAATACAACGTCAATCCTTTCGGTCATCATACAGTAAACTTTCGTCATCTTCTCATCAGTGACATGCATCTAAACAGTCTCTGGGTCATTGGGTGTAAAGATTTTGGACATCTTCTTGGACACTTTTAATGCTTCCAAACAGTTAGCTGCAATTATAAATCGCCATGTCTTGAGGTAGTTCATTATGATGTGATTTACCTTCGATGTGTGATCTGATTGGACAGGAATCACAGGACTGATTTTTTTTAATTCCCATAGACAAGAAAAAAATAAAGTTTATAGACAGGGTGAGGAGCTCTGTCACCAGGGAGGAGCTCAGAATAGAGCCGCTGCTCCACATCAAGAGAAGTCAGCTGTGGTGGCTCGGGCATCTGTTTCAGATGCCTCCTGGACGCCGACCTAGGGAGGTGTTCCAGATGTCCCTCCGGGAGGAAGCCCCAGAACACGCTGGAGGGAATATGTCTCTTGGCTGGCCTGGGAACGCCTCGGGATCCCCCCGGAGGAGCTGGAGGAAGTGTCTGGGGAGAGGGAAATCTGGAGTTCTCTCCTAAGACTGCTGCTATCGCAACCCGGCCCCAGAAAAGCGGATATAAATTAAATAAATTGAAAGTCGTTTAAAGAATGACTGCTTTAAATAATGGTTTACACAGCATTGTTGGTTTACAGAATAATCAAACAAACATAATCCTGTTGCACTACTACATTTGATTTTGGTTTTATTGTAAAAAAAAACCAAACAAGAACACATGCTAAATGAGAATCTTAAATATTGTAGGCATACTTCAAAAAATAAAGATGATTTAGTGTTCAAAAATGTCTTATTTTGAATAGTTTTTATATTTTACTAACTTGCACTTAATATTTTCTAATTTTTATAGTATATGTATTAATTCTGGTATTTTTACCATAAACTAACATATCAACAATTTGGTAGAGGTTAATAATTTAGAAATTATGGGATGTGTTGAAAAAAAAAGCACTGAGTGTGTTAACTAGCGACATCAGGAGTTAAGAAATGCAATCCAACATTTTTTTGTTGGTGGGGCAGTTAAAGGGTTAACAAAACAATCGTGATTGGTCACTGTTTTACAGCGCTGAGAAAAGAAACAGATGTCACATGAAGGTGTCTAATCTTACAGGCAACCTTGATAAATTATACTTTATAGATTCAATAATAACCATCAACAGACATTTTTCAGCAATCTTTTCTCTTAAAGCGCACATAGCTTTAGCCACAAAACTAATTTCAAGGAAAAAGTCAAATGTTTTTCTTTTCTTTATTAATGGACAAGGGTAGCACAGTGGCTCAGTGGTTAGCACTGTCGTCTTACTCCAAGAAGGTTGCTAGTTCGAGTCCCAGTTGTGAATTCTGTGTAGAGTTTGCATGTTTACCCCGTGTTTGTGTGGATTTCCTCTGGGTACTCTGGTTTCCCCCACAGTCCACAAACATAGGTAAATTGGCTGTAGTGTATGAGTGCGAGTGCCAATGCGAGAGTGTATGAGTGTTTCCCAGTACTGGGTTGCGGCTGAAAGGGCATCTGCTGCATAAAACATATGCCGGAATAGTTGGTGGTTCATTCTGCTGTGGCAACCCCTGATAAAGAAGGGACTAAGCCGAAGGAAAATGAATGAATGAAACACAACAGATACTTTTTGTCAAAAGTTCTTTATTTTCTCTTTTCTCTTTATATTTTTTCTCTATATATTTTTTCTTTTTTCCATGTTTTAGAATATTAGACAATCAAAATGTAATAAAATAGTACATGGTTATGTGTAAAACAAAACTTATATTTTACCATTTGGCATTAGCTTAATGCTCTGTGTATGTCAGACTATAAAAAGTACAATATAGCAGAGATAATAATAATAATAATAATAATAATAATAATAATAATAATAATAAAGAACGATTTAACAAAATATTGACTCATAATGATGATATGACTGCGTGGAAACAGTAAATGCTCATTTGTCTTTTCTTGTAATTAACACTGTTAGGCTGGACTGCTGGTCTTGGCTTCACCATATTCGTCCTCCACCTGACTAGAGCTGTTTTTGCTTAGAGGGTGCTTGTGAGACATCATTTCCTGTATCATCAGGAAGGTCTCACAATCTGAGGGAAAACGATTCTTCTGAAAAAACACAGCTCAAATTTAGAGACGCTTTTAAAAAATGAGCTTTTTTAAAAATAAAATGAATAATACTCACACTCAGAGAAAGCCGCAGGAGTCCACCTTCACACTGGCTCTCCAGAGATAAGAGAAACACCTTGAGTGATTGCTCGGTCAGTTCATTTCCTGAATGAGGAGAAAGGAAAGTTACAGGTAGAGCGTTTGACTCTCATTGAGAAATCGAATCAAATCTGAAATGAAATCACCTGAAAGATTTAAAGATGTAAGGCATGTGTTTCCTGGGTGAATGACTTTTCCGCCAGTCTGCACAATTCCAGGATCTAACAGAGGAATCACTGTGTCAACTGTCACCTCCACAGCCTGACTTGAAGATGTTCCCTTGGTTAATAGGAAAGATGTTTAATTGCCAAGAACAATCCTTGTTTTTCGTATCTTGGGAAATGTTATCATCAAAACTGGCTAAATTATAATATAGGTCAGCGTTTGAATTAAAGGTGCCATATAATGAGAATCAGGATATACCTATGCATAGTTATGCACAGTTGTAATAAGTTGATTCCCTCCAACATCCGTAAAAGCACTTTGAGCACCCAGAAAAGCAATATATAAAGCTAAGGAATTAATTGATTAATTAATAGTTGAATAATAAGTATGAAAGTGCATGAAATCTCTTCGCAAACCTTCTATCACTATTGAATCAATCCCTTCACCATTAAACTGGCTTAGTGAAGTAAACAATGTTTGACAGCAACAGCGTTTCTCTGAGCAAATTTAGGTTAGCTTCTCTGCCAAGTCATTCAAATTTCATACAGAAAGTATTGTCTGTATCACTGTATCACTGTAAAAATCATTAAATGCAGATAATGAGTTGGAATATTATACTATATCTCTTGATTGTGAAAATTGCCACCATCTCTTAAAAGTCTTATATCTCAAAATCTTTGCAATTGAAATCTTCAATACTCAATGTAAAACATACTGTACTGTACATGAAATATACAAAAAGACATTTAGAATACTATCATAGATGCTATAACACTGTAATTACAATGTTATAACATAAAAAAAAAATAAAAGTTTGTAATTTCATATGTACTGCGTATATTTACGTATGAATACACAAATACTGTACATGAAATATACAAAGAAACATTTAAGTTCATAATTATTATCTTGGATGTAATTACAATGTAATAGCAAAGTATTTAGAATGTAATGACATAGCACTTAAGTTTGAAATTGCATGTGTACTGTGTATATTTATGTGTACAACTATAAATAACCAAATACTGTAAGAAAGAAACATTTATAAATATTATCTTGGATGTAATTACAATGTAATGACACAGTAATTGCACACAAGATAAAAGTTTGTAATTTTACATGTGTATTGTGTATATTTACGTATAAATAACCTAATACTGTACATGCAATATACAAAGAAATATTTACATTTATAGATCTTTTCTCGGATGTAACTACAATGTAATGACATAGTAATTACAATGTAACAACACAGTAATGACATCCAAGATAAACGTTTGTAATTACATATTACATGTGTACTGTGTAAATTTATATATATATAATTATAATTTACACAAACTGTACATGAAATGTACAAAAACATGTTTACATTTACATATGTTATCTTGGATGTAACTACAGCGTAATTACAATGTAACGATTCAGTAATCACATTAAAGTTTGTAATTACATATAACATACATGTGTACTGTGTACGTTTAAGTATAAACTATAAATACACACTGCACATGAAATATACAAATTAACACATTGATAAATATTATCTGGATGTAATTACAATGTAATAGCAATGTAATTACATTTAAGATAATAGTTTGTAATTACATTACATGTGTATTGTGTATATTTACGTAAATAACTATAAATACACAAATACAGTACATGACATATACAAAGAAACATTTACGTTTATAAATATTATCTTGGATGTAATTACAATGTAACGACACAGTTATTGCACACACCTACAAACAAGTTTATAAATCGAGAATAAAGTTTGTAGTTACATATTACATGTGTATTGTGCATATTTATGTATATAACTATAAATACACACTGTACATGAAATATACAAACACGTTTGAAAATCTTGGATGTAATTACAAAGTAATCACAATGTTATTACCGTGTAACGACATAGAAATTACATCCAAGATAAAAGTTTGCAATTACATATGATGTGTACTGTGTATATGTATATAACTATAACACAAATACTGTACATGAAATATACAAAAACATGTTTACAATACTATCATAGATGTAATTGCAATGTTAGTACAATGTTGTTACATAGTACTTATAATGTAATGACAATGTAATCACATCCAAAATAAAAGTTTGTAATTACATATGCACTACATATAGTAACGTATAAATACTCAAATACTGTACATGAAATATACAAAGAAACATTTAAGTTTTAAATAATATCTTGGATGTAATTACAATGTATTAGCAAAGTATTTACAATGTAATCACATAGCAATTGAGTTTGTTATTACATGTGTACTTTGTATATTTACGTATATAACTATAAATAATCAAATAGTGTACTTGCAATATTCAGAGAAACATTAACATTTATAAATATCTTGGCTGTAACTACAATGTAATGACATAGTAATTACATAAAAGAAAAAGTTTGTAATTTCATGACATGTGTACTGTGTGTATACATATATGTATAACTGTAACACAAATACTGTACATGAAATGTACAAAAACAGACAATACTACCATAGATGTAATTACAATGTAAGAACAATGTTATAACAGCATAATAACAATGTTATACCAGCGTAATTACAATGTTGTTACATAGTTATTACATAGTAATTATAATGTAATGACAATGTAATTACATTCAAAATAACAGTTTGTAATTACATAAGCACTGCGTATATTTACGTTTAAATACACAAATGCTGTACATAAAATATACAAAGAAACGCTTAAATTTAACAATATTATCTTGGATGTAATTACAACGTAATAGCAATGTAATTACAATGTAACGACATAGTTATTGCACACACCTACAAACATGTTTATAAATCAAGAATCTTTTATCTTGGATGTAATTTCTATGTCGTTGCATTGTAAATACATTGAGATTACATTGTAATTACATTCAAGATTTACAAATGTGTTTGTATATTTCATGTACAGTGTGTATTTATAGTTATATACTTAAATATGCACAATACACATGTAATATGTAACTGCAAACTTAATTACATATGATGTGTATTGTGTATATGTATATAACTACAACACACAAATACTGTACATGAAATATACAAAAACACGTTTACAATACTATCATAGATGTAATAACAATGTAATTACATTGTTATACAGTAACAATGTAATTACAATGTTATTATATAATAATTACAATGTAATGACAATGTAATTACATCCAAAATGATAGATTGAAATTACATGTGTACTGCATATATTTACGTATAAATACACAAATACTGTACACGAAATATACAAAGACACATTTAAGTTTATAAATATTATCTTGGATGTAATTACAATGTAACGACACAGTTAATGCCCGCAAGATAAAAGTTTGTAATTACATATTACATCTCAGACGTAATTACAATGTTATAACAGTGTAATTACAATATAATTTCCTCAAAAATAAGTTTGTAATTACATATGTACTGTATATATTTACATATAAGTACACAAATACTGTACTTGAAATATACAAAGAAGCATATGTGCATACATATTATCTTGGATGTAATTACAACTTATTAGCAGTGTAATTACAATATAACGACATAGTAATTACATTGTAACAACACAGTAACTGCATACAAGATAAAAGTCTGTTATTACATGTGTATTGTGTATATTTATGTATATAACTATAAATAACCAAATACTGTACATGCAATATACTAAGAAATATTTACATTTATATATATATTATCTTGGATGTAACTACAATGTAATGACATAGTAATTACAATGTAACAACACAGTAATGACATCCAAGATAAACATTTGTAATTACATATTACATGTGTACTGTGTACAAACACATTTGTAAATCTTGGATGTAATTACAATGTAATCACAATGTAATTACAGTGTAGCGACATTAAAAATGACATCTAAGATAAAAGTTTGTAATTACATATGATGTGTATTGTGTAAATGTATATAACTATAACACACAAATACTGTACATGAAATATACAAAAACACATTTACAATACTATCATAGATGTAATCACAATGTTATAACAATGCAACTACAATGTTATAATAATGTAATTACAATGTTATTACATAGTAATTATAAAGTAATAACAATGCAATTACATCCAAAATAAAAGTTTGTAATAGTAATCGTAATTAAGTTTGAAATAACATGTGTACTGTGTATATTTGCGTATACTACTATAAATAACCAAATACTGTACATGCAATATTCAAAGAAACATTTACATTTATAAATATCTTGGGTGTAACTACAAAGTAACGACATAATTATTACATCAAAGAAAAAAGTTTATAATTTCATATGACATGTGTACTGTGTGTATCTATATATCTGTAACACAAACACTGTACATGAAATGTACAAAAACACAGACAATACTATCATAAATGTAATTACAATGTTATTATGTTATAACAGCATAATTACAACGTTGTTACATAGTAACTACAATGTTATTACATAAGAATTATAATGTAATGACATTGTAATTACATCCAAAAGATTAAAGTTGTGGTTACATTCTACATGTGTATTGTGCATATTTAAGTATATAACTATAAATACACACTGTACATGAAATATACAAACACGTTTGTAAATCTTGGATGTAATTACAATGGAATCACAATGTAATTACAGTGTAACAACATAGAAATTACATCCAAGATAAAAGATTGTAATTACATATGATGTGTATTGTGTATATGTATATAACTATAACACACAAATACTGTACATGAAATATACAAACACATTTACAATACTATCATAGATGTAATTACAATGTTATAACAATGCAACTACAATGTTATTACATAGTAATTATAAAGTAATAACAATGCAATTACATCCAAAATAAAAGTTTGTAATAACATATGTACTGTATATATTTATGTATAAATACACAAAAACTGTACATGAAATATACAAAGACACAATTAAGTTTATAAATATTATCTTGGATGTATTTACAATGTAACAGCAATGTATTTACAATGTAATGACATAGTAATTAAGTTTGGAATTACATGTGTACTGTGTATATTTGCGTATAAAACTATAAATAACCAAATACTGTACATGCAATATACAAAGAAACATTTACATTTATAAATATATTGGATGTAACTACAAAGACATAATAATTACATCAAAGAAAAGAGTTGTAATTTCATATGACATGTGTACTGTGTGTATCTATATAACTGTAACACATAAACACTGTACATGAAATGTACAAAACACAATACTATCATAAATGTATTTACAATGTTATTATGTTATAACAGCGTAATTACAACGTTGTTACATAGTAACTACAATGTTATTACATAAGAATTATAATGTAATGACATTGTAATTACATCCAAAAGATTAAAGTTGTGGTTACATTCTACATGTGTATTGTGCATATTTAAGTATATAACTATAAATACACACTGTACATGAAATATACAAACACGTTTGTAAATTTTGGATGTAATTACAATGTAATCACAATGTAAATACAGTGTAACGACATAGAAATTACATCCAAGATAAAAGATTGTAATTACATATGATGTGTATTGTGTATATGTATATAACTATAACACACAAATACTGTACATGAAATATACAAAAACACATTTACAATACTATCATAGATGTAACTACAATGCTATAACAACATAATTACAATGTTATAACAACATAATTACAATGTTATTACATAGTAATTATAATGTAATAACAATGCAATTACATCCAAAATAAAAGTTTGTAACTACATATGTACTGCGTATATTTACGTATAAATACACAAATAATGTACATGAAATATACAAAGAAACATTTAAGTTATAAATAAATAAATATAAATAAATAAGTATTATCTTGGATGTAATTACAATGCAATAGCAATGTAATTACAATGTAACGGCACAGTAATTGCACACAAGATAAACGTCTGTTATTACATGTGTACTGTGTATATTTACGTATAAAACTATAAATAACCAAATACTGTACATGCAATATACAAAGAAACATTTACATTTATAAATTTTATCAAGGATGTAACTACAATGTAATGACATATGCAATTACAATGTAACAACACAGTTATTGCACACATACAAACAAGTTTATAAATCGAGAATAAAGTTTGTAGTTACATATTACATGTGTATTGTGCATATTTAAGTATATAACTATAAATACACACTGTACATGAAATATACAAACACGTTTGTAAATCTTGGATGTAATTACAAAGTAATCACAATGTTATTACCGTGTAACGACATAGAAATTACATCCAAGATAAAAGATTGTAATTACATATGATGTCTATTGTGTATATGTATATAACTGTAACACAAATACTGTACATGAAATATACAAAAACACATTTACAATACTATCATAGATTTAATTACAATGTTATAACCATGTAATTACAATGTTATAACAATGTAATTACAATGTTATTGCATCGTAACTATAATGTAATAACAATGCAATTACATCCAAAATAAAAGTTTGTAATAACATATGTACTGCATATATTTACGTATAAATACACAACTACTGTACATGAAATATACAAAGAAACATTTAAGTTTATAGATATTATCTTGGATGTAATTACAATGTATTAGCAAAGTATTTACAATGTAATGACATAGTAACTAAGTTTGTAATTACATGTGTACTGTGTATATTTACATATATAATTATAAATAGCCAAATACTGTACATGCAATATTCAAAGAAACATTTACATTTATAAATATCTTGGCTGTAACTACAATGTATCAACATAGTAATTACATCAAAGAAAAAAGTTTGTAATTTCATATGACATGTGTACTGTGTATGTCTATATAACTATAACACACAAATGCTGTACATGAAATATAAAAAAACAGACAATACTATCATAAATGTAACTACAATGTTATTACAATGTTAAAACAGCGTATTTACAACATTGTTACATAGTAATGTAATGACAATGTAATTACATCCAAAATAAAAGATTTTAATTACATGTGCACTGCATATATTTACGTATAAATACACAAATACTGTACATGATAAATACAAAGAAACATTTAAGTTATAAATAAATAAATAAATACAAATTATCTTGGATGCAATTACAATGTAATAGTAAAGTAATTAGAATGTAACGACACAATAATTGCACACAAGATAAACGTCTGTTATTACATGTGTACTGTGTATATTTACGTATGAAACTATAAAGAACCAAATACAGTACATGCAATATACAAAGAAACATTTACATTTATAAATATTATCAAGGATGTAACTACAATGTAATGACATATGCAATTACAATGTAACAACACAGTTATTGCACACGTACAAACACGTTTATAAATCAAGATTAAAGTTTGTAGTTACATATTACATCTGTATTGTGCATATTTAAGTATATAATTATAAATACACACTGTACATGAAATATACAAACACGTTTGTAAATCTTGGATGTAATTACAAAGTAATCACAATGTTATTACCGTGTAACGACAGAAATTACATCCAAGATAAAAGATTGTAATTACATATGATGTGTATTGTTTATATATGTATATGACTATAACACACTGTACATGAAATATACAAAAACACATTTACAATACTATCATAGATGTAATTACAAAGTTATAACAACGCAATTACAATGTTAAAACAATGTAATTACACTGTTATTACATAGTAATTATAATGTAATAACAATGCAATTACATGCAAAATAAAAGTTTGTAATTACATATGTACTGTATATATTTACGTATAAATACACAAATACTGTACATAAAATATACAAAGACACAATTAAGTTTATAAATATTATCTTGGATGTAATTACAATGTAATAGCATTGTATTTACAATGTAATGACATGTGTACTGTGTATATTTATGTATACAACTACAAATAACCAAATACTGTACATGCAATATTCAAACAAACATTTACATTTATAAATGCCTTGGCTTTAACTACAATGTAACGACATAGTAATTACATCAAAGAAAAAGTTTACAATTTCATATGACGTGTACTGTGTATATCTATATAACTATAACACACAAATACTGTACATGAAATATACAAAAAACAGACAATACTATCATTACTGTAATTACAATGTTAATATAATGTTATAACAGCGTAATTACAACGTTGTTACATAGTAACTACAATGTTGTTAAATAATAATTAAAATGTAATGACAATGTAATTACATCTAAAATAAAAGATTGTAATTACATGTGCACTGCATATATTTACGTATAAATACACAAATACTGCACATGAAATATACAAAGAAACATTTAAGTTATAAATAAATATAAGTATTATCTTGGTTGTAATTACAATGCAATAGCAATGTAATTACAATGTAACGGCACAGTAATTGCACACAAGATAAACCTCTGTTATTACATGTGTACTGTGTATATTTACGTATAAAACTATAAATAACCAAATACTGTACATGCAATATACAAAGAAACATTTACATTTATAAATATTATCAAGGACGTAACTACAATGTAATGACATATGCAATTACAATGTAACAACACAGTTATTGCACACGTACAAACAAGTTTATAAATCAAGAATAAAGTTTGTAGTTACATATTACATCTGTATTGTGCATATTTAAGTATATAACTATAAATACACACTGTACATGAAATATACAAACACGTTTGTAAATCTTGGAAGTAATTACAATGTAATCACAATGTTATTACAGTGTAACAACATAGAAATTACATCCAAGATAAAAGATTGTAATTACATATGATGTGTATTGTGTATATGTATATAACTGTAACACACAAATACTGTACATGAAATATACAAACACATTTACAATACTATCATAGATGTAATTACAATGTTATAACAACGCAATTACAATGTTGTAATAATGTACCTACATTGTTATTACATAGTACTTATAATGTAATGACAATGTAATTACATCCAAAATAAAAGTTTGTAATAACATATGTACTGTATATATTTACGTATAAATACACAAATACTGTACATAAAATATACAAAGACACAATTAAGTTTATAAATATTATCTTGGATGTAATTACAATGTAATAGCAATGTATTTACAATGTAATGGCATAGCAATTAAGTTTGAAATAACATGTGTATTGTGTATATTTATGTATACATTTATGTATAAATAACCAAATACTGTACATGCAATATACAAAGAAACATTTACATTTATAAATATCTTGACTGTAACTACAATGTTAATACAATGTAATGACATAGTAATTACATTAAAGATAAAGTATTTGGTAATTTCATATGACGTGTACTGTGTGTGTATATATATATATATATATATATATATATATATATATATATATATATATATATATATATATATATATATATATATATATATATATAGCTGGATTTATACTTTCGCCTGGCACCCCATCGCACCTAGCGAAACGGACGAGGCTTTTATACTCGGTCAAAAGTAACTCACTGTAAAGTCAGACAGATAAACACAGAAGTAGGAAGTTTCCGGAACTACGTCATATCATTAATATCATTCACGATTTTTTTACTAATTATTTGTATTGTTTTTATAAATTATTTTAATAATTATAAGGATCTTTATAACAATTCAAGATTTTTTTTAATCAAATTTGGTGCATCACTTGCTTTTGTTCATATCTTGGACAGTTTTACCTATTAAAGTTTATTAAAATATTAATAACAACTGAACATGGGTTGCTCTACAAATATATTCTTTATTATAGCAAGAATTAAAAAAAAAAAAAAAAAAAAGCACTGAAAAATAGATTTAGATTTTAAGATTTAGCCCGCTCCACAATTCACACATTACTGTCTGGCTAGTTTCTTTGCTATACTTATGCTAATAGGGCAATAATGGTCCAACATTCCTGACCATTATCACCTATAAAGCCTAGAAAAACAGGGCATCAGTGTAAACCGAAAGGTTCAAATATTCCTTTCCAGTTTTCAAAGCAATAATTTGTTCATTTTAGTTTTGTAGCTATTAAATTGTTTTAACTTCAAAATTGTAACATATACATCAGTGTAAAACCTATGACTGGTGGACAAACATATTTCTGTAATTGTGTACATGGGTCTCCACTTTGCTTTTGGCTTTAACAATCCCTCAGGTTTTTCCAAACCTTTTAACATAAACTTTCCTCCTTTCCCACGGCTGTTGCTATTTCTAGCCAAGAATTATTGTTCATCAGGTTATCTCTATGGTCACAGATCATGAAGATGTCTGTACAGTTGTACTGTTTCAGACAAAATCACTTTAAAGTGGTTCATATTCAACTCAAATCAAACGCGGTGCCGCGCGCACTGTTCGCTCGGGTCTCAAAAAAAGCTGTGCGCACCGCCAGCCGAAATCATGCCGCGCGCACTCAAAGCGAACTTCCGCTAACACCGCGATGACATCACATTCGCCACGAGCACTCAAGAGAACTAGCGGATGCGTCGAGTATAAACCAGGCTTTACTCTGCCAGCCGAAATCATGTCGCGCGCACCGAAAGCGAACCTCCGCAAACACAGCAATGACATCACATTCGCCGCGCGCACTGGGCCCAATAACAGAAAGCTGATTGGCTATTGCATGCTGGTCTCATTTGTAGTTGTAATACAGCAAACTACATTATGACTAGTGATGTAAAGGACTACAACACCACGAAAACCAAGCAACAACAAAAAAGAATTTAAATGAGCATTAGATGTAACGTTACATGGACATCGGAAAAATAAGACCTGAGCAAACATATTTAAGACCTAGAACAGCGAATTTAAGACTTTTTAAGGCCTTAAATTTTGATTTTTAAATTTTAGACTTTTTAAGACCTCCTGGAAACCCTGGTAATGTCAGTAATATGGTTTGCTATATAATCCAGGGAAATAGACGTTTTTAAAATTTCAGTTTCGATTGGTACCAAATTCCAGTATTGTGCAACCCTACCACATACCATCTATGTAGATATCAAAGACCAATTTACTACATTGTATCAAAGCATTCTATGGCACATTTAAATGTTTCAAATATAATAAAAAATTTTAGAAAAAATTTCTGCCATCTATATGGTGTAATGTTGATCTATACTATTTTGATATGTCTTACCTCTTGCTCAGATACTGGCAGATTCTTGTCTTTGCCTCCTACTTTTCCAGTCTGACTACGAGGAGCTTTATTATCTGGGTCAAAAACGAAAAACACTCTGAATATAAAATGTGTTTTTAATCCAAATAAATAATGTTAAAGGAGTTTAATTACCTTTCTTGGCCACTTTTCCCTCCTCTTTCTTTGCTGCTGGACTTTGCACTGGTTTCTCCTCTTTCTTAGGATTGTCCTATATACAATAGTTTCAAATCAGACCTTCTTTTCGTCTCAGAAAACATGCAACACTTATGCAACACTTATGCAACAATATATAATCTACCTTTTTTTTGGTGGTGTGTTTTGCACTCTTGCTGATTTGATCCAGTGAAGAGTTGCTGGGGACAGAAAGGGCCAGCTCATGTGAGTCTGCAAGACTAACCAGAGACGACTGGATCATCTCTGATTGGTCGTCTTTAATTAAAAGCTTCCTCCTCTCAACGATCTCTTCATGAGTTAGAGCAAATGGGCCAAGAACCTAAAAAAAAAACAGATACAGATGTTTCACAGCCTAAAATTTAGGCAGAGAATATGTAGTCATTAATAGAAGATAAATATGTTTATACCTCAGCCAAATGAGCTGCTCCATTATCTCCTATGTGGTTGTAGGATAATGACAAACATAGCAGGGAACGATTTAAACGCAGACCCTTTAGAATGAGGACAATCATGAAATACACTCAGTTTGAAATATGTGCAGTCTTGACATTATTAGAAATGCCAGATGGACAGATTTCAATTCTACATACCTGAGCAATATGAAGGGCACCTGCATCACCAATGCCATTATAGGCCAGGTTGAGTGATAGGAGGTTTTTGTTGGCAGAGTGTGTATTGGAGAGAGCTGAGCCAATCAGACGAGCTCCTTCCTCTCCGATACGATTGTTTCGTAACGATAAGTCCGTCAGCCTAGCATGAACATTATTTGAAATGAGCTGAGTGAGTTAGCTAGGAATAATGCATTTTGTCATAATAAGAGAGATATAGTATATTTTTCAGAAACATTTACAGTTGAAGTCAAATTTTCCTAAATGATGTTTAACAAAGTAGGGAATTTTTCGCAGTATTTTCTATATTTTTTTCTTCTGGAGAAAATCTTATTGGTTTTTATTTTGGCTAGAATAAAATCAGTTGTTAGGTTTTTTTAAAACCATTGTAAGGTCAAAGTTATTAGCCCCCTTAAGCAATATATTTTTTCAGATTGTCTACAGATCAAACCACTGTTATACAATGACTTGCCTAATTACCCTAACTTGCCTAATTAACCTAATTATCCTATTTAAACCTTTAAATTGCACTTTAAGAAAGTTATTGAAAAATTAGTTATTAAAACTATTATGCTTAGAAATGTGTTGAAAAACTTTATGTAGGCTACTTAATATTGAGTGAAAAGAGGACCAATCAGATCAGCCACGCCTCCGTTTTCAGATGTCTCCTTTTTCCCCATTCACACTGACATGGAGCAGCAGCATTTTAAAATGAAAACAGCCTCTTCAACGTTTCCAAAACGCTCCGTTTTCAGGGCTCGAGAACTCCAGGGTAGTGTGGATGGAAGGGGTAACCAGAGCAAAACTTATGCATTTTAAAACTAAAACGTATTAGTGTAAACAGGGCCTTATGCTCATCGAGTCTATATGGTGAATAATGGGGAGAAGACACTTCAAGGACCAGTTTATGACAACGTCTCCTCTTGTAATGCCAGCTTTGACAAATTGCCTGGCTTGTTTCATATGCAAATAAGTATCTGCATCTGAAAGGGTATAAACCAAATGGCCTACAAGAAATCATAGGTGTGACCCTATGGTGGTGTGGGGGATCCTTTGATGTAACTGGTATAAAGTACTGTCTCACAGACAGACTCTTCTTCCCACAAGAACTTTGGTCAGCTTAATTATTTTATGTATTAGAGCAATATAATACCCAAATGTGCCACCCAATGACAATTGACAAAATCTAACAGTGTGAAGGGAAATGTGTCACATTGTGATTGAATCTTGGGGAAGGAACATAAACAAATGTCCAGAAATATCAGATAAGAGGTTAAGGCAAGTACCTTACAGAGACCCACAACTACATAAAAGAGGATTTTCACGCCACCACCTAGCCCATCTCCAAAATGTCACTGAATGCATTAGGCAGAAACAGAGATGTTTTAAACCATTCAGGCCTATGTTTGAGGCCTTAAATTGACAAACTGCAACCCATTAACCTTGCATTTAAGGAAAGTATAGTTTATGTTAAGGGATACTGACTGTTGAAACAGGAAAGGATGAGAATTCAGGGATTTCTCATTATTGTCAATGATGAAAATATGTTTCAAATATGCTTAATATTTTTGCTGACATTTGTTTGTAACCTCACACAATTCTTTAAAGTCCATCCTTGTTCAGTAAAAGTATTCATTCATTTTCTTTTCAGCTTACTACCTTTATTAATCTGGGGTCGCCACAGCGGAATGAACCGCCAACTTATCCAGCATATGTTTTACGCAGCGGATGCCCTTCCAGCTGCAACCCATCACTGGGAAACACCCATACACTCTCATTCACACACATACACTATGGACAATTTTAGCATACCCAATTCTATATACCCAATTCCTATACCACATGCCTTTGGACTTGTGGGGGAAACTGGAGCACCCAGAGGAAACCCACACAAACGCGGGGAGAACATGTGACCTTCTTGCTGTGAAGTGACAGCACTACCTTCTGCGCCACCGTGTCGCCTTAGTAAAAGTATTAACTTCTTTAAAAAAAAAAAACATACTGTCCACAAACTTCTAAATAACAAAATATATTGTAAACACCAAGTATGTGTGTGTATTTGTGTCTGTGTAAAAATGTGAATGACTCACATGCTGTCCTCCCCTAGGAGTAAATGGTAACTCTGCTCAGGGAGTGGGTTGCCTTCCAAAACCACTTTCCTATAGCAAGAAATAAGACGGCACTTATATTTTCCAGTATCTATTATCATACATTTAGAATATTTTCTGAATAGTTCCTTTGCCTCTGTTGTAGCCAAAAACCCACTAAAAAGTAGCCAAAAAACCCACTAATGTATATAAGTTATGAGTAGGGCCAGACGGAATCTGCAAACGTTTTTTGCTATTTCTGCGGAGATTTCTGCGGAATTATTTTGGGAGTATCATAACTAAAACCTTAATATGTGAAATAAAAATAATATAAAAATTATTTATTTAATGTTTAAAATGCAAATACAATTAAATTCACTTGATTTGGTAAACAAAGCAAGTCTCTCATATAATATATCTACTAAAACATAGAAAATATTACTGTACAAACTGCATTGTACATAAATCAGATGAAAATTGTCATATTAGTCAATAATATTACTGTAATTAATTTAAAAACTGAATAAATATAGATTTACTCAAGTTTATTCAAGTAAATAAACAGAATTAATGATGGGCTAAAAATCTGAGGAAATCTGTGGGAAATCTGCGAAATTCTGCGTGCGCAGGTTTCGTTTAAGCCTAGTTATGAGTATACAATGTATGTAAGCAAAGACGATCATTTAAGATTTGGAAATACAACTTACATTCACATTTTATCTCTGCCAGCCCCTTTTGTGAAGCATAATTACATTTTGACCTAAATTTCATATACAACACAACTCAGGAGCAAATTACGTTATTCCGGGGCCTATAAATAAATATCTATAAATAAACCTCTCTACCACTTGAGTTGAAAAGATTGTTATTTAACAAGTAATCTACTTAGTTTGTTAAAATATTTATTGAATGATTAATTGGATTGAATATGGTTCATTTGCACATATTTCAGATGAATCACACTATTTGTGAGTGTGTCAAAGTCAAAGTCAGCTTTATTGTCAATTCAACCACATAAGCAGGAAATGCACAGAATGGAAATTGCGTTACTCTCAGACCCTAGGTGCATAAAATATGATATTGATACAAAAGCAGAATTTTAAAAAGAAATGACAATAAATACAATTCATTCATTTTCTTTTTGGCTTAGTCCCTTTATTAATCTGGGGTCGCCACAGTGGAATGAACTTATCCAGCATGTGTTTTACACAGCGGATGCCCTTCCAGCCGCAACCCAATAAATACAATTACACATATAATATAATCTAAAAATGTAAGTAAAAATAAGACCACATTAATATTCACGACTCTACCAAATATGGTCAAATCAGACATTTCCAATCCATTCATAAGAACTTTCGTCAGCTAACTTATTTTAAATACAACTTACATTCACATTTTTTTAGAAATTATTTCATAGTTAAAAAAATTGTAAATATGGGTAACCTAAAATACAGTTGAACTGTTCTTACCTGAGATTTGAGCACAAAGACACTGTGTTCTTCATGGAGGTGAAAGTGCGATCTGTTAGACCTATACGCCACATGCTACAAAGCATAAATATTCATTAAAATGAACATAATATACTTACACAAACACAACACACAACTCAAAAGCTTACCGCAAGCACTGTAAGTTACTGAGAGACGGCAATATCTTGCTCAGCACCCGAAGCATCAGTTCATCCACCATCCATCCTGTCAAAAATAATGAGGAAAAAATGATACAGCTTCATCTTATTGTTTACAAAGAAAAAACATCAGTCGTACCAGATATCTTGACTTCCTTCACGTTGTTTTGCTCTTCGTTCTCCAGCTCTATCTGAAGGCAGCGCCCAGGGGACCATTTTGTCGTTCTGCTTTCTAAGGAAAACATAGATTGATCATCATTCACTCTGCGTCAGTTGTTTTCATTAGGGAATCTTTTTGTGTTTTGTGATGTGATATTTTTAGACACAATTACTAGTTGTGAGGTTGTGAGGCAGTATAATTGTAAAAATCTATTTATAAGGCCAAAAAATTTAAATGTTCTCACTATTTACTTACAATTGCTTCTAAACTTATGAATTTCCTTCTTCTGTTGAACACAAAACAATATTTTAAACATATTGTCATCCATAATGGCGCACGGTGGCTCAGTGGTTAGCACAGTTGCCTCACAACAAGAAGGTCGCTGCTTCGAGTTCTGGCTGGGTCAATTGGCACTTCTGATAGTTTGCATGTTCTCCCATGCTGGCGTGGGTTTCCTCCGGGTGCTCTGGGTCCCCCCACACTCCAAAGACATGCGCTATAGACCATTTAAACAATAAAACAATAACAATGGTCCTGATGTATTTCCTGTTTTACATTTTAAATGAATTTTTAAATTGTCCGTAGTGTGTGTGTGTGTGTGTGTAAATGAATGTATGGGAAGGGCATCCGATGCGAAAAAACATATGCTAGAATAGTTAGCGGTTCATTCTAATGTGGTGACCTCTGAAATAGACTAATCCGAAAGAAAATGAATGAGTGAATGTCATCCATAATAGGAACTAAAAAATACCATGTAAGCCAACATTCTTCAATATACATTGCTTTGTGTACACTTTAACAGAAAAAAAGCTTCATTTTTATGTGAACTATCGCTTTAAAAACAGTGTTTACCCAGATTCCTTGGCCGCTTCAGCTTGACAGAAGGGATCTCTTTCACTCCCATAAGCTTACACAGTTCGGTGAAGTCCAGCTGTAGATGTCCTGAAAACTGGTAGTCATCTAGTGTAGTTTACAAAAGTAACAAGATATTGAAATTTAGTTGTCGTTACATACTTTGGGGGCCAAACTGCAACATATTCAGTCCGTGTCAGTTGTTTTAATTAGTAAAACAATGAAGAGTTGTCAACTATTTGAATCTCCAGGATGGATGTGCAGTCGACAAATCTGCCATGAAGAATTAACCAGTTCTGAAGGCTAATGGGGGTCCAGCTAAATACAAGCAGCTAATAAACTCTCTGGTATTTCATTTAAAGTGTATTTTGCTTATGTAAACCTGACACGAATATCTAGTGAGTCTGTTTAGTTTACAGTCACATACCTGCAGTTTTACGTTTAGGTTCCTCCTCAATTGCAGAATCCACCTTGTCTACTTTCTCTTTTGAGGGCTTCTCAACTCTCTTTCTCATCTTTTATGTGGGAAGCTATTTCAGTTTGGTTTAAGTTCGCTTTGGTTTTAAAACTAAAACCAGATAAAAATTTAATAAAATGATAATATTGGAAATTAATGTAAAGTAACCGCTCATTCAGCTCGCGTTTTTTCATCAGCTCAGGTTGTATTTTGTTGCCATGCCAACAACAGGTTGCTTGAAATACAACGGTTACTTTTGGCGCCATCTAACGGAGGGCGGCAAACAACGCATTAAAAATACTGTTTCTTTAATTAAAATTATATATTTCTTTCTTATCGTCACCAAAATCATATGCAAATATTTAAATATTGACAAAACTATGAATGACTGATTGCGAGATAGTTTTAAACAGACTTCCATCATAAATCTGCTGAATTCACCTCAGTCACTCACACATAATACATTAAAATATATCTGTTCACCGTTGTTTACACATGTACAGGTTGTTTGCAATTACGTGCTTCTGGTGGTCTGCTTTAAAAAAACATTATTTCAGAAGGGATTAGCATTGGTGATGCTTGTGAATGAATCTTCATTGAAAATATTAATGTTTTAATACAACAGCTTATAAACAACAGACTATATAAGTAATGTTCTCTGTTTGTTGTCTCTACAGCAAGATATTTTTGGCTTTCATTATTTCATAGTAATTTCTTGGGTTAAAGCTTGTAAGTTGACAAATAAGTTTTGCATAAATACCAAAATTAAAGAAGTGTCGTACAGAATTCATTAATTAATTTTTTTTCGGCTTAGTCGCTTTATTAATCTGGGGTCACCACAGCAGAATGAACCGCCAACTTATCCAGCATATGCTTTACGCAGCGGATGCCCTTCCAGCTGCAACCCATCACTGAGAAAGTCGTACAAAATACGAAGTCAAAATATATCCTGCTAAACATGTTTTGAAAAAATTCAAACTTAATATTTCATATATGTGTGAATTTTGTGGTAAAAAATAAAAAATTTTGCATCTTTTTTTCATTGTATTAACTCAAGAATATTTTGGAAAGATTTGGAACTGTTTAGTAACAAACAAATGGAGTATATGATAGAAATTTGTTTATTTGATGTACTGATGTAATGTTATAGGAAAATACCATATACAAAAAAGCACTGAAAACACAATGCTCTGAAAACATTTAATTTCATGTCAATATATATATGAGCAATTCCATGCAAATGTCAACCTTGCCATGAAGAAAATTAAGTTTTCGCCAAAATACGGAAACCGTTTCAGGTTTTTTGGGGTAAGCAAGTATTTTACAGTACTTTAAAAATACTCATAAATGTATCTGTCAATGTTTCAAACTATTATATTTAACTTTACCAAAATCACACAAGTGGCAATTTCACAGCTGTCACATCCATAACAGAGAGACGTCACATCCATAACGACACTTTTTCCTCACATGCAAAAATGTCAAATAAAATAAAATCAGTCGTTTTTGTTCTATAGTGAGCCGACTCATATCTGTTTGATTAGCATTGTTTCTTTCGGGTTGTGCAGTTTAATTGACAGAATTTCTACAAAGTATGTCGTATACTGTAAACTCACTGTAAATACTTTTTTTGTCACATCCATAACGCATGTTTATTATCCTCATTTAAAGTATAAAAAATGTTTACAGATTGATATTTTTCTGCTTCCACAACTCTGTGGTCAGTTGTTTTGGAAAACATAAACAGATGTTTCAATATAATGTTATAGCATATACTTTCTATGTGAATTTATGTTTTGAGTTTTTACTGCAAATGTCACATCCATAACGCTGGAATTGCTCATATATATATTTTTTAAATATATTTTTCTCTTTCAGGAAACTATGTGAAATGTAATACATCGTGTTCTTGTGGCATTAAATTAATATAATAAAAAAAAAAAAACTGAATGGAAGACACTGTAGGAATTCAGACGTGCCCTGGTTACATTTATTGGAGTAGATTGATAAATTCGGTCTTATTTTACAGAAAACCCTGCCAATTTTACAATGCATATAGGATATTGCATATTTTTGTTCATTGCATGGTTTTATTTGTGTTACGATCTGTTTGGTCCATCTTCTTTCCTGTCTATGGTTCTTTCTGAAGGTTTCATTATATTCCACTGGGTGGCAGTAAAGTATTTTTCAATATTGTTTTGAACAAAATAAAGTTTCTGTCTTATAAAAGTGAGAAGGTCATATTATTATTGCTGTCATTATTGTTATTAGGTAAATATTTAAATGAGAATTTAAAATGACTCAATTACCATAAATCATGTTTTATTTAGTTTTTCCCGTTATTGTATTTTTTAATAGAGTCACGGTGGCACAGTGGGTAGCCTCACCCAGGTCGCTGGTTCTAGTGTCAGCTGGGTCAGTTGGTATTTCTGTGTGGAGTTTGCATGTTCTCCCCCTGCTGGCGTGGGTTTCCTCCGGGTGCTTTAATTTCCCCCACAAGTCCAAAGACATGCGCTATAGGTGAATTGGGTATGCTAAATTGTCCGTAGTGTATGTGTGTGAATGAGAGTGTATGAATGTTTCCCAGTGATGGGTTGCAGCTGGAAGGGCATCCGCTGCATAAAACATATGCTGGATAAGTTGGCGGCTCATTCCGCTGTGGCGACCCCAGATTAATAAAGCCGAACTAAGCCGAAAAGAAAATGAATGAACTGCATTAACATCAGTATGTGAAGTCATCAATTCTGCTGTTAATTATAATAGAAGTAATTCAATAACAATGTACATATTTAGCAAGTGTCGATGTATTTTGCAGTTCAAATGATGGTACACAATGTCACCGAGCTACGCAATAGTTAAAATCCACTTTATTTGAAGATGTATTGACCGTCCATACAATTAAAATACGATTTGTCTGTATACCTGGAGTAATAATGGTTATGACCTAGTAAAGAACGGCATCACAGATTCTCTGCTAGATGTATGAGCAACAAGCAAGTATATTCACAATAATGTAGTGCTTTTTATTAAAAAACAAACAAACAAAACAAATAGAATATAAAACAAAGAAAAAAAAAAAAGTAAAAACCAACAGCATTTTCATGACTTTATAATTACAAACTTTGAACCAGAGTGGAAGAAGTTTCGACAAACTGTACACAACATCACAAAATGCCTGCCAGTCTGTCCATATACAATGCTTGCATCTTATTTTGTGATTGTCTAAAAAGAACTAAACAGATCACACGAAAAACACACAAATACAAGAAATACAAGCATTATATTTATGACCGCTATCACAAAAAAAAAAACAGAACAATCTTTTTTTTCATTCGAAAAAACAAAAAGGATTTAAAAACGACAACAAAATTTAAAAAAAAAAAGGAGATTAAGAACATGATATCGGCTTGACAGCTTCTTTTTTCCTGCCAAAATATCACTTTACATTTTTATGTTGGTTTGTTTTTTTAGTGTTCAACACTTTGCAGCAAAAAACGAGGAACATTATATCTATTTCTCCTCATAAACGTAATAATAATAATTATAATAATGTTAATATTAATTATTACAGTGACAGGTGCCAGGTTTGGGGTCACTGCGATGTCCCCTTCAAAACAAAACAAAAAACATCCATTCTCCCTCTTCGCTCGATTCATGTTTTGGGTAACAAGACGGTTTCAGAAATTCGAAAATTTGTCGCGATTATTAATTATGATGTCTCGTCCACTTCTCGTAAAGTTACAAATCGCATAATAATAATGATAATAATAATAATAATAACAATAATAATAATACATATAGGGCTGAATCCTGTACAATACAATACACAAAATCCATTATCAAGATATTGCTTTTGGAGACATCTCTCACATTTTTCCGTCTGTATATATACATAGCTTGGCACTATACAACGTTCGTTCCGTTCGTTTGTCAGTTTAGTCTATTTAAGGGATCTGAAATCATAGCTGACGCATTAAGGGCAGAAATCTCATTGTGATTTTTGTTATAAACATTCTCCATGGCATCCTGAAAGGCCGTTAAAACAAGAAACGAAAGCCGAAAACGAAAAACATCGACCCCAAAACCTCCCACCCTCCCTCACAAGCCACTCACAAAAAAATATGACGTCACATGATACGATAAATCCTTGTGAATTCATGAATTAAACTGTTAATTAACTGCTGTCGAGCCCTTAAGTTGTTTCCTCTTTCATATTTATATCATCCGAATGGGCTCTTTTTCTCTCTCACACACACACACGCACTCAACAAACACCGTAAATAATCTCACACACTACCAAAAAACAAAAAAAAACGTTCAAGATAATGGCATTCTAAGGCGTTATATAAAGCCAGCGCGCCTCCACTGCTAGATGTTTCTTTTGTTTTATTTTTCGAGCTGGTGAATTTAAATACTTTTTGTTTTAAAAAAAGGGGGCGGGGCTGGCAGCCACTCTAACCAATCACAATGCCCACGATAACAGAAGCGAAACATTCCAGCCCAGTCCTGAAGTCCCGAGCTCACAAATATGAACCGTCGTGCTCCATTCCTAACGTAATTACAGTATAACCAATAAAAAAAAGAAGGTAATATACTTATTTGTTTTGCTTTATCGTACAGCATTGATCAATACTGCGTTGAGTGTTAGTGTGTCTCATCCGTACATCTCGAATGATGTCCGTGTTGTTAAAAGTGCAGTTAGCCAACGTTCTTTCTCAGGTCTCTCTTTCTTCCCAGTCTAGGGGGCAGTGTGTGTGTGTGCGCTACACTGCACCTCCTCCTATGTTCTTCGTTTTAAGTCAATCCCGCTTTAGACCACAAGGTGGCGCTGGTCTCCCTTGTTTGTTTCGTTTTTTCATTTGCAGCTGCAAGAAGGCTAAACGTAGTACCGTGCCTTCCTTTACACAACTTGGGAGAAGTTTGACCAGTGAATTCGGAGTTTACTCATGATTCGTTCGATCATAATTTAGTTCCTATGCGTGTACTTTTGAAGGTCGACGCCTCTCGGATTGCATGTCCTCAGTGCACGAAGCTTGGGCTGGTCTCTCTCGCGAGTTTCTTCATGACTGCAAAATATAAATATGAACGTGTCTTCCTGGATGTCCAGTATTTTCTTGCTGCTCTGCAATGGTGCCGGGCAGAGTGTGTTGGTCTGCGTTACTTTCTGCAAATGAATTCGCTCAGTCCAAGCGTCCGTCTGCGCAGGCGACGACCTGAGCCTTCCTCGAGAAGATACGTCACGTCTATCGCTGCACCGGAAACACAGAAATAATGGAGGTTTGGGTTAGATTTGTTGTGGTGTATGGCTAAAAGAGCAGCTTATGAATATAAATGGTGCTTACAATGTTAAAATTATGTTTGCGATAAATTTTTTACAATTTAATTAATTTCGAAATTTTTTTAATTGTTTACATTATGAAAATTAACCATGGTTTTACTACAAAAAAACAACTAAAAATAAAACAACATGGGTTTAGTGGTTAAACCATAGTAACCACAAATCAACCATGATGGAAAGTTACATTTGAAAGTAATGCATTACAATATTAAGTTGCTCCCCCAAAAAAGCAACTAGTTGCGTTACTTAGTTACTTTTTAGGGAAAGTAACGTGCTATGTTACTTTTGAGTTACTTTTTCATACTTGCCTGAGGCTTGATCTCTTTCAGAACTTGCAGGGTATTTTTCTTTTATTTAAATAGAGGAGTTCTGCATTTAATGACACACTTTATAACCTACAACTTCATTTACCTTTAAAAAAAATAATTAAAAAAATTATAACAATGTTACCTTCTGAGAACTTTCTGACGCTATACATGCGATATTCATCTTATTCCTTGTGGACGAGCAAACGCAGCCATTTGCATCATTTTGGATCAAGATTTCCGGTTCCGTTCACTTGCATTCATTTTTAGATATTAAAAACAGCTCGTTCTGCTGCTTGATGTTGCAAACTGATATTTTATTATTATATTATTCTACTTTGTCTGTATAGTCATGCAAACACTTGTTTGTAGAGCAAGTAGTTTGACCGTTTTCTGCCGTTTAATATTCCTAGTCATTTTTCCCATCGGCAACTGAAACGAAAGTTCTAAAACAATCGCAAAAACGAGTGCACTTCCACATTAAAGAATAAGGTCAATATACAGATTAATGACAGTTGAAAGCATGGTGTTTGCTACTTTTGTATTTTTTTGTCTTATTAGTTCAGTAAAATCACTGTCTATTGAGACAATCCCCTTTTCGTCTATGTGTTCAAAAAAGAAATGTAAGGCTCTGCCATCTTGGTTTTTGACTGTTCCCGCGGGGAGCTCATTTTCTCATTGAGTGTGATTCAATGTGAATACACCGATTTCAACTCAGCAAACTATTTTTTAAAAGTCTATTATTTAAACTAAAAAGTTACTTGAGTTACATTTTTTAAAAAGTAACTCAAATATTATTAGTTAATTTTTTTAAAGTAATGCGTTACTTAGAAAAGTAATATTATTACGTATTTCGCGTTACTTGTAATGTCTTACCCCCAACAGGTTGTCACAGTACCAAGATTTCAGTATACGGTATCAATACCAGTAAAAATACAGTTCTTGCTACCAATTTAAAAAAAAAAACATACTAACCGAACAATTCACTATGTTTGATATTGAAGTTGAGAAGATTTAAATGGTTTAAAGGGTAATGATTTTTTTAAAAAGTTGACTAAAATGCATGAATAAAAAAATTCTGCTACACATCAATCAAAATTGTGTGAATAAAGCGAGAAAGAATAAATCACAATTAAGTTATCAAAAGATGATAAACAATTCGAAAATAAGTAGTTGTAAAGTAGTAAATTATAGTACAAAACATATTTGACACATTTAGTTTTAAATCTGTTATAAACAATATAGGACTTATACATAAGCCAAGACAATTTTAAATTGATTATTTAAACGAAAAAATTTAAACTACGTCTTATTAACAGACGTATTAACAACCAATATTATGGCTTAATATATATATATATATATATATATTTGTAAACTTTATTTATTGAACACAAGTGAATAACATTCGTTGTATACAAATGTCCAATTTCTACTTTTTTTTTTTTAAACACTTTTGTAAACATTTAACCCAATATACATATACAAGTAAATAAAGTGATAAAGTGAACACGGGGCAAAGTAAATAAAATAAGTAAATAAATAAATACATAGATAAATAAATAAAATAAAGTAGATACATTAGCTAGTTACATCAACAATAATGTGCTACCTACTTCTTGGTTATTGTGGTTTTAGTTGTGCTGAGGTTGGACCTATGCCTCTAGTTTAGGGCATGACAGTACCGGAGAAAAATGCTAAATTGAAAGCTAATTCTGACCATAAAATGATTTCTTAAATAATCACTTCAAGAGGTGTTAAATCATCAAAATAATTTAGTAGTGGCCTCCAATGAGTATAAAACTTGTGAGATGATCCTCTGGGAGAGAACTTAATCTTCTCCAATTTCAGAAGACTTAACATGTCATGTAATTAGACTTTGATGGCTTAATATATTGACCTTATTCTTGATGTACGAGTGGGCGCAGCCATTGGAATCTTTTTGGCTCGAGACTTCTGGTCTCATTCACCAATTTTTAGATGTTAAAAACAGCTTGTTACGCTGCTTGATGTTGCAAACTGATCTTTTCTTATTATATTATTCTACTTTTATGTAGAAGTCATGAACACATTTGTTGTAGAGCAAAGAGTTTTCTGCCATTTATTATTCTTAGTCATTTCTCCCATAGGCGACTAAATTCTAAAACAATTGTAAAAGAGATGGATGTTTTTAAAATTTCAGTGCTGACTGGTATCGAAATTTTATGTAAAAATTACAAATTTCCCAACAGGAAAAACCACTAACAATGAAGAACGTATGATTAAATGTCGTCATGGCTTTGCAATCCAAAAACGTTGTTATAATGGAAGTCAATGGGGTAAAAACAGCCCTCAACATAACAAAAGGGTAGTCAATTTGCCAAGAGTTTATTGTTGAGTTTTTGAAAAATTCCAAAGCATTTTCCCAAAATATGTGTCAAAATAAGATTTGGCCTCTAAAACCATTTCATTTTCTGAAACACAGAGAAATTGGTGGCTAAATTAAGACTCAAAATCCCCCCAGAATGGATGAAAACATCCCCAAAAGCACACAAGGGTTAAACAAAATCCCTTTAATAAAACAAATAATGGCAATCTCACCGTTCTTAGTGGGCGCGCGGTGCAGCAGGTCGAGCAGGATCTTGTTGAGCCGCTCTCTCTGCGCTTCTCTCCTGCCCAGAATGGCGGGATGAAGAGGAGAAGAGGAGATGGAGGAGGAGCAATGTGCGTCTATGGGCTCCTGCGCTCCTGCTTTCTCTCTGCATCCCTCCTCCTCCTCCTCCTGCATCTCTCTCCTCCTCTCTCTGTCCTCTTCCTCCTCCGCCTCGTCGTCCTCTCCAGCCGTCCTGCTCTCATGTGGCGAGGGTCTCTGGGGTCCCGGAGTGCTGGATCCCTCCTGAGCAGCCTCCGCATCTCCTTCTGCTACTCGTCCTCCGTCCTCGTCTCCGTCTCTGGAGAAGCTGGAGGACAGACGCTCGCAGGACGTGCTGGAGGATGATGGCTCTTCATCTTTGGGCCGCTCGCTCTTCCAAGCAGAGCGACCACCGTTCCTCTTGTAGTTATCTGGAACATAGTGAGGCTGCGGAGAGACAGAGAAATTGTCTTTTTCAAATTATTTATATTAAAATCGTATTAATATGAACCATTTTCACATTTCTGTTTATTCATTAGTGAAAGTCGTCATAGTTGGTAAACTTAGAGCGCAGTGACTGGGAGAGTACGACAAATATTTTTTTTGCAACCCTCTTTGCTGAAATAAAAGATAAACTTCATGATGGTGTTATCAAGATTTTCAGAAAAGAAAAAAATTGTGTGAGACTGATGATGGCAGCCAGAATAAAGTCAAATTTACTGTCCTGCCCCCAAAGACGCTGCATTAAGCCTCATTCATACTAAAAGCAACTCGCAGTGGCAAAGCGATAAGCGACCATTCATTTCAATGGAAAGTGAATGACTTCCGGCGACCTCAGTCTACACGAGCGACAGGAACTGTTGGCGACCAGGTGGGTGTGCAGAGTGACGCAACAAAGAATCCAACAAGGGCAACTTTCTTGAGGGACAGCCAATAGGAGCACCAGTACAGCTCACATGCTCTTCTCTCAGCTCGCTCTGAGGCCGGTTGTATTCGTGCTGTATATACCTACACAGACCTACACAGCAGGTCACCACCCAGAGCGACAGGCAGCTACAAAGTCGCTGCTAGTGTGAATGTGGCATTAGAAACACCTTGCAGAAATAATCATTTAATTTTTTATAATTTGATGCAAAGATGATATAATAGATATGTAAATACATATAAATGTTCATACGTTTTTTTTTATTCAGTCTTGTGAAAAGGGTCCATTATAGAAAATTAACAATTATTGATAATAAACTTTATCATATAAAAGCATAAAAAATGTAGAAATGTATTATATTTTTATTTAATTTTAGTATTTGATATTTTTAATTTAAAATAAATTATTAATTGTAAGCTGTAAAATAAACATAACTTTATAAAATATTGAATTATATTTGTCAAAAATAATCTTAATATTTAATACATTTATTGTTAATTTTAAAAATAATTTTATTAAAATGGTAAAACACATTAATTCTATATATTTAAAAAAAAATATTAATCACACAGGCTCCAGTAGTCAGTATTTCTTCAATATTTCTACAGCATTTATTAATCATAGTTCAACATTTACAAAGTTGTGCTTGTTAACATTGGTTAATGCACTGCAAGTTAACAAGAACTAACAATTAACGACTGTATTTTATTAACTGAATAATAAATGTTATAATAAATATGCACTAACTAATGGATCCTTGTTAAAGTTTTAACCAAATATCATGCATATTAAATAAATTGGCCAAACTTTTAATTATACATTAAACTCACTGAGAAAGAAAGAAAATCATTACTATAAATATCAAAATAAATAAAACATTGATCGTAAAACCATTTATAGATGAATTTGTGTAAGACTCAAATTGATTCAAGGGCAAATTTCAAGATCAAAAAATTAAATATTTACCATTATTAAAAATGAGTAAGATTAACAGTAAACAAATCATAATTATGACCAATGTTTTATTCTATTGGTAGTTTTATACTTTTTAGCAATATTTTTATTTATTGTGTTATTAACACATACAGTTAAAGTCAGAATTATTAGCCCCCCATTGATTTGTTTTTCTTTTTAAAATATTTTCCAAATGATGTTTAACAGAGCAAGGAAATTTTCACAGTATGTCTGATAATAGTTTTTCTTCCGGAGAAAGTCTTAACCAAAGTCCTAACCAAAAACCATGGATCAATGGCGAAGTTCGAACAGCCCTATCAGTGCGAACTTCTGCCTATAAATCCAGAAATGCTGAGAAACGAAAAAAAAGCAAACTACAACCTCAGAAAAACAATCAAAGTAGCAAAATGTCAATACAAAGACAAGGTAGAGGGTCAATTTAACACCGATAACGCAAGGAGCATGTTGCAGGGACTTAATTACATCACGGATTTTAAAAGTAACAAACCCGACACTGTGAACATTCCTGCGTCTCTCCCGGACGAGCTCAACTTGTTCTACGCCAGTTTTGTTTCTGTAGCGGATGTAACAAGATCTTTCCGTCGCGTGAACATCCGAAAAGCTACGGGCCCAGATGGCATCCCTGGACGTGTACTTAAAGCATGCGCACACCAGCTAGTGGGGGTTTTCACATCTTTAATTTTTTTACATCTTTAACCTCTCGCTCTCTCGGTTTGTGGTTCCTACATGCTTTAAGACAGCTATTATTGTGCCAATACCGAAATCAGCTAAAACCACATGCTTGAATGACTGGCGTCCGGTTGCACTGACACCCATCTTCAGCAAGTGCTTTGAGAAGCTGATTAAAAACCACGTCTGCTCTGTACTGCCTGCTCACACTGACTCTCTGCAATTTGCATACAGAAACAACCGCTCCACCGATGATGCAATTGCTTTCACCTTGCACACTGCTCTGTCTCACCTGGAAAACAAAAACACATATGTGAGAATGCTGTTTGTCGACTACAGCTCAGCATTCAACACCATAGTGCCTGCCAAGCTGGTGGTGAAGCTCCAGGCTCTGGGCCTACACAGCTCATGTGCAACTGGATCCTGGACTTCCTGTCACGCAGACACCAGGTGGTCAGAATGAACAACATCACCTCATCCACACTGATCCTCAACACTGGTGCTCCACAGGGCTGTGTTCTCAGCCCACTCCTGTACTCCCTGTACACACATGACTGTACATCCAAACACAGCTCCAACGTCATCGCTAAATTTGCTGATGACACAACGGTGGTGGGCCTAATCACCGATAATGATGAGACGGCCTACAGAGAGGATGCAGTGGTGTCAGGAAAACCACCTCTCACTCAACATCAGCAAAACCAAGGAGCTGGTGGTGGATTTCAGGAGAGAGAAGAACGAACACACTCCCTTTACCATCAACGGGACACCAGTGGAGAGAGTCAGCACTTTCAAGTTTCTTGGAGTACACATCGCTGAGGATCTGACATGGACTGCCCACACAGACACAGTGCTGAGGAAGGCACAACAACGCCTCTTCTTCCTCAGTCGTCTCAGGAGGTTTGGAATGAGCCCCCACATCCTCCGCTCGTTCTACACCTGCACTGTGGAGAGCATCCTGACTGGCTGCATCACCACCTGGTATGAAAACAGCCCCAGCAGAAATCGCAAAGGTCTACATAGGATTGTGTGAACTGCTGGACGCGTAGTAGGAGGTGAGCTTCCCTCCCTCCAGGACATCTACACCAGGCGGTGCATGAGGAAAGCCAAGAGAATCATCAGCGATTCCAGCCACCCAAGCCATAGACTTTTCTCTCTGCTACCCTCAGGCAGACGGTTCCGCAGCATCCGGTCACGCACCAGCCGACTGAAGAAAAGTTTCTTCCCTCAGACTATCAGGCTGATGAACACTTAACACACCCCACACAAACTCTTCCATACCCCCTCACTGCACACCATCAAGATGTAGCATGCACTGCACTTTAACCAATTCATACCTTAAACAATACTGCCTAAAACTATGTGTACACCTATTCATTGTATGTTTTGCTGTCAACATTGCAAATTTTACATTGTCTTGTTTTTTTGGGAATATGTTATTGTATTTTGCACTGTCTGGAGCCAGCACCTAAGCTTTTAACTCACAATAGCACACGTGCTGCTGATGATGTGACAATAAAAGTGATTTAACTTATTTGTTTTATTTCGGCTAGAATAAAAGCAGTTTTTAATTCTTTTTATAAGCCCATTTTAAGTTTTTTTTTTCGATTGTCTACAGGATAAAGCATCGTTATACAATAACTTGCCTAATTACCCTAACCTGCCTAGTTAAGCCTTTAAATGTCACTTTAAGCTGTATAGAAGTGTCTTGAAAAATATCTAGTAAAATATTATTTACTGTCATCATGGCAAAGATAAAAGAAATCAGTTATTAGAAATGAGTTATTAAAACTATTATGTTTAGAAATGTGTTGAAAAAATCTCTCTGTAAAACAGAAATTGGGGGAAAAACAAACAGGGGGGCTAATAATTCTGACTTTAACTGTATATCAATACTGTTAATAATGATTTTTATTCTGCCTTTGTGGGGTGTGGAATTTGACATTTCCTTCTGAAATGCATCTATATGTGTCACTTAATTTAAGTTTTATGTGCTTAATTTAGTATTACGTGTTCAAGTTTTAAATAAAATTATCATCACAATATTTATTGGTGAGTCTCAGAAAAAAAATACAAAAAGACAATAAAATAAAAGTTGATTTAGTACACATGAAAACATATCAACTAAATATACATATTTAAAAATAAATTAAATTTAACACGCATTTAAAGAAAGCAAATATTACTATCCTGTCTAAAACTTATAAATGCTACTGAAATAATGGATTTTCTAAATTGCACTAGGGTTGTCACGATAGTGGTATTCGGTACCTATCGATACTGAAGTTTTAAAAACGTCCATTCCTGCTCCCATCTGAGCACGTTCTTAAACAGTGCTGATTTGCCATTGTGTTTACATGCTTAACAGAAATGACTGAGATTGGCCGTGATCAATTCACCGAACTCACTGCTGTTTACTGAGTGTAACTACAGATACGGGGACACTGGAGTGTTTTAAAGCCACGTCAATCAGCTGGTTTGTCTATAAACTGACATACGAGCGATCCGCTGATGAATGGCGGCTTTAAAATGCTTCACTGTCCCTGTATCTGTGGTTACACTCAATAAACAGCAGTGAGTTCGGTGAACTGATGACCATCATGGCCAATTACAGCCATTCCTGTTCGCGGGAAATGGACGTTTTTAAAATTCCAGTATCGATTAGCACCGAATTCCAGTATCGCGCAACCCTAAATTACACCAACACAAAAACAATGCATTATAGTTTAAAATAGAAATATATTAAATATAATTCTAAATCGAGCAATACATAATAATAAAATATTACTATTATTTATATTAGGGCTGCATGATATTGGAAAAATCTAACATTGTGATATTTTGTTATTTTGCGATATATATTGTGATAAGAATACAATTTAGGGCTGGGCGATTTGGCCTAAAATCAAAATCTCGATTAATTGAACATTTTAACACAATTACGATTGATGAACAATTATTAATTATAATGAACAAATATATTAATTATTTTGCCCTCTCCACGCCGCCTACACTCGTCAACGATTCCAAGCTGACCAATCACGGAGCTTGCGCTATGTGTCGTCGTGACTTGTAGTTACATTTTTTGAGAGGTCAGGGTCACATAACCCTCGCCGTGACTGATGGTATGAAACCTGCGCCAGACCATATTCTGCGCTCGACGCAGAAGTGTAAACAGAGCGGGGTCATGTGACTCCACATGCTGTAGGGAAAGTAATTGAAAAAAATGTATCTGGAAAAATTTGATCGATTATAGGTTGTGAATGTCGATTTCGAATACTTTTCGATTAATTGTCCAGCCCTAATATCTGTATCTGGAAAGAATTTATACTTTTAAAATTGATTGGGATGATTCTGTAGTGAGGGCGATGCGGTGGCGCAGTGGGTAGAATGTTCGCCTCAAAGCAAGAAGGTCGCTGGTTCGAGCCTTGGCTGGGTCAGTTGGCATTTCTGTGTGGAGTTTGCATGTTCTCCCCGTGTTTGCGTGGGTTTCCTTCGGGTGCTCCGGTTTCCCTCACAAGTCCAAAGACATGTGGTACAGGTGAATTGGGTATGCTAAAATTGACATAGTGTTTGAGTGTGAATTAGTGTGTATGAATGTTTCCCAGTGATGGGTTGCGGCTGGAAGGGCATCCGCTGCGTAAAAACATATGCTGAATAAGTTGGCGGTTCATTCCGCTGTGGCGACCTCAGATTAATAAAGGGACTAAGCCGAAAAGAAAATTAATGAATGAATGATTCTGTAGTGGCAGTGCATCTGCGTAAAATATAATAAACAATCGATAAATACAATTAAGAAAAAGATACAATTCAAATACACAGTGTCTAACAGTATTCAGGTACAGTAATTGAATTCTAAAAGTAATTCAATAAAATGAATCATTATTAACGTTACAAACGGTACAATTTCTTATGTTTAAATGCTTTTAAAACCTTCACACAGTCACAGGCCTCAAAAAACACTTGCAAATGATCAATTATAATCGACATTGTGTATACTTGTGATGTGACTATTGCCAGTGATCATATTGCGATATCGATGCTGAAACGGTATATTGTGCAGCCCTCATTTATAGTGTGATGCAAAAACATCATATATCCCTTTTCCTAAACATTTCCTGTCAGTTTATCTGAGATTTTACTCACAGAGAAGTCCCTCTTGGGCGTCAGTCTCTTGGGGAAGTGGTTGAACGCGTAGGGCTTGGTGCACACTGGGTAACGGTTGCGATGGATCTTGTAGAACAGGTGTGCGGATTTATCCAGCCGGTAGTCGCAGATGTAAACGTCCTGCTCCTTTACCCCTTTCGGACGACCTGAATCCATTAGCAAGAGCAGCAGGAATTAGCATGCACAGCATATTGAGGTTTTCAGGATGTAACACCTGCTTCTTGAACCTCATGTGATAGTTGTGTATGTGTGAAGGTCTCACCCTTGCAGTAAGTGTAGAGGTCCAGCACGCAGCAGGTCCCCACCACGGCCTCCAGCGGGATGATCTCATACAGAGGCACTCTAAACAGCTCGTTGTGGTAGAAGCGGCGGGAAGGGGAGTGATGCGTCTCATGAGGACGGAAGTAATGATGACCAAACGCAAACCTCTCACCTCTGCAGACATGGAGAAAAGCAAGATCAAACTTTCAGCATTCTGTTATTGCGCTTTGATACCTGCCTCATTTAGTTTGGATGAATCACAATAGAGTTCATTTTTTAGCGCTTGGTTCGGTTTGTTTGGGCAGGTCCAAACAACTGAACTGAGACCTGCTTTAAGAGATGGTCACAGTACGCTTTCAAAGAACACTGGAGCGGTTTATTTGTGGCAGGACCGTGATCCCAACTCGAACAAACCAAACTGCAAAAAGTACTGCACATTTTTGGAATAAACCAGCTCCAGTAGTTAGCAGCAGTGTGCATTATTAGATGAGGGCAAGTATTTGTTTGCCTTGCTTCAGAGCAGTGTTTCTCAACCACGTTCCTGAAGGACCACCAACACTGCATGTTTTGAATGTCTCCTTTGTCTGTCACACCGATTGAAGGTCTTTCAGTTTCTGCTAATGAGCTGATGATCTGAATCAGGTGTGTTTGGTTATGGAGACATGGAAAATGTGCAGAGTTGATGGTCCTTCAGGAACATGGTTGAGAAACACTGCTAGCAACAGCTCCATAGTTCCTAAAGTGACTTGCAATGCGCCTTCACCGATTACAGTGCATTTTAAAACAGTTTTCAAGCTACATCCTCCAAATGTTAAGAATAGTTTGTCTGAAGTGATGCATACTAACTATATAAGTGAAGTGAGCCTTGTCAAGTATGGTTTTACTTGAAATTGGTCCTCTGCTTTTAACCGACCCAAGTGCACATACACATTTTGAGTGAGGAGTGAGAGCACACACCCTGCGAACATACACCCGGGGAGCAGTTAGGGATTAGGTGGCTGCTCAAGGGCACCTCAGCTGGGTATTGAAGATGTAGGGAGCGCAGTTTATTCAATTCCTGCCAGCACCGGGAACCTTTCGATTGCAAGTCCAACTCCCTAACCATTAGGCCACAACTGCCCGTGATATACGATGACAAGGTTTGATTTAGGTGATCTATACTTCTGCTTCAAGCACACGCGTATGGCCCGGCGCAGCCTTCACACGGTCATATAGCCCTGGCTGTGGCTGAAGCCGATGCTGACGTGCACCTCTCAAAAAATGTTACTATATGACGCAATGATACATATCGCAAGCTCTGTGATTGGACGACTTGATAGCTGTGACGAGCGTGGGTGGTGCTGAGAGCCCAATGGAGCCAGTGTTTACAAGTGTCGAGTCCGTGAAGGAGCTCCAGGTGGAAACTGTTGTTTTGAGTTTACCTTATGATTAAAGTTGTTGCACGTCCACCAGTTTTAGCTACTTGTACAACAAGGTAGCGTTCAGTAAAAACAAAACACCCACGAGGAAACTCGACACAGAAAAAGCCTACTGCCAGCTAGCGTTTCAGAAGTGTTATTGCATAGCAACACAAACAGCGTGCAGAAGTATAAATGCATGACTACGTGCAAGGCAAGTGCAGTGGGTCATGCCGATCAATCGTGGCAGAAGTATAAATCAGCCTTTATATTCCAAAGCGATTTATTTAATATAAGAGGGCAAAACAAGTGACTTATTTTGGCATTGTTTTGCAGTGTGAAGAGCAATTAACATGTAGTCTTAACACATTCCTCTTGTAAACAATGGGCTGGATCTTGCCTAGATCACAACATGACTCTCGTTATGTGCACAGTGTCACATAAGATACCGTAAACTAGCAGTAGAGCTAGAAAAAGTAGTTAAGAAGTAATCAAGTTAGCATTTTTTTTTTTATGACTGGTCATTTCCCTAGGGAAGACCCTTGTTTATTGGATGTGGTTGTGGGATTTAATTTTAAATTGCTTAAATATGGATTTTTGACATTAACCGCTTGAGGCCCAAGGTGTTTTTTTACATGCATTTTTTATTTCTCTTTGCTATTTGGGCTTATTGGAACCTAATTAGAATAAAAATCTAACTATCATCTTTTGATATGATGTACTTTTAGAGAAAAATGATGTTCATATATGTGGACTCCTGGTCAGAAATTTGGTGGTCCAACACTTTTTCCCGAATTTTCTTTTATGCATATTTAACATAGAATTTTTTTGAACTTGCTTTGACTATCAGAGAGTAAAGACAACATTTTTTCCTTATTTTGGACTGTTAAAAATAGGGTTTGGGACATTTCATATGCTGCAAAACAGTTGCAGGATGACACTGTGTGTCTGTAACAAGATATAAAACATTCAAAGTATTTTAAATAGCCACTTAAGAGCTTATGTGGACACTCAAGCTCTAGGAGGTTATAATGGTCTACATGTTGCCTGTTTGCTTGTATAAGATGGAGAAAAATCCTTGAAAGTCTTCTTCAAAACTGTACAATAATTTCTCTTCACCTAAACAAACACTGGATGGCCTAGGGGTAAATAAATTATCAAGATATGTTCATTTTAGGTAAACTATTTTTTAAATTAATGACATTGTCATGGAACACAAGAACCGAACCACCCTCTACCTCTACAACCAGGATGCAGGATAATAAAAATTTAGTTCAAATCTAAACTAAATATTCATGGCAAAATATGTTAGACAAAATGTTTCTCTAGATTCATTAAGGATGTCAGTGTTTGTTTGTGAATGAAGTTCAGACCTAAATCACAAAACGTGAAATACTGTGAGTGTGTGCGAATCTCACTTTTCATTCTTCCAGAGTTTCTCGATACGGAAGATGTCTAGTTTGTCTCTGTTGATGTGAGACAGGAGGCGGTATGACTGACGCACCGGCTGACCTTCTGTTGTGCGTCTGCTGTCCCGCATGAGGTACACACAATCGCCTGCAACACACACATGCAAACATATATTAATACACATGCACCTACCTATCAGAACACATTTCAACCAAAATTGTACAACAAACACTATATTTTTCTTACAATTCTTTTGTGTATTATTTGATCAAAGACTGCAGTAAGAGTAATTCTTTTTTTCATTTAAACAGATTTTATTGCATTTTTATTACAATATCTTTAAATGCATTTTTTTAAATTATTTTTTAGCATAATTATTCCAGACTTCAGTACCATGATCCTCCAGAAATCACTCTGATAGCTGACAGAGTAAAGGCTGGTTTATACTTCAAGTGATCGGCGTGACCCACGGCGCCTGTTTTATGCGTAGTCGTGCATTTATACTTCTGCGTGCTGTTTGTGTTGTTCTACAATAACACTACCGAAACGCTAGCTGGCAGTAGGTTTTTGTTTTCCTCTGTGTCGAGTTTCTTCGAGGGGGTTTTTGTCTATTTTGAAAGCTACCTTAGTGCAGAAGTAGCTAAAACTCACTCATATGAGGCAGGAACCGGCGGACGTGCAACAACTTTAACCATAAGGTAAACATAAAACAAAAGTTTCCATTTGGAACTCCTTCACAGGACTCCACACTTGTAAATACTCGCTCCATTGGGCTTGCGGCTCTCAGCACTGCCTATGCTCGTCACAGCTACCAAGCCGACCAATCACAGAACTTGTGCTACACATCGTTGCGACGTGTAATTACATTTTTTGAGACGTGCGCGTCAGCGTTGACATCAGCCACGATGAGGGCTATACGACCGCGTGAAAGCTGGGCCGGACCATATACGTGCAGAAGTATAAATCAGCTTTAAGTCATATAGCTCATTTAGGATGACTAAAAATGTATCTTCTATTCTGGAACATTCAGTAATTTTTGCAGACATGTATGACCTTCCCAATTACGCGTACATCACATGATAGGTCGTGAACAATCAGAACTGGACAAGTTCATGAGCATTTGAAGCGATAAAGTTCATTTGGGGGGGGAACACGGGACTTGACACTTGTAAACACTCACTCCATCGGGCTCGTGGCTCTCAGCACCGCCCACACTTGGCACAGCTACCAAGCCGACCAATCGCAGAGCTTGCGCTACACATCGTTGTGATGTGTAGTTACATTTTTTGAGAGGTGCGCGTCATAATCAGCGTCACGGCAAGGGCTATGCGACTGCGCGAATGCTGCAGAGGACCATAACGCATGCGCTTATTGCAAAAGTATAAATCAGCCTTAAGGTTTGGTATCATTAAAAGTTTTGATACGATACCGATATCGATACTTTGAATTCAATACCAGTTCCTGAACTATACTTTTTTTTATACCAATTTTATAAACTTAGTTTTAACAAGATCACATACATGTCTTCTTTAAGATTGAGCTTTTTTTACAGTGTCAAGCTCAAAAAACAAACAAACTTAAATGTAACAAAACAATAAATCAGTTCAAATAAGTTCAAATAGATTTTAGCTAACCAAACAATTTCATGTCAATATGCGATTCTTAATCCCTTAGCAGTTATTCCATCACAAAACACTTTTGGTTAATAAGAATTATTTTTTTCAAGTAACAATGTATAAAAAAGTATCAAATTTAATACATTATTATTAGTAGTAGTAGTATATATTTTTATGTAATTTTTGTTAAAATATAGAAAACTTCATTTATTTGAAATGGAAGTCTTTTGCAAGATTAAAAACATATTTACTGTCATTTTTGATCAATTTCTCAATAAAAGTATGAATTTATTTACTCCAAACTGGTGTGGATTTAATTTCACAAACACACAAAAACACATACCCTGATGCAACAGTAAGTCATCACGAAGCAGGCATATATAATAGATGAAGCCTGATTGGGCATAGCTGGGTTGAGGCACCATTGGGACCTCCTGTTGAAACACGAAATGCATTAGAGACAAAAAGGACAAAAAAAAACAGCTTTCAAAAGTTTCCCAACTTCCTGAGATCTTAATCTTGGAGTGACCTTTACAATGTTGTGATAAGAGACCATATGGCCGCTCTAAACACAGTGAGAGAGGAAGAAAGAATCGTAAGGTTACACAGACTGAAAGGTCACATACTCTGTCCACTGGACGAGGGTCACACTGTTCACAGAGATAATGCTCCACATCCGCCTCCAGACGCATACAATCACAGTGCTGCCACACCTGACAGACAGAAATAGACACACACAACATATAAATATGAATTTATTTATTAGTTTTACTTCTCTTTAGCGATATGCTAATTTGTTGCACATTTATTGCACATAGTTATGATGTTAACAATGTGTGAGCTGACATTCAACAAACAAGAAGTTAAAATTGAGTAACGTGCATTTTTTTTGTGCTGCCAACGCAAAAATATTTCAAACAAAGCTGGAAAACATTTGAGTATCTCAAAGCAGTATCTCAAAGTTTCGTTAAATTGAATGAATCAGTTTTTAAAAATAACTGAGTGAGTCAATGATTCAATTAAACAGTCAAAACAGCATTAGTTCATATCTAAATGAATCAGCAGTTTTGAATGAATCATTTAAATGTACAATTTGATGATTTGCCAAAGTACAAGCCTCCTACTTTCAGTTATAGATGAAAACTTAATACATAATTTATGTGAAAAAGAAATATACATTCTTTTCTAAACAAATAAGAGTATTTGTCAGGATTCTGCCACTTCAGTCTTGTCAATTCTCGTTTTGGTGGCAAAGTCCAGACACTAGTCCTGTCTTGTCTTGTATGTTGTGCTCGGCTCGAGTTTTCTCGTTTCGAGCACTCTTATCCTGTTCTTGTCTGTCTTCGTCTTAGTGTATGAGTGCCGTCTTGACTGCACTCGGGCCGTGCACTCTTCCGCTTGACGTGGACGCGTGTGGTCTGGGCATGCTCAGAATGCGCACTCTCGTCCTGGTGTGTGTTTTGTTTGCAGCATAGTGTTTTTTGTCTAAGAGCTCCAGTCTAGTTGGTTTTGGTTTGCGCTGGGATTGGCATGCCGCATGCGAGTGTCTCTAGTCCTTTTTACGTGAGCACATGGCTTGTGTTGTTTCTTTGTGTCATGTGCTCTCCCATCTATTGTCTAGTCCAGGGGTGTCCAAACTCGGTCCTAGAGGGCCGGTGTCCTGCAGATTTTAGCTCCAACTTGCTCATCACATCTGCTGAGAAGTTTCAAGAAAGCCTAGTAAGAGCTTGATTAGCTAGCCCAGGTGTGTCTAATTGGGGTTGGAACTAAACTTTGCAGAATACCGGACCTCCAGGATCGAGTTTGGACACCCCTGTTCTAGTATATCTAGTAAGAGCTTGATTATCTGGTTCAGGTGTGTTTGATTAGGGTTGGAGCTAAACTCTCCAGGACACGAACATCCAGGACTGAGTTTGGACACCCCTGGTCTGAAGCTGCGGTCACACTGCACTTTTCTCCGCATAGACTTCCATTCATACACACGCAACTGCGTCAGACCGGAAACGCAAACTCCTGCGACTGGTTTCACAGCACGATGCGTTGGAAAGTTCAAGCTTGGTAAACTCTGACCTGCGAAATCGCATCACATGATTGCGTGAGACCATGTCAAAACATGACCTCTCTGGACAGAAATTTAAAACATGGACCAATCGCTCGCTTTTTTAATGTCTAATCATCTTGTTTAATCTCGCCCCTTTTCGCAGCGCCATACAACAGAATTTCGCACGCACAAACTCTAGAGTGACCGCAGCATAATGCCACCTTCCTTGTTAACCCATTATTAGTTTATTATATTCACCTGTGTGCTGCCAATTAGTTGTCCTTATAGCTCCCTCATGTCTGCTGTCCTGTGTCAGTTCGTCGTCGTTCATCATATGTTGTATGTCGCTCTTGTCTTGTCAAGCCTTGTCTAGATCCGTCCTGTCCTGTCCTGCCAGCCTAGCCAAGTTTGTGTTTTGTCTTTTAGTTAATGTTTTTTGTTGTCTTTTTATTTTATTTTATAGATAATAAAAACCCATAATTCTACTGCATTTGAGTCCTCGCTCCTTTTCCCCTCCTGAAACCTGACAGTATTAGCCTATGTTGTTAAAACAAACTAAAACTTTACCTAAAGTAAACTAAAACTAAAAATATTTTCTGCAACCAAACCAAAGCTGAAATTAAATCAAACACTAATAATAGTTGGATAAATAAAATAAAATAAAATATTGCACTGGAAAATACACTCACTTGCCATTTTATTAGGTACACCTGTCCAACTGCTCGTTAACGCAAATTTCTAATCAGCCAATCACATGGCAGCAACTCAATGTATTTAGGCATGCAGACATGGTCAAGACGATCTGCTGCAGTTTAAACCGAGCATCAGAATGGGGAAGAAAGGTGATTTAAGTGATTTTGAACGTGGCATGGCTGAGTATTTTAGAAACTGCTGATCTACTGGGATTTTCACGAACAACCATCTCTAGGGTTTACAGACAATGGTCCGAAAAAGAGAAAACATCCAGTGAGCGGCAGTTCTGTGAGCGCAAATGCCTTGTTGATGCCAGAGGTTAGAGGAGAATGGCCAGACTGGCTCCAGCTGATAGGAAGGCAACAGTAACTCAATTAATCACTCGTTACAAACGAGGTATGCAGAAGAGCATCTCTTAACACACAACACATCCAACCTTGAGGCGGATGGGCTACAGCAGCAGATGACTACGCCGGGTGTCACTCCAGTCGGCTAAGAAAAGGAAACTGAGGCTACAATTCACACAGGCTCACCAAAATTGGACAATAGAAGATTGGAAAAACGTTGCCTATTCTGATGAGCCTCGACAAATGAATGGTAGGGTCAGAATTTGGCATCAACAACATGAAAGCATGGATCCATCCTGCCTTGTATCAACGTTTCAGGCTGGTGGTGGTGGTTTAATGGTGTGGGGGATATTTTCTTGGCACACTTTGGGCCCAATAGTACCAACTGAGCATCATGTCAATGCCACAGCCTACCTGAATATCTTGCTGACCATGTCAATCCCTTTATGACCACAGTGTACGCATCTTCTGATGGCTACTTCCTGCAGGATAACGCGCCATGTCATAAATCGCGAATCATCTCAGATTAGTTTCTTGAACATGACAATGAGTTCACTTTACGCAAATGGTCTCCACAGTCACCATAACTCAATCCAATAAAGCACCTTTGGGATGTGTTAGAACGGAAGATTTGCATCATGGATGTGCAGCTGAAAAATCTGCAGCAACTGCGTGATGCTATCATGTCAATATGGACCAAAATCTCTGACAAATATTTCCAGTACCTTGTTGAATCTACGCCACGAAGGATTACGGTCGTTCTGAAGGCAAAAGGGAGTCCAACCAGGTACTAGTAAGGTGTACCTAATAAAGTGGCTGGTGAGTGTATATCTGAATGAACACAGGGTGTGCTAAAACTAGGGTGTTAATACTAAAGTATATATTGAAATTAAAATAAACATATATAAATAAATAAAAATAAACTACATAAAAGCACATAAAACTAAAATATTTGTAAAATATTATCGTAATATTATACAAAATATGTTTTTTTTTATCTGGCTTAATACATAACAGACCAATAAAAAACTACAGATTTACCTAGAGACTACAGATTTTTTTTAGATTATAGGTATCATGATCATTTCAATCATGCAATACACACAGTATGGAATGAGTTGTGCACTAAAGAACAGCACTAATATTTAGTGGTTCATTCAAATCCCTGATTCTAGCACATACCATGCACTTCTCGCACTGGATCATGAGTCCCTCATCCTTGTACATGCCACAGATGCAGCGGATCACATCATCATCCTTATCATGGCTGCCCCCTCCGTCATGGTGATGGTGGTGGGCGTGGTCTCTCTCCAGCGAATCAGAGCTGTCCGCTTCACTGGCCGTCTCACCCACAATCTCATCAATCTGAACAGCAGCCTCATGACGGGCACCATAATAAGCCTTCCTCAGCCGGCACACGTCACGGCCCACAGCAGACTTACGCCCATAGTACTTCTGAAGAAGAAAAAACAGATGAGAGGTTAGGAAAGGTCCGGTTTTTACTGTAAATCTTTTGAATTTAACTCTAACCTGAGAAGTGACACTGACCTCAGCATTGCGAAACACTTTGAGCATGTCCGCATCAAACGCCTCATCGGTTTTGTAGTGTCCGCTGAGGATCTGCTTATCTATGGTGCTGAGATCTAGAGGATCGGTGACCTTCTCATAGTACTGTGTGTTCCTGTAAACAGACATCAAAAGTTGTGACATGTGGCCAAGTATGATGACCCATACTCTGAATTTCTACTCTGCATTTAACACATCCAAGTGCGCATGAACACACGCCTGGAGCAGTAGACACACAATGACCATGCCTATTTAGATTCTTTAACTGCACCAAATATCCAAACAGTATATATTGTATAATAAAGTCGCCTTAGTATGTCATTAAAAATGTTTTTAATTTATTTAGTTTTAAGCTGCCTTTCCACTGCACACGACAGACTGGAAGTCATTCATTTCCAATGGAGAGTTGTCTGGGAGCTGGGTAGAGTTCTGATCTGATTCTGGGCTCCGATTTGAGTTTACGAATTTGTTAAAATATTTAAACTTCTGCGACTAGACCGCCTGACCGGATGTGATGTATTCCAGTGTTGTCGAATCAGGTCCGTGTGCACGAGATAAGAATTATTAGTAGTTTATTAGTTTATTAGTAGTTATTTTTTGTTACATTTTGAGCCGAAAAAAAAGTCTATATTAAAAAAAAACATATTTCTATTCATAAATGAGTAATAAAAAATAGTATTTTTAAATGCAGTCTCCACATTCCCTCCAAAATTAGCATAAGCTACATAAAGTAGGCTACATTTTGGTAACAAAACACACCTGACAGACCGACAGTCTTGGCTATTTTCCTCTATGCTTAACTTTTTCTATTGATCTCTCTATATGACTTTAGAGTTGTGACATATAAAATCAGATTTTTGGACACCACGAGAATCAGCTTCTCTCTCATGCTGCGTTCTCACTAGATGTGGATGAAGCAACAAGCGCGAGTTATTTACATGTTAAGTCAATGCAAAGACGCGAATAGACATCCTGCGGCACGTTTCATGCGAATGAGGCGGCGCAAATTACGTAATTCGTGGGAGTTGCCGCGTCTGTTGTGTACACAGCATAACATGCGTATTGCGCGAATCACTCGAGTCGGAAAATCGGAACTTAAGCGGACATTCATGTCACGTTAACCAATCATGAGCTTGCTCTTATAGGGGAGTGATTATGACGTATTGTTGGTGTCCAGAGGGGAAATCCTCTTGCCAACACCGGACAACAGTTCATCAAACTGGGCTTGGCTCAGTCTGAAGCACCGCTGAAAGCCTCCATCAGTCAGGTACAGTTTCTGGAGGAGTTTATGAACTCACAGAGCTGGGTGCACCACTGAAAGGATTTAGTGCACTCAGACACGGCGCCGAACAAATCTACTGTTTACAGTTTACATTAGAAACAAATGCCTTTTTTGCACTTTTATTGCACGTTTACATTCAGGACATCATTTACAACTGCAGTGCTGATGGGCAAAAGCAGACTACTGCAGAGTACTGCCGCTGACTGCCCTTGCATGAGTTGTTTAATGTGACCGTTATTTACAAAGCATCACTATGTGTCAAGTTTATCATATAACACACGGCAGCCTAATTATTTAAGTATATATAGTTGTTTTTTTTCAGCAAATATTGACAAACGTCCTAATCGTATTCTGAAATATCTGATATTTCAATTCTCAAATATCTGGAAGAACGTGCATTTTGTCATTTAAACAGCTTAATAGTGAAAATATTAATTGATCTTTGATGGGGCCAACATGTTTTGTCTGAGAGATTAAGGCCCAATCCCAATTCTACCCCTTAGCCCTTCCCCTTACCCCAAACCCTCGTTTTGCGCGTTCCCGTGATGGGGTAGGGGTGTCTCAATTCTCTTTAGCTTGAAGGCGTAGAGCTAAGGGGAAGGGGTAGATAGCCCTTGGAACGAAGATTTTTCAGGACCACACTCAAAACCAAGGGGTAAGAAAATTTCCCAGAATACACCAGCCACAACAGCAGGATTACTGCACCCGGAAGTAAGGAGATCCACAAATTATTATTTTTTGTCATTATTATAAATTTTTACAACAAACAAGCACATGTTTCATATATTCATAACCGCATTCGTGTTTTACTGTCATGCTTTTAAAAAAAACACTAAAATAAAAAAAAAAAAAACGCCAAATTTCGCTATGTATAATCCCTAATAATAACTCCTGTACAGCAGTCCAACAACATTCTGACACTCGATGACACTCAAATCCCCTGTCAGAAAAGTCTAGTGACTGGGAATGAGCTTTTTACAGTGTTTGCTATAATGTTAATGTTGTTTTTGGTGTGTTTACATTGATGAATATGGCCACTGTGTAAATGTACAGTATAGTTACGATCTTTTTGCCACATTAGATCGTTATGATAACATAATATATGCCCTCAGTGATTTCATGAAGATAAATACCAAAAAATAACACAACTGGAATAATAATCTGATCTCATATTAAGCAAGAGATCGCAATGACATATGATGATGTGTGCAGGTGCTGTACTGGTGTCCCATTTCTTTGGGGTAAATTTTGAAGCCCTTCTTCTTCACACTTGGTTTTAAGGCCCAAGGGGAAGGGGTACAAAAATAGAATTGGGATTGGGCCATTAATGCTGCTGGATTTACAACGTGTTATTTCATCAACTTCTCCCAAAGTACATAAAAGGAAGTGGCTGTTTATCTGTGAGAAGAATAAACGTTCTAGTAAAACAGTGTGTATCTGAACAAAGCACATCGTCCAATTATATTTAAAAATATATTTTTGCTGTCTCCATGGACATCACAGTGTATTTTACAAACTATACACGTTATGTTTTGCTAGTTCTTATAAGTACTTTCACACCTAAAACCTAAAATAGAAGTTTTTTTAGTTTAAAAACATTATCAAAACCACTATGCACATCCTAATGATTAATGTAACCCATTATAACTGGCTTTATGTTAATTTATCACAAACCTAATGCCTCATTCACACTAGCAGCGACTTCGATAGAAATCGATAGCGGGCGTTCCCACCTTGGGGTTGCTTAGGTAATGGTGATAATCACAAAGAGCGAATGAATTTACGAGCCGCTGAAAGTAAACATTGTTAGAAAACAATCAATATAAATGGAATCAGTACATAAAATGCCTAATTAGAAAACTGATCAAGAAAAAAAGCTTGTTATCTGTCATTGCAGCTATTTATCTCCTGCAAATGAGGGTTGTCAGGAAGTTGCTTGCTCTCCATTGAAATTAATAGTTGCTTGTCGCTTTGCCACTGTGAGTCGCTCATAGTGTGAACTAGGGTTGTCACTATACTGGAATTCGGTACCAATCGATACTGAAATTTTAAAAACGTCCATTTCCCGCTAACATTTAAGCGATGTTGAGCGCGTTCTTAAACACTGCTAATTTGCCATTGGGTTCACGTGCTCAACAGAAATGGTTGTGAAGGTCATCAGTTCACCAAACTCACCACTGTTTACGGAGTGTAACCACAGATACAGGGACACTGAAGCGTTTCAAGGTCACATCGATAAGCTGGTTTGTCTATAAGCTGACATATGAGCGATCCTCTGATGAATCATGGCTTTAAAATGCTCCAGTGTCCCTTTATCTGTGGTTACACTCAGTAAACAGCGGTGAGTTTGGTGAACTGATGACCTTCACGGCCAATCACAGTCATTTCTGTTGAACACATGAACACAATGGCAAATCAGCGGTGTTAAAGAACACGCTCAACAGTGCTCAAATGTTAATGGGAAATAGATGTTTTATTTCAATCTTTTTTATTGGTCTTTTGTATGACAATACAATTGGATATTGAGAGGTAAACAGTAATGTATTGTCCATTATTAATCCCATCCCCTAACCCCTCATTCATTAACTCAACAAAACAATAAATAAATAATTACATAAATACAAAATTAAATACATAAGAACATAACATCAGAATAACTGGATACAGATGGGAAAAAATAATAATAATTAAAATAATAATAATAATGAATAAAAATAAATAAAAATAGAAATTAATAAAAATAATAATAATTAAATAAATAATAAATAAATAAATGTCACAGGTTGCCAGCACCATGTGTAATAGGCAGGCCTTTGATGTAATCAAGAAAGCAATCCCAAGTCTTATAAAAGGAATCTAGTGAGCCAGAGAGTGAGCATCTTAGCTTTTCAAGTCTGATACAATAAAAAATGTCCTGTATCCACTTGTCATGTGTAGGGGGGGAAGTGTGTTTCCATTTTAAAAGTATGGCACGTCTGGCTAGAATTGTGGTAAAGGCAACAACCTTACTGTCACGGACTGTCAAATCAGGTTCAAGTGATACACCAAAGAGGGCTAACAAGGGATCAGGTTGAATATTGATTTTAAGGGCTTTATTAAATGTATTAAAAACACCTGACCAAAAGGTGGCCAACTGTGGACATGTCCAAAACATATGCAGATGGTCAGCAGGTGAATATTTACAACGATTACAAGCAGAGCTCCTATCTGGAAAAAAATTAGCCAACTGAGCATTGGTTAAGTGAGCTCTAAATAATATTTTACACTGCATCAAACCGTGCCTAGCACATAATGAAGAGGAATGGACCCGGGCTAAAATGCTATCCCATAAATCCTCTGTCATAGTAATTCCTAGATCTCGCTCCCAAGTATCTTTACATGTAACAGTAGGATCAGCAATAATTGAATTTGATGTTTTTAAAATTTTTGTTTCGATTGGTACCAAATTCCAGTCTACAACCCTAGTGTGAACGCAGCTTAAGTAGGTTTGTGCAGAGAGAAAGACTGGAATTAGTCTTAGAGCTTGTGGCTCACTTTAGTAAGTTTAGAATTCTTTCTTTTGTCTTGTGATCTGTGAAACTTTCACAAATCACTATATTACAAATTATGTGACAGATCACACCCAAAATAGCATAAAAGTGGCATTTGGGGGAAAGAAAAAATATAGTGTGCTAAAAACAAATTTTATTCTCACCTCTTCCTAGAAGGCAGGTTAAGCAGCGGAGTAGCGAGAGGCTGACCAGATGAATCTTCAAATAACAAGAACGCAATAGATTACATTAGTATTGAGGTCAGTGTGAATGAAAGTGCACCAAGACGAAACTAAAATTAGAATAAACCTTATAGATGAAGTCAAAATAAAAGAATGGCATAGCTGGCATAACTGAATTTTGCCAAACTAGATCACTTAAAATGAGATTTCCATCAAAAATAACTAATGAGTGTCAGCGTCTAGCAATAAGCTTACATCTTACAGCAGCCCACTCAACCAAACTACAGTTGTGAAATGGATGTTCTTGTTTTGTGTGATGAAAATGATTATGCAGCCAACAACAGGATTAATAACAAAAACTGCATGTTTTGCGGATTCATGATGTTTGTGTGAATGAATAAGTGTCTGTTTACCCTTGTAGCTAGTGATCATATCGCAGATCTCTTTGAAAATGTGTGCTAGGCGCGCGGTGCGTGTCACTTCAGTGTTCTCCTCGGCTGCCGCAAGTCTGCGTGTGCGTACAGAGCGGGACGTCTGCAACGCTGAGAACTGAGTCAGAAATACATCTGGAAAAAAACAGAAACACATAACTGGTCAATTTTAAAGCAACATAAGATTCATTTGACAATCAATTAATTGATTTATCATTAATAATGACATGTCTAATTACTAGGATTTGAATGATTATTCAGATTATGCAACTTGTTATAACAGAGTTTTACATATTGAAGTAACAAATAAAAAAAAAGAGAAAATCACTTCAGCAATGTTTTAAGGAACTTTAAACTTTAAGTTTTCTAATACTGTTTCAACTCAAATCACATGAATACTATTATTGTTTAACTTTTTAATTTCCTTTCAAGAGGATTTATTCATCTTAGGGCTGGGCATTTGGCCTACAATCAAAATCTCGATTACGATTAATGAACAATTATTTTATAGATTTATTTTTTTTTGCCCTCATTATTTTTTTTGCCCTCATAGCTCACTGACTCACTGAGAGATTTTTAAATGAAGGGTGCATTGCTTGATTTTAAAATAATTGAAGGAAACACACACCATTGTGATGCCTGAACAACTGAATTTAAAACACACATTACCTAAAACTTAATATATAAATAAATAACTTGCACTTTTGGAAACAAAATAAATTATTTTCAATGTTTTTCATATTAATAGAAAATAACTTTTATTTAAATAAACTAAATAAAATTAAATAAAATTACTTTTATATCCTGTAAATAATATTTTAAATAGTATATAATAATAATAATAAATAATAAATAGTATTTTTCTTGTTTTCTTCGTAAAACAAATATTTGAATGTAAATAATAATTTTATTGTAATAGAAAACATGCCGTCTCAAGGCATCTCAGCGCAGCTTCCAATCATCGTCAATGTAATCCATAGTAAGGCTCAAAAACTCCATTGTCCTACTTGACCAGAGATCAGATGTGGCTGCAAAGTGGGCGCAGAAATATAAATCCGCCTTAGCCTTTAACGGAGCGGGGTCACGTGACTGCACATGCAGTAGGGAAAGTAGTTGAAAAAATCGTCCTGTAAATATTAGTTCATTTATAGGTTCTGAATGTCAATTTCGATCAATTTTCGATTAATCGCCCAGCCCTAATTTATCTATGATAAATACTCTATAGTTAGCTGCTTTTAAATAAATTTTTTTTTTTTTAAAAACAGAAGTTTGGCTTCAGACTAGCCCACATTTTCCTAATAAAATAAATACGAAACGGTGGCTCAGTGGTTAGCACAACCGCCTCACAGCAAAAAGTCTTGGGAGTCCCAGCTGGGTCAGTTGACATTTCTGTGTGCAGTTTGGATGTTCTCCCTGTGTTTGTGTCGGTTTCCTCCAGTTCCCCAGTTTCTCCCACAGTCCAAAGACATGCACTACAGGTGAATTGAATAAACTAAATTGGCCATAGTGTATGTGTAAGAATGAGTGTGTATGGGTGTTTCTCAGTACTGGGTTGCTGCTGAAAGAGCATCCGCTGTGTAAAACATATGCTGGATAAGTTGGCGGTTCATTCCACTGTGGCATCCCTGATAAATAAAGGGACTATGGTGAAGGAAAATGAATGAATGATGAATGAATAAACACATGCTCTATTACACATGCTCTATTACAGCACATTTTCAACTACTTCACTAAAACACTCACACACTATATTTTTACCTTCCTTTTTGGTTTTTAATTCTCCCTTTTTTAATTTTCACAAGTTAGTCAAGTTCTTAAGTTTCACCTCCAGTACTGGTTAAAGATGGATGTTTTGGATATTAGTGCCTGTCTGCCTCATGAGAGAATCTATTTAAAACACATTCACATGTTTGTGATTGATTTGTTTATCTGACCAGCTCAACCCATGGACATAGCACCAATCCGTGCATCACTAGCTGGGATTTTTCCTAATCCCAAAGGCTACAATATGTATGTTGTGCTCCCATGAAAGGCAAGTGTATGTAGTGCACACAACACTATTCTTGGTTTTAAATTTTGTGAAACAATCTCACAACATACATCATTCGAGAGAGCTGAATTACACTCCAGCGCCACAGCACCATAGCGGCTGTGATATTTCAGGCCCTTACACCAGGACAACCACAAGGATATTTATTCATTCAATTATTTTCCTTCAGCTTAGTCCCTTATTTATTAGGGATCACTACAACGCAATGAACCGTCAACAATTCTAGCATGTTTATGCAGCGGATGCCCTTCCAGCTGCAACCCAGTACTTGGAAACATCCATACACACTCATTTACCCACATACACTACAGCCAATTTAGTTTATTTAATTCACCTTTAGCACATGTCTTTGGACTGTGGAGGAAACTGGAGCACCCTGAGGAAACCCATGAAAACACGGGGAGAACATGCAAACTCCACACAGAAATGCCAACTGGCCCAGTCGAGACTCAAACCAACGATAACTTGAACCACTGCTAACCACTGACTACAATTTTTACTCTTCGCATTGTTAATAATGTCTCCTAATTATTCCAGCGCTACTTGGAAGTTTTATCTGCAGCCTGTAAAAGTACATTTTGATCAACTGTTAGTGGATAAGATCAGTCATAAATTGTACAAACTGTAGCACGGCGCCATACGGCATATGACAAACTTGATGAAGCTTTATCGCTTGTGAATCGCTTGTTGTCTACAGTGCACTCACCTGATTTGATGTTTCCATCATCCCGGATGACTCCTCCCCAGCGCGTGTACAGAGACAGACCGCTGTTCTCCCTCTCCCGCTCTCCCTCACGCTTCAGAAGCTCCTGTTTCTCCCGCATCTTCTCCCAATTCCGCAGCAGAAAAACCCGATGTTTTAGCACAAAATTTCTAAATTAAACAAAAAGTCAGGTGAGAATGTTAAAATCTGTTTGTATTCAATATATATGATTAGACAATGGGGTATATGCATAGCTAGTGTTTTTCAGCCAATGATAAACTTCCGGTGAACAGTTAATGTGACTATTTTCATAATAAAGTTCCTATTACAGCATCGATTTTGTAATGTAATCTCAATACATTCAGTTAAATAGACTTAAGCACTCGTTTAGTTGTTCATGATGAAAGACTGTGTAATTGCTAGCACTGTCAGGATCAGCAGGCGAGCGCAGAAACTCCATTGAAAACACTGGGGTAAAATTAACTTATTTTAAAGACATGGCGGGGAGAAATGGAAATTAATGCAGTGATGATTGTCCAGTCTTGGATCCCCCTTTGTATCGTATATCAATCAGGCAGTGAAGATCACTGATTTTAAAAGTAATCAGACCTTAAAAGTGGCAATTTTATAACGGAAAGACAGTTCACCGAATACGCTGAGGCTGACTGGCTGAAATTAAAAGTCTGTGTGGGTATACCTGATTAAAGAACATAATACTAGATGCCACACACTCCCAAATATGAAGGGATCTTTTTCTAAAAGGTAAAAGATATTTAAATAATTTCTGTATAAAGATCCAAATTATACTTTAAATATTTTTAATTAAAAATGGGTCTACATGTCGGCGCAATAGCCTAGTGGTTAGCGCGCCGACATATGGTGCAATAGCACGTCAGGGCGTCCCGAGTTCGAATCCCGGCTCGAGGACATTTCCCTACCCTACCCCCCTCTCTCTCTCTCCAACTTCGCTTCCTGTCTAAATACTGTCCTATCTAATAAAGGCAAAAAAGGCCAAAAATAAATCTTTAAAAAAAAAAAAAAAATGGGTCTACATAAGTTACATTATGAATGATTTTCTACTCCCTACAGTACTGTATTTACTAATGTACACATTTGCTTATTTATTTTAATCAAATGTTTATTATTTATTTGATTCTAAATTGTATTTATTTGGTTTATATCTATAGGGTATATGCAGAAGTATGCAGAAGGACTTTTAATTATGCAGTAACCTGGGTCAAGCGCTTCCGGTGCGCTGCATGCAGTTACAAAATTGGCACATTTAAGGTCTGTTTTCCTTAAAAATCAACAATCTCCACTGCCTGATTGATATACAATATAAAGTGGGTCTCAGATTGTACAAGAATCACTGTATTAAAATATAAACATTTATTTTACTACAGTATTTTCTGTGGAGTTTCTGCGCTCGCTTGCTGATCCTGACAGGGGCGTGCATGTAAATGGCTTTTCATCTCGGTTTACACTTCAACAACTAAATGAATGCTGAAGTCTATTTAACTGATTATATTTTATGGGAGAAAACATTAGCTGTGCATATACCCTATTTGTTTTATTTATATCAAATTCTGCACAAATAATCTATCAGAATATTTTTTATGATTAAATAAATATTCATCATTAATGATATCAGCATATTTAGTATTCATTTACAATTGTTAATTACTTTAAGATTTTATTTAAAGTAAAGATTAGACCAAGATTTTATTATTTAAATTAATTACTGGTTTTTCCATGCACTCCCTGTGGACCCCAAATTGCAAACCCCTTCTTTATTTGAACATAAAGAATTCTAACACTATAATAAACCTGCCTTCCCACTACTCTGCTGTAATGCTACAGTATTGTTAATGGTGTTGCTACGAAGTTGGTAAGGCATTCTGTCATTATAGGAAAAAGTAAGAAAATTGAATGAAAACTGGACTTGAAAAGTGTTCAAATTTTATCCAATTTAAAACCAGACACTTATTTAAATTATACTTTGACTTCCAAAGCTTCTGCAAAATCTCCATTTTTCACAAAGTTCAAAAACACCTCCCAGATATCACAAAATTTCATTTACATATGTGAGCTTTTCAAGAGCCAAACATGTTATTAGATTTCTCAACCAAAGTATAAAATTATATTTTTTTAAAACTTGATGAGATCCTACCTCTCTCTGTTTGACATGGGCTTCATTAAAAGGTGCTGGTAAAACTTGCTGCTATCACTGGACTCTTCCTCCTTCCAACAGAAAAAAATTGATAAAGCATTAGAAAATGTACTTGTAGCTATTGCAGCCAACAATAGTGCATTTCAACTGAATGAACGGTCTCATACCCGCTTCTTCAGTGAGTGTTTGGACTTGCGTTTCTCTTTCAGTCTTCCTAGTCTCCGGGCTCCGCCTCCAGATCCGGCCCCTTTAGCAGGCAGCCCATTGATTCGCTTGCTCTTGCCGCCAATGATGCCTCGGCAACCCTCTGAGCCACACTTGCAGACTTGCTGCATAGCAACAAGAGCAGAAAAACATTGTCATTTGGCAAGCATGAAAAAATATGTTGGACATCTAACTGAGGTTCAGTCCAGCAACAAGCACAAACAAGAACATCAAAATTTTAAATATATAAAAAGAAAGAACAGTAAAATGTTTTGAAATATGAAAATGTGAAATAAATTAGAAATAATATTTAGAAACAGCATAAAAAATTAAATATTATAGTATATAAATTAGTATTAGGAAATCAACCCTTTAAAGGATTAGTTCCCTTTCAAAATGAAAATTTCCTGATAATTTACTCACTCAATTGCCATCAAAAATGTTAATTAAGGTTTAAAGGAAAACGTGCAGGAGGTTTTTCCAATATAGTGGACTTCTACTGTGTTCAGTAGTTTAAACTACTAAACTGCAGTTTCAATGCAGCTTCTACGATTTAATAGTTTTTTTAAACCACAAAACAATGCATTAACCAGCTTTAGTGGTTAAAAAGTTATTTTATTCTCTCTTTAAGGAAAATGTCACTTTATTTAAAAGTAAAATTTTTATTAGAAAAACAAAATCTACCTCAATAAACTCCTAATTTGCTGTTTATTAATAGTTATTAAAGGTTCAAGACACCCTGTAGTATTTTTTTTTATTTAAATTTTTTTGAGATTTTAACAGATTTGTGTGTGTTGAGCATAATTTAAGACAACATTAGCACCTGTCAGCTTTAATTGTGGGGAAAACTGGATAATTTTGAGCTTTTGTCAGCTAATTTCATCTTCCGGGTTTAAAATCATTATTGAGGCGAGATCAAAATCGGTGACGTAGCGCAAATCTGCTAGTGAGTGATGACGTGTCGGTTTCTTCTTATTATTCATAACTGAGTTTTCTTTTTCAATGAGAAGACCCTGCTTCTTAAATATTCATGACTGCATGTGCATTCCGATGACAAACTAATATGGACGGACTACAGACCTGCCAAGCTGTGAGACAGCGCACGACACGCAGTATTTAGTCGTTCATGAAGGCTTGCATGTGTTTGTTTTCTATGATCCATGAAGTTTGTTGCATGGCTTTTGACGTGATGCTGTCAGGGCTGATACAGCCAACCTGTTTGTGTGCAGCAAGCATTTTTGTCGGGAGAGCTGTAAGAGAATGGGAAAATGGCGGACTTTGTCTTTTATCAGTAGAGTTTATTACCATTCAGACACATCGCCTATATCTGTGCTGCTGTTCGTCTATGTTTAAAATCTTCCAGATTACCGGCAGGGCTCGTGGTTGGAATAGATAGGGCAAGAGACCTGCTGCACTGCTATCCACACTGTCTGCATTCAGACCCGGTGATTCAAGAGGAGAGAAGTCCTCCTCATTTATCAACCCAGGCTCATTCTGAAAACGTAGTCCTGTGGACGTTTCTGGAGACCGTGAATTATGTAGCCGGAGGTACCTATGGCTTTATTTAATTTTTTAAGCGAACACTACGGGGCAGTATGACGCCATTCCTTTTGGCGCTTACTGGCTGACCGCTTACCTCCGTGTGGAGGCCTTTTTCGCCTCAGTTTGTCCCGTTAGCTTGTTAGTGAGTCCGGGGAAGAGCGGTTCCAGAAATCAGGTAAGACAAAAACAGAATCCAAAAAAATGAAATGAACGAGTGAATAACATGCTGAGAACGTGGTAAAATCCGAAAACGTGGTAAAAATCAGACGAGGGCTTTTGTTTCTCTGGACGGCTTTCGTAAACCGTTGGTTGGGTTTAGGGAAGTATGTGGGTGGGCGGGTCAATTGGTAAAATTGGTTGGGTTTAGGGAAGGAGAAGGGTGGGTCAGTCGATTGGCCGGTTGCCCAGTCAATCATTCAGTCAGACAGACAGACGGTAGGTCGACAGCGGCCTCTGGTTGGTTTATGCAAGAACAGCGCGGGCGCGAACGGCACTTGCGAGAAACGTTTGAGATACGAAAAAGCACCGATAGCTGCCCCTTGCGGATTCGCGAACAAAAACTGCAAAGATATGTACCTCCCGGGACATATTTCACGGTCTCCAGAAACGTCCACGGGACTACGCTTTCAGAATGAGCCTGGGTTGTCATTTATAGTGTTTATATAAACATGATTATCGTTATAATGATAAAACAAAATGTGGGTTATATATTGTATGAAAATACAAACAGCTTATTGTATATGTAACGGCATTAAATTACTTACTGTTTATCTCTTTGCATTTTGCTCACATTTTGTATTAGATTTTTTTATTATCTTGGGCCGGTGAGGCAACTGACAAAAGCCCTCCTTTTCCCCCTGCTTTGTCGGCCACGGCCCACTCCTCCCTCTGCTCGCAGAGCTCCACGCACATCATCAAGCATTTTTTGAAAAAATTCTGAAGTAGACTTGAACTGAAAGAGGGGGGTTTCATGACCCTTTATGGTAGTAGATATCATGAGAAATATGTTGGTTGTAAGTACTAATAAAATGTCAGTATCTTATTATAGGCAGATAATAAGCTACTAGTTTATAGTAAAAATTTATACTTAAACTAACAAGTTACCAAAATGACTTAACCTTTCTCTAGGTAACAATCCTATTCCTTAGCCAAGATCATTTAGAGCCATTTTAAACTGCATTGAAACCACTGTTTGGAAGAGCAAACCACTGAGAAACATAGAAAAAGAAAAGGGGGGTGGGGGGGTCCCTTTAAAGTCCGCATGAACTTGAAGTTGCTGAGACTCATTTCAGTATGTTGATGTACTTCCAACTGAAACATAATATTGAGTAGAGGGGTAGAGGGAAGGGCTTTTTTTCATTCCCTCATAGCAAACTAACTAATATTAATATGCAGTTGCTATGGAAGCCTTCAGGTTAACAGAACAACAGAAAAACCGGCACTCTAAATGCAAAAGCAAATGAGCAAAATTTAATTGAAGATTACCAAAACAAAACAAAAAAACACTTTTAAATTATTAACCTTAAGAATAACGTAAGCTAGCAATATAAACATAGTGAATTTTGATTTCAAGCAGACTTTTTCCTCAAAAAAAAAAGAAAGAAGTTAAGATCTTTGAATCAAAAAGAGATGAGTAAAGCATCAGGAAATGCTCATTCTTGAAGTGAGATAATCCCTTAATGGCTGAAATAGTCAAGTGGCAATGAGTGTTTAAATCAGCACCGCCGATCTGGACGAACGAAAAACAAGTGTCCGCTATTAAACACAGCTGCGTGTGTATGTGTATGTACATGCTCCAGACAGGCATGTTCCTGACATGTGGGATACGGGTGACCGACGTACTTGTTCCTCTGTGTTGAAGGAGTGGAAGTTGTAGTCATATGTCAGTTCAGTTCCGCTGTTGATGTCTTTCAGAGCAAACAGACCAATTCGGTACACTCCGTTCACCGACCTGAGAGAAAAACAAGCAAATTCGTGACTTAACGTTGTACATCAGTTAAATAGAGCTGTACAATATATCAATTTAGCATCGATACTGTGATGCAAACATTTGTAATAGTTATTATTTTATTGTATTCATCTACTCTTGTAGTTTGTTTATTATATTTTAAGCGCATGCAATCCATTACAGTTACTAGAGATGGGTTGCGGCTGGAAGGGCATCGTGCTGGATAAGTTGGCGGTTCATTCCGCTGTGGCGACCCCGCAAGGGACAAAGCCGACAAGAAAATGAATGAATGAATGAATCCATTACAAATTTACCCTAAACATTCTAAAATAATTAATTCTCTATGATTAGAGCAAACCTGATGAAATTATTTTCATATTTTAATATACAGGGGTTGGACAATGAAACTGAAACATTGACCAATTTAGTGTTGGAGGTTTCATGACTAAATCTGACCAGCCTTGGTGGCCAATCTTCATTGATTGGACATTACAATAGTAAGAGCAGAGTGTGAAGGTTTAATTAGTAGAATTAAACGTGCACCTTAACTCTCCTGTTTCCACCAAAACTGTTCATCAGGAGTTCCATGGGGTTAATATGCATGGCTAGGCTGCTATAGTCAAACCCTTGGTCACTCGTGCCAATGTGAAACATCAGTTTCAAAGGTGCCAGTAGCAAAAATCTTGAACTGATGACAATGTGAAACATGTATTGTTCTCTGATGAGTCCACGTTCACTGTCTTTCTCACATCCAGGAGAGTTACGGTGTGGAAAAGCCCCAAAGAACCATACTACCCAGACAGTTGTATGCCCAGAGTAAAGCATGAGCGTGGATCAGTGGGCTGCAGTATCATGGCATTCCCCAGGCCCAATACTTTTGTGAGATAGGCACATCACTGCCAAGAACTACCAAACCATTCTCAAGGTTTCCGCTACATTCATTCATTCGTGGCGGGCCGCCACGCCAAAATCCATCCCGCCACGGCTACATTACAGCTTCTTATTTAAAACATTTAGTCGTGTTTTTATAGCGGATTATAATCGCACCAAAACATATTAGAGGTAAACAGCGCAAACTTTTCTGTAACCGTAGTGCTGTGCGCTATTTGTTCAAGGTGACATGCTGACTGACTCTCTGACAGACTGACTGACAGGTGCGTGAGTCTAGCAAACACCGCGTAGCTTTCAGTTAAGATGAACACAGTTTCCATAAGTCTACTTTATTTATAAAGGTCAATGGCTCTGCATACAATGACTTTATCTTGCTGGAGTTTATAGCTGTTTCATTTTACTTCAGGACGCGTTAATGTCGGAAAACGCACAAAAACACACTAAATCGCGCTTCAGCAGCGCTTACTGGAGAGCGCACGAGAAGATCTGCACTTGAACGTTTAAATTTGAGTGCGTGCAAGAAGTTCTGTGCTCGAACAGAGGAAATCGGCGCCCAAGCAAAGAGATTTGCATGCTCGTATTACATGAATGCTATCTCGACTTGTTATACTGCGTGTAATATTTGTCTTTGAAATAGTTGGCAGATCTGTGTAAAAAAAAAGTCCTGCCGCCACTGCTGGAAAAAATCCTAGAGGAAACACTGATTCTGTAGGACTTTGTGCACCCAATGATACAAACATTGTAGCCTTAAGGTGGTGCTGTGCATCAGGATGATAATGATACACACAGCAAGACTGATGACAGAGTGGTTGGATGAACATGAAAATGAAGTTGAATATCTCCCATGGCCTGCACAGTCACCAGGTATAAATATTATTGAGCCACTATTATTGAGACCTGGCCACTATTCTGCTAGAAGAATGGCTCAAAATTCCTTTGGCCACTGTACAGGACTTGTATCTATCATTCCCAAAATGAACTGAAGCTGTATTGGCATCATATACTATAAAGGAGGCCCTTATTATTGTGGTCTAAAACCATTTGTTTCAGTTTCATTGTCCAACCCCTGTACATCACAGGAAACAATACTGATACCAGTATTTCCCAAAAATCATGCATCACTACAGTTGAGATTTAAAGTAGAAAATGTTTTGTTAGAGATCCAGTTGTGCTGTTTAATATTTTTGTGAAAACCAAGAATTATTTTTATGACCGTTTAATGAAGCTTTAATTATAGCCTATATTTATTTGAAGTCATTTTTTACCACAATCTTAACTATTAATCCTAATTTTATGCATGCTTATTAAATAAATGTATTGATATTTTTCAGTGTTACAATGTTAAATGCCTTCCCTGTTTAGCCTTTTGTAGCTATATTGAGTCTGGAGTGTCGAGCTTTAAAACGAAATGAACTCAAGCCATCATCATGTCAGCCAAAATCAAGAGCTTTAGACTTGATACTGAGCAACTAGGCTGAGTTTTGCATTATGCAATAAGGTGGAATGAGGCCATTTTGGCACAGATGTGTGTGTGTGTGTGTGTGTGTGTGTGTGTGTGTGTGTGTGTGTGTGTGTGTGTGTGTGTGTGTGTGTGTGTGTGTCTGTGTGTGCTAACAGCTAACCACTGGGCAGCACAGCTGTGTCCCCCACCCTAAAACACAAGCTTCAGATAATCGCTCTTGTGTGACAAGATGGATGATCTGCCACCATCCAGCCTACAAGCACAGGATTTAATGCGCGTATGTGTGCACAAAAGAGAAAACAGTGCAAAAGATGAAAGAGATAACATTTTCTCTGCAGACTGTGTGTAAGCGCCAACACACAACTTGTGAGTGTTAACCTAGATCCTGCGTTCACGATCCTTTTGCTATTATACAATCCTTCATAGTTTAACAAATTAATTTAATGTTTGACAAAAGTTTTGAAGGAATAGCTCAACCAAAAATGGAAATTTACACACCATTTAGTCCAAACTTATATTCAACTGTATAGCCATTTTTCACCATAAAAAATCACATTGGTTACATTACAATCAAAGGCGGAAATGTGTTTAAGAGTATACACTACCTGACAAAAGTCTTGTCGCCTATCCAAGTTTTAGGAACAACAAATAATAACTTGACTTCTAGTTGATCATTTGGTATAAGAAGTGACTTATATGAAACGCAAAGGCCTATAGATTATGCATCTCTGCAATGACTCAAATAAATTAATAAAGTCATCTTGAATGGCAAAGAAAGTGTTCTTGCAGGACTCCCAGAGATCATCAAGAGCCTTTGGATTCATCTTCAATGCCTCCCCCATCTTACCCCAGACATGCTCAATAATGTTCATGTTTGGTGACTGGGCAGGCCAATCCTGGAGCGCGTTGACTTTCTTTGCTTTCAGAAACTTTGGTGTGGAGGCTGAAGTATGAGAGGGAGCGCTATCCTGCTGAAGAATTTGCCCTCTACTGTGGTTTGTAATGTAATGGCCAGCACAAATGTCTTTATATCTCAGGCTGTTGATGTTGCCATCCACTATGCAGATCTCTCGCACGCCCACATACTGAATGTAACCCCAAATCATGATTTTTCCTTCACCAAACTTGACTGATTTCTGTGAGAATCTTGGGTCCATGTGGGTTCCAATAGGTCTTCTGCAGTATTTGTGATGATTGGGATGCAGTTCAACAGATGATTCATCTGAAAAATCTACCTTTTGACACTTTTCCAAATGATCGTCTAGAAGTCAAATTATTATCGGTTGGTCTTACAACTGGGATTGACGACAAGACTTTAGTCAGGTAGTGTAGTATCACCTCTACAATTTTTTAAGTTTATTGTATAACTATGCAGTTAACTATGCATGAAATGTAATATCTACACGAATACAGTTGAAGTTTAAATACACTCTAAAAAAAGGAACAACCATTTTTAAAAAAAATGTCTGATGGTAAATCATACTAAACATTTACTATTTTAGGTCTGTTAGGATTACCTAAATCATTTACATTTGCTAAATGCCAGAATAATGAGAGAATTTTATTTTGAGAGTTTTTTTACTAATTTCAATAGTTTAAAGGAATTTTGGCCCATTCCTCCTGACAGAATTGGTGTAACAGTCAGATTTGTAGGCTGTCTTGCTCGCACAAGCTTTTTCAACTTTGCCCACAAATTTTCTATAGGATTGAAATCAGGGCTTTGTGATGGCCGCTCCAAAACATTCACTCTGTTGTCCTTAAAGCACATTTTAACTAATTTGGCAGTATGCTTAGGGTCATGGTCTGTTTGGAAGACCCATTTGTGGACAAGTTTTAATTTCCTGGCTGATGTCTTGAGATGTTGCTTCAGTATTTCTACATAATGTTTTTTCTTCATGATGCCATCTATGCTGTGAAGTGGACCAGTCCCTCCTGCAGCAAAATAGCCCCACAACATGATGCTGCCGCCCCCATACTTCACAGTTGGGATGGTGTTCCTAGGCTTGTAAGCTTTCCCCTTTGTCCATCAAATTTGATACTGGTCATTATGGCCAAACAGTTTATTCTTAGTTCCATCAGACCACAGGACATGTCTCCAAAAATTATTATTTTTCCCAGTGTAATTTAGCAAATTGTAATTTGGCTTTTTTGTTGATTCTGGCTTGTTGATTTTCCCATGTTGTCACACAAAGAAGCAGTGTGTTTGAGGTTTTCCTTAAATACTATTCTACAGTTGTGCCTTCAATTAACTCAAATGTTGTCAATTAGCCAATCAGAAACTTCTAAAACCTTGACACCATCATCTGAGCTTTTTCAGAGGCATAATAATCTTATTGTATGTAAACTTGACTTAAGAAAAGTTATAACAATTTCTCAAAAAATATCTCTCTCATTATTCTGCTATTAAGCATAACAGAAACAAATTTGATAATCCTAACTTACCTAAAAGAGAAAAGGTTTAGTCACATTAACATCTGACTTTTTTTTAAATGGTTATGTGCCTTTTTATACAGTGTATGTAAACTTCTGGTTTTAACTGTATGTGAAGTTTTTCGAAAAACAGATTTGATCTTTACTATAATTAAGTATAAAAGTTGCTTTTCTCTGTTGAACACAAAATAATATCATTTAAAATATGATGGAAAACTAGTAGCCATTGACATCCATAGTAGGAAAATGGCTGCAGGTTTATCTTTTTATGTTTAACCGAAAAACCACATTCATGTTTGAAAGAAACTGAGAGTGATAAAAGACATTAGAACTTTCATATTTAGATGAAGCTTCCCCTTTAACACCTTCTGTAAACAATTAAAGTGCGACCTTACATTCGAAATGACTATGACTTGTTAGTAATACAGCAATTTCTAAAGAATACAGTCATTGCTTGCTTAGTGTTGGTGGTTGTCCACAACCCTGGTGACTCAGCATACAAAAATGACCATTGGGTTTCTGAACTCATCAGAAGCTGATGGGATTTTATTGAGTGACTCATCCATGGTCTCATTTTTACTCACCATTTCTGCATCTCACAGTTGGGCTCGCAGCTGTGGTTGACAAAGCGAGCCTCATTGCCCATGCGGTAGCTGTCGATGACCATGCCGCTGTCCAGATTCAGGCAGTAGTGGCCGCTGTGGGAGAAGTACTGCTCCATCATGCGACTCCTAAACACATACACACACACACAGAAAAAACACATGATACAATTCTACAAAACTGTGAACAATCAAGGTATTCATATAATCAAACCAGCATAATGTGTGAAAAGCGTGAACATGCTGAATGACAGAGGATTGTGAGTACTTGTACAGTGGATTTCTCACAATTCACTAGTTTTAGTTTTGCTTTAGGTAATGTGTAAAACTTAAAAAATAATTCACATTTCTAATTCCTCCTTCTTTTCTGAAAACTGTAACATTTAAAGGATTTGTTGGGAGTGAGGGGAACTAAAAATACATGTCAACAATGTCTGTAAATATTACGTTTTGTGGCCAATTTGCAATAATTTCAGTAAAAAATGTGACTTACACACCAATCTGCTTTTTATTTTCCCCCAACAATGGAATTTTGACTTGGTGCAACCTACAGTCAGACGCAATGTATTTTCTGGAAAATATGACAAAATCAGTTGATCATTTGATATGAAATATGATATAATAATATGAAACATTTCATAGAATTATTGTACATGTTTTATATTTATAATAATTCATTGATTCTCTTTTTTATTTCAAAAAACTTAATTTTTTTATTTGATTAAATGCCATATCAGCAGCATCGGCTATACTCAATGTATAATTTACAATCATAACTGTTTCTAAAAAAAATAGATTGTACCAAAACATACTAATAACAACAACACTGATAAAAAGTCATATTAGATCTTTCAATTTGATCAGTGATAAATAGTACAAAATTCCTCCAGAAGAAACCTTTTTAAACATTTCCCTTAATAAAAACCTTCTCTTAAATAATAAAAAAATTACACTACCTGACAAAAGTCTTGTTGCCTGTCCCAGTTTTAGGAACAACAAATAATAACTTGATTTCTAGTTGATCATTTGGATTCAGAAGTGGCTTATATGAAAGGCAAATACCTCTAGATTACGCTTATTTTACCAAAATAAAATATGATCATGCCTTGATTTTTAATTATTTAATTAGGACAGTAAGGTCTGACTTTGCTTAGAAAAAAGTCTTGTGAATTAACAGAAATAATGTACAGTATAGAATATAGTCATGGTGCAGTGGAGAAAGAATTAATATTGTGTATGACTCCCATGAGCTTGGACGACTGCATCCATACATCTCTGCAATGACTCAAATGACTTAAAGTCATCTGGAATGGCAAAGAAAACGTTCTTGCAGGACTCTCAGAGTTCATCAAGATTCTTTGAATTCATCTTCAATGCCTCCTCCATCTTACCCCAAAAATGCTCAATAATGTTCATTTTTGGTTACTGGGCTGGCCAATCCTGGAACACCTTGATCTACTTTACTTTCAGGAACTTTAATGTGGAGGCTGAAGTATGAAAAGGAGTGCTATCCTGTTGAAGAATTTGCCCTCTCCTGTGGTTTGCAATGTAATTTGCAGCACAAATGTCTTGATATCTTAGGCTGTTGATGTTGCCATCCACTCTCAGATCTCTCGCACACCCACATACTGAATGTAACCCCAAACCATGATTTTTCCTTTACCAAACTTGACTGATTTCGGTCAGAATCTTGGGTCCATGTGGGTTCCAATAGGTCTTCTGCAGTATTTGTGATAATTGGGATGCAGCTCAACAGATGATTGATTGAAAAAAAAATCTACCTTCTGCCACTTTTTCAAATGATCAACTAGAAATCAAGTTGTTGTTTGTAGCTCTTAAAACTGGGATCAACGACAAGACTTTTGTCAGGTAGTGTACATTTCATTAAAATACGTTTTATAAACTAAATATTCTTACACAAGCTACAAACAGGTTTTTTCTTCCCCTTATATAAATATGACTGAGCAAGTCTTGAGTGGCCAAATGTACAACCAGGTCATGTCCATTTTAAAATGATTTTTTTTCCAGCAATACTCTTTCCAAAACACTCTGAACCCATCAATGCTGCAGATACTTGTCCATCTGACTTTAAACCATCGGTGTAAACTGGAACATGACTTGGTAAGTTGCATCTTACATTCGTTATTTCTTTCTGATAAATATTTGGAGGAATGAACCTTTTTTGTACTAATGCAACCTAATTCTACCCTGTTTAGATTATTCTGTTTTTGTCTCATTTTGCATAGTTTTAATTAATGACAATAATTGTAGTCATTTAATGGTCTGTATTTTAGTTTTGAAATGTTAATGATCTCCACCTAGTCATATTACACATTATATATGACCTGACTGTTTATAATAATAGAGTTGCTGTTATAATGTAATAACAACAACTATTTTCAAGGAACAAGAACACTGTTCAAGAATTAATTTAAACAAAATACTGAAGTAAAAAAGTAGTAAATTTGATCATCAATTTTAACATAACTTGTTCCTTGGTTCCAGTACATTTTAAGGCCAAAATTTAATTGATCTGTCAAGGCAAGAGAGATCCCCAGAACACGCTTTCATGTGGGGGACAGCATGGAAAAGTCTGAGAACTGGGACTGGCCTAGAAACTTGACATGAAACATGTTGGTGGAAAAGTGTTATTACTAGTTTAAAGCCAAAATTTGTCTAACCTGAACTCCTGTTCGCTGACCACCTCTCCCAAGTATTCGATGATAAATTGGCCGGCACGCAGGGGCTGCTTGGTCCGGATGCCCCAGCCCTTTCCTTCAGCCCGGAAGCGCTCGAGGCACTGAACCCACTCATGCTTCTGGATCCGCTGGTTATCGCACTGATCAGAACACGGACACGTACTTGGAGAGCACTCGGCAAAAATCATCCTGAGACAGACATACATGAATCCAATGTGATCCACTTGGTTGAGGTACAATTGCACTCATGGGTAAGCACAGGAGAAGGAAACATACTAAGACTATATACACACGAAGCCAGAGCCTATCTGATTTTTTAGCTTAATTCTAAAAACAAAATTTTGTAAACAAAGACAAAAGGTATCAAAAAATACCTGTGTACACACTAAAATGACTGAAACCAATTAATTAAAACGATGTAATATACATGCCAGACCAGTTTGTGGTGCTCCAAGGCCCCGATCAACCAATGTTGAGTTCGAAATAGCTTACTTCCATACTATATAGTACACTAAAAACAGTATGCAAGCTGAGTAGTATGTCTGAATTGATAGAGTAGTACTGAGTAGTACTGAGTAGTAGGCGATTTCAGACGCAGCCAAAGTGTTTTTGCTATGATAAGTACCATTATTTAATTGTTTTTTAAGCACCTGCTGTGCCTCATGTTTTTGACGCACTCTGAGCACATGCAACTGAAAAAAAAAATCAACTGATGTCACACTCTCCAGCATCAAGATCATTGATACAGTGTTTGCCAACAACATTCAAAAGTGCAGTGCACTGCTCTTTTCTAAAGTGAAGGAAAAAGTAGTGACTGCACCTCACTTTTTCAGAACTGATAAATGGATTTGGTTTGATCAGCCTCGATTTTTGCCATAAATATACCCAAAGCAACTTAAATGCCAGACCAGTATGCTGTGCTATAATTCTGCGACAGAGATACACAAGCAATAGGGAAGCCTTCTGCATCTGCATAAATGAAATAGATGTTGGCTGATGACATCATCATTTCACAAAATATGCATATTGGCTACAATAACTAAAATGCAAGGAGGTTGTCATGTTTGATTTTATCCAAACAAAATTTTTTTTAATGTCATGTCCGTATGAATGAAATGCCAATATGATACATAATGTTGGAGCATATATTTAAACACATCTCCCTGTGGACAAGGCCTAAAATCCAAAAACTTTGATCATGTTACCTGTTTAGACAATCATCTTGACAGCCCTTTTCGCTAGAGTCATCAGGCGACCTGCAGTTACAGGTAGTGGCTTCATAGCCAGAAAGAGGCTTCACATCCACATAGACATCTAAGAGGGAAAATATAAACACAGCACTCTTGAACATCTGCAAGCATATTTATGCATTAATAAGGTGCGAAAAACAAGAGCAGCAAAGTCAAGAAGGAATCATCAACTCCCGGCTCTGTCAAATCAAAATATATTTATGAAAAGGAACACATGCATATTGTGCTCTACAGCACTGCTGAGTTCTTAGGCACTAGTCATAAATAGTAAAAATATCCTTACTGGATCTGATCTTCTTGTAGAGAGGCACGTCAGGTCTCTTGTAGAGCTATAAAACAAAAATGCACCTTTTAGTATCAAGTTTTTAACAATAACAGGCATTAAACTACTAATATAATTTTAGACATTACAGCTTGATTTCAGCAAATATATCCTGAATTTGTGTGTTTATTTTTAAAATCCTTTTAGCAAATAATTTTGCCATAACCAAGCAATACATTTTTTAAACTTATTAATAGAACAAGAAAAAACTTTTGCCAATGAGTGGGCACAAATGGTATCTGCACGCAAAGAAATCCGAAGATTTCTGCTGAATTTTTAGCCCATCACCAAGTCTGTCTATTTACTAGTGTAAATGTAAGTAGAAAGTTTTTATATTAATCTAGGTATTTTTATTAACTAATGTGTAAATGTTTTGATTTATTTTCTCTCTTGATTTATTTTATTTTCTTCTATTTTATTTTCTCTATTTTAGCTTTATATTTTATGAAAGACTTTTGTCTTGTTTTTGTTTAGCAAATAAATTGATCTAATTTGACTTGCATTGTAAACTTTGAATTAAAGTTAAATAACTTTTTTAGGTTTTTAGCTACACTACAACCAAAATCATCTGACATTGCAATATTTAGTTTTCCTGCGATATATATTGCAATATGCTTTATTATACTTGGAAAAAAATTTTGGTCACACTTTATTTTAAGGTTCAGTTCTTGCTCCTGGCAAACTATTTTAATTCAATAAACTCCTAATTTGCTCCTTATTAAAAGTTATTAAGTTAGTTTAGGTATTGGGTAGGATTAGAGATGTAGAATAAGATCATACAAAACGTACTTTATAAGTACTAATAAGCAGCCAATATCTCAATAACATGCATGCTAATAATTTAGTATAATAGTGAGAATTGGTCCCTTAAGTGTTACCAAATGTACTAATTTTGATTGACTGGGATGATTCTGTAGGGGAGTGAATTATGCATAACATACAATAAACAAACTACAAGCATAGATAAATGCAAAAATGCAAGGATAAAAGTGAAATTAACAGTGCATGCTTTATGGTTTTGTATATGTAAATGTAAAAATTACACTGCAAAGTCAACTCAACATTGCATATCTCTGCGATGTGTGCACGCATTGCGATATCGATGATGAAATGATATATTGCGCAGCCCTAGCCTAAATTCACCGATTTTTTTTTTACAAAATTCTCCTTAGAAATAGCAAAAAAAAATGTCAGCAGATTCTGTCTGGCCCTTTCAATGGGGTAAGAAACATTAACTTAATGCAACGTATTCTTTGAAAAAAGAAACTCTTATCTCATAACAAAAAAATGTGTTTACTTGTAATATTTTTATTGAAAACTAAGACAAAAACACTGCTCAATAAAATGATTTTTGAAGTGAAAAACATGACAATGACAAATGCAGTTGCCAACCCAGGTAAAGATGTGGTTGTAAGTGGCTACCTGATCATGTTTCCAAAGCCACAGGATGTCGTAAGGCAGCTGGAAATCAATGCGTTTCTGTCTCAAGTATTTCCCTGGACAAACACCGAAGACAAATTGCAGTTATTAATTCAATCTCTTTGTCCTTTAACTTCAGGCTGCGCCATTCCAGTATTGAATCAACTAATCACCTCATAACTCATAAACCATAACTAATCAGCCTGATTGCCCATGAGGCCTTACATAATGAACTGGCTAGGAACAGCACTGCACACTCAAGTCAAGTTTTATTTGTTGAAATGATAGTGCTTTAAATACCAATTCACACCACACCAACAGACAGTGACAAAGAAACAAACACTTTGTGGGTTTTTTCCCCTGTTAGAATCTGGTTTTCACCAACTGAACATGCTGAATCAACTCTTGCTGGATTGCAGAATTTCTGAGAAATCAGGTGGAGTAATCTGCTAATTGTCCACATTTGTTAGAGTCTGTAGATGTAGTGTATAGGCTGAAACTAGATTGTAAATCCAACTTCCAAGCAAACTGCAACCAGATATTGTGCTAAATTTAGGTTTTCAAGTTAAAATTTGTAGACTAAAATGTTAAGCATAAAGGACAAACTCACCAACATGAATGGGAGCAGGAAGAAGGCCATAGTCATGTTCACCTGGAGTGTATTCTAGCTTCTCTTTCTTAAGCTGTAGCAGCTGACTGCGAGGACTGAAGGGGAAATGGAGAGAGGTTTCATTTATTTACCAGAGATATGAAGGTTAGATAACAAGACAACCCTACTGAACATGCCAATTCTTACTCATCAGTCTTGTACACATCAGAGTAAAGTCCCGCCTTTTGAAACTTCTTTTTGGGTGGTCTAGCAACTCTCTTCTCACGTTGGCTGGTCACTGATGGGTTTGGGGTTGGTTCCGAAGTAGCAGGGCCTGGGCGCTCTGGGGAGCCATCAGGTTTTCCCTCCAGTGCACTGCAAAATTTATTATTAGAAGAAGAATTTTGTGGCCATAAAATCAATTGACTTAGATTATGATCTTTTTCCTAGCAATACCTGCGAAAACAGTGCACTTCTTCCTGAGTCAACCATTGCCTGCCTCCTTCTGTTCTAACTCTCGACATCACATCGTCTTCTCTAGCAGCTGACTGTTGTTCTTGTTCTTGTTCTTCGTCTTCTTCTTCTTCGTCCTCCACCGGTCTTTCCTCCTCCGGATCCTCCTCTTCTTCATCACCTCCATCAGTCTCCTTTTCCCAGTGCTTCCGCTTGCGTCCCTTTTTGCGCTGGTTCTGCACTACAGCCTCAATGGCATCAACTACAGTATCTGCCTCCCAGAGTGCACTTGCTCGGTGCCTTTCAGGTAACGGGTGGTTGTCTTGTTCAGAAGTCTGTGGTGGGGGTGTTGCAGGAGGTGAGGGCAGCGGGTTCTTGCGGGGACGTCCTGGACCCCGTTTTTTCACCATGTTGTTCCCTGTACGTGCTTGCCTCTGGAGCTTCTTTGCACGGAGGATCTTGTTGACATGGAGCAGGTTGTTTTTGGGAGGGGGCCGGTGGGAGAGATGCGAAGGTGGGGAATCAAGGCAGCATGCAGGCTGGGAGGAGCATGTGGACGGACTAGCTTGGCGGCTAGAAGGCCGGAGTGGTGGTGTGTTTCCAGGCTGGTCCAGAGTGCAGTGAGGCAGGCAAGAGGCAGAGTGTGAGAGGGATAGAGGAGGGTGGTGGTGATGGTGGTGCCGATGATGGAGACCCTCAGAAACATCAGGAACACTGGATTGGCCAACTCTGTTCTGCAAGTTCGATACGTTCCCTGTGAGATTAAAACAAAAGAGTTGAAGTGCAAAAATATTATTCAAAATTACACAAATTAGAAGAGCAACAAAAAAGTCATGTGACGTCAACCAATATACCACCAACCCTGTTTGCATAATCAAGTGGTCAAAAGGTAAATTTATCCCCATTTTATTTAGAGAGACAATTATAATAAAAACAGAGCAACACAATTACATTCAAAAATAAAGGTTAGACCTTTATAGAGAGCAAGACGCACTAGTATGTAAATAACACTTGAGTATCTCTTCTTAACCAACTATAATCCAATTTCTCTCCTCATCACCTAATGGCCAAATTCTGATGTAGCAGAAAATAATCATCTCACAGACTCAGCAAAAAGCAGCTACATGCATTCATTTGTGCAGAGCCTCATTAACTCGGTTCCCTCTATCCCTCATTATCTGTTTAATTAACTTACTCTCAGTCTAACTCACTTTCAACACAGTCTAGTCTATTATTTTCGATTCATCTTATCTATTCATCAGTCATACTCTTCCTTTCACATCTTTACTTTTATTTTTCACAATTACACCTTGGAAGACGAGTTGCATGTCTTGAGCACGTATTTCAGCTTTGCTGAAATCACATAATAATGCCTGCCTTGAAAGCACCATTTACTATATTTGGGTTCCAATTCATCAACTAACTCTTCCTTCCAATCACATCTTATTCATGACTTTGGTTTTTTTTCCCAAGTTCCATTTTCCTCCAGCACTTAATCCTCCTACTTTACTCTTTCTCATCAGTTGCTTGCTCTTGCTGCTACAGTGAATTAATGGTGCAGTCAATGGCCGTTGGATGACCTCATGTCTTGAGCTCTAATCCTGGATTACATACTACACTTTGCCGTCTCACTAGGGACCCTCTATGCACGAGCACATATACACAAACACACTGTCCATCCATCCTGAGAGTCTGCATTGTTATGAAAACTGCTCCATTACACCTGGTTCAGTAATAATGGTTTACATTTGAACCAGTTCGTGCATGAGTAAGTATAAGGGCATTTAGCCATAAAATGCTTGAATATGCAAGGTACCTTTAAAAGTATGAATTTAAAACTATGAAATCAATAAGAAACACTGAGAGAATGTACTAATCATTAAACTGTGACATGCACTAAAGCAAGAAAACATTGATAAATTTTTAACACAAAAAAAACATGGAAGATTTGGAGAGTGACTACATTTCACTGTCAAACTAACTGGTTCACCAGATGAGGCTCAAGTACAGATTTGCATTTGTTCATTTGACAATGTAAAAAAAACAAAAAGCTCATTCTCACTTACCAATTTCTCTCTTCTCTGAAGATGTTGAACGATCCCTTCTAACCGTCCTGTCCAACCGTGAAAGACTGGGACTCTCTAATTGTCCACCTTTTTTGCTGCGACTCCCTTTGAGGGAGGTCCGTGATAGTGCAGATGCAAACAGGTTTGTGTGATGGCTGATCTCTGGCTCTTCAATGGGGGAAGCAGCATCATCCTCGTCACTCTCTGAGCAATCCACTGGATTCTGCACATGTCCTTCAGAGAAAGCACCGGACCCCGAAAAAGACTGGTTTCTAGAGAGTTTGGAGTAATCAGTATCAGAACTTCCCATTCTGAACCAGGAATCAACAGGATGATGTCCCCGACTTGCAGTACCCAAAGACAGTCGTGAGGGCCCAAGACAAGACATAGAGGCCTCTTTTCGCTTGTACCGTTCTGCAGAGGAAGAGGAGGAAGAGGAAGGGGAGTTGGCAGAAGCTGACTGTTTGTTAGTTCGGGAGTCAGCAGAGCCATCTCGTCCAAACCGGCAGTGCTGCAGGGACTCTACGCTCCCTCTCTCCCCTCTTCCAGCCCCCAAGCCCTCACCTCCAACACCTCTACCTCCTATACCACCTAAAACTCCACCCCCATCATCACCCTCCTCTTCTCCACAGCGATCACGGTGTTTGTGCCTATGCTTGTGTTTGTGGTGCCAGCCAAATGACAGCTCAGACGACATGGCAGGATAGAGCATGGATGAACGACCACCACCTAAATATTCTTGCCTAAGTAGCTTATGTTTCTTCTTGTGAAATTTGGAGGGGTTAAGAAGCAGGTGGGATGGGTGATGATGATGCACATAAGAAGGGGGTGGAGGTGGAGGAAAAGATGGTGAATGAACATGGTGGGATGGGCCAGAGTGGGGAGCCTGGTGATGGGGATGGGGGTACAGGGCACTTGGTGGGGTATAACCACGATAGTAGCCAAGTCCCAGTGGGGTAGAAGAGTATGGGACACCATAAGAAGGGTGATAGAAACCTCCACTGGAGAGGGGAAAGCCTAAACCAGGTACAAAAGGTACTTCTGATATAGATTCCCGAAGCTTAGGTGGTCGCCCTCTTTTCTTTTTAAGATCTGGCTTGCGAACGTAATGAAGTGAATCACATGGGTAGGCTGGGTGGGGTGAATAATACCCACTAAAATTTATCCTGAATATTGTGGGTAATAGATCTCTATGCAGATAGTGATGGGGTGGTGGATTGGTTCCGCCTCCAAGGCTGCTGCTAGGTCTGGTACTTCCCAAGCCAGACCCACGGCCAGGACCAGCCCCGGCACCCAAACCTATGCTGCTGCCCAAACGAAGTGTAGGTGTTCGATGAGAAATTCGTATATCACTGAGCTGCACACATATCTCATCCAAATCAGCCAAAAAATCTGGGTCTTGTCGGCGTGACCGTAGCTGCAGGTACTTCTTCTTGCGTTTACGCTTTTGCCTTTTTAGTTTGTCATAGCTAGGGCAGCCATGCCCGCGACGCTTGCACTTATGCTTGTGCTTCTCTTTATGTCCAACCAAAGCAGAAGAGGGGGCAGCTGGGTGCGGTCTTCTTGGGTCAGGCGATGCTCTCACTCCAAGTGGTGAGGGTGTAGGTGAGGGACGTTCTAGAAGAACTGAAGATGAGTGCCTCCTTCGACCTCTTGAAGAAAGTCCAATTCCTGTTCCAATACCTGGACCTATGACTCCAGGCATTAAGAGTCCACCTGCCATACCCTGTGAGACCCCCACACCAGGTAAGCCATTGGCACTTCCAGCTTTTTCCCCACGGTCCGAGGTGCTATTGTTGTCTGTTCCAATGCCACTGTCACTGGGTACAGTCTCTTCACTGTGTGATTCACTGACTGGAGAAGGTGTGGCTTCTTTCAGCTCACTCAGAGGAGCTGGAGACGTTGGCAATAGTGGCCTTGGAGGAGAAAATTTTCGATAATGATAGTGCTGCCGGTAATGGTGGTGGTGATGATGGTAACCCCGGCAAGAGGACTTCTTCTGAGATGGGTGTGCAGTGGATGTTGCAGCACTTGCTACAGATCGAGCAGAGGGGGCTGAAAAAGTAGGCGGAGGAAATGAGAATGAGTGGTGGACCTGATGGGAATGGCTGCAGTGTGGGTGAGATGAGAAATGCACTGAGCCAGGCTCAACAAAGCTAGCATCACTAATGGGGCTTTGGCCCCCACTTGACTGTGATAGTGATGGGGAAGGGAACACCTCAGACGGAGGCAACTGGTGTGGTTGGTTTTGTAAAGCCTGCGCCTGGTGATGATGTGGGGATGAAGTGTTTGGTGATAAGAAAGGCTCGGGAGGGGGTGTGGGGGCACCTGGGGAGGGATTAGTTGATGTTTTTGGCTTACGACCCCTCCTTTTACCCATATATATTGTCCCCTTTTTGCTTACATTAATCTGAGGCCCTAATTTGCCCCCAAATGTAGCAGCAAGTGATGTCAGAGACTGTGGTTTTGTAGCAACCGGAGAGCCTGTTGGCCCACTGCTTCTTGAGCATTCCTGCTCATCTGCTGGTTTTGGCCCAAGCAGTATTTGGCTGAGGAGCCTCTTCCGTTTTACAGTCTTCATTTTATTGATTTTGCCTATGATCGTCTTCATAATGAGCTGCCCATTGCCCTTATTACGAAAAGGTTTTTCCCCAACTGACGCTTCCCCTGACTCAGGAGCAAGAGTTGGGGGCTGTGTTTCTTGAGGAAGAGTTGGAGGTGAGCGCTTAGGTCGCCCTCGCTTTCTTGCCATCATTTTAGGTGGATTAAAATCCACTTCAGGGTGCAAAACAGGGGGGTCCTGCTCTTCCTTAGACTTGAGCAGACTGGAGAAGGATTTTGAGGGTGCCAACTTGTTTGGGGTGCAGCCATGTGCTGGTGCATCTAATCGAGGCATTTTGGTCTTTGGACGTCCTCTCTTCTTGGGCGAAGAATCGAAAATATCAGAATCCTCTGGGGATGTGTAACTGTCACTGAGAGGCTGTTCCACAGACTCCCGAATAGGGGATGAGAAAGAAAGCCCTGAGGGCATTGGTGTGGGGATTTGCTGATGGTTAGAAAGAGACCCATGTAAAGACTTGTGGGTGCGACTCACTGCCTTTGTCCAGCGAGGTCGTCGTCCTCGTCGCTTCTTAAGAGGTTTTGAATCCTGCTCAGATGGTGATGCAGGAGAAATAGCCCCAGTGTCATCGCATAGCGGTGGTGGGCTCCTGCTGGCACCAGAAGGGTATGAAGAAGAAATAGTGCATTTGGTGGACTCAGCAGGACTTGGTACCCCACTAACACGACTTTCCTGATTGGGACTACGTTTGACTGGGCTTGAGCTCTTTCCCCTGTCATTTCGAGGAGCTGATAAAGAACACCTTTCTTTTGCATCTTGCTTCCCAGTTATAGCTGGAGTGACACCCTTACTTAAATCTCTTGGACTGTCTGTGTCCTTTTCCCGGTCACGCTCTTTGTCTTTCTCACTAAAATCCTCTATTCGAGAGGGGCTTGCTTTAGGGCGTGAGGCTAGAGAGCCTGGCAAACCTATGTGACAGCTTGTACTTCCTATTCTCTCTAAGGAGGATGAAGAAGAAAATGGTGGTGAAGCAGCTGTGGATGAAGAATGAGATGGGCAATGCCCAAGACGAGACTGAGATTTCATTCCATCTGTGTTGTTGTTGTCAGTGCTTTCATTTGTGGGTGTTGTTGTCATCAAGCGACTGCTGTTTTGAGACAGTGCAGAAATAGTGGTGGTGGTGGTTGTGCTGCTGCTGCTACCGGAGACCCCTTTTGAAAGTCCATCTGATTCCTCTTTTTTAGAAGTTCCAGAAAATTTCTCAAGGATACTGTCTTTGTTTTTAGACCCATATGGGCGACCTGGGGGCCGTGATACAGGTGGTGGTGGGGCGAGGTGAACCGCCCTGGAATAGGTGTTCCTATTAGCCATTGCCCGTTCAGGGCGCTGCAGATTAGAAATTAATGGAGGTGAGCTACTGTGTGCTGGAGCTGGCGATACCTTTCGAGCTTTTGGCTTAGGGCACTTTGAAGGAGGGCATGTAGCTATGAGCTGAGCAAGTTTTTCAGTTACTGTAGGGGTACCCCAAGAAGAAATTCCTCTTTCTTGTTCCTTCTGCCCCTCTAAAAAATTGCATTGAGGCGTTTTTAAGATTCCATCTATTTTAGGGTCCTGTTGCGAAGTGGCAGCTGGGGGCACTGCTGGTGGAGATGGGGCAGGAGCAGAGTTTGTTTGTGGAACATGGTTTTTCTTTCCAGAGGAGTGTGATTTGCTTTCTGTCGTGGGTCGATGGAGATTAAGGGGTTTCTCTGAAGAAGCAACAGATTTTACATCAGCCTTTCCCTCTGATTTGCAGGCAAGTTTTGGAGGACCCTATAAGAACATAAAAAAAAATCTATAAATCACAGTAACACTGATCATACATTTAATTCAGAATAATATGCACATTCATGAAACATGATAAATTTCATAATTTCATGTTAATAAATTAAAGTTAACATACTGATTTTCAAATCATCATTACATTTTATCCTTCAAAAATGTATTGTAACAAAAAGACAACAAAGAAATGTGTGAGAAGAAAGGGAATATACATTTGAAATAAAGAAGAGGGAGAATTAAATAGAAATGAAGGTTATCAAGACATTGTGACAGAGTTAGCACTCATAAATACAAAATCTAAGAGTAAACAACAGAATGGACATGACAAGACAGCAAAAGTTACAAAAAAAAGAGCAAAAAAAACAAGGGAAAAGAACGTTTTACGTTTTTAAATGCTTAGCTGAAAGACAAAAGAGTGAGAAAGAAAATGTGACAAGATTTACAAAGCTTGTTTATCTGTTCCGATCATGCCGCTGTGGGTTTATTGTTCTGGATGCTTGTTTTGTCATTTCAACTAGTCTCTTTATAAAATTACAATTTATTAGACATCTAACACATGCAGCATGAGATGTTAAAAAGCCTTACCCTTTTTGCTGGAGCACTTCCATTCACAGGAGTGACAGTGTTGATGGAAGCAGGAGGAGAAAGAGAGGGTGAGGGAGTAGTAGCAGCAGGAGCAGCAGCTGACTGAGGTGCTCCTCGGTTGACAGAGGGCTTTTTCTCCACTTCCTTTCCATTACTTGTGCTAGTAGAGTTGCTGTTCACATCACTGGCTCCAGCCCCACGATTAGCACGTCCTCCACCTCTACCTCCACTATGCCTTACAGTGGCACGGAAGGCTGGCCGGCAGACATAGTTCTCCAGGATCTTAGGAGGTTTCTTCATGCGTTTGGCCTGCAGGCCTATTTTGAGCTTAACGTTACCCTCAGAGTAGCTGGTCTCTTTGACTGAAAACTGTGTGGGTTGTTGCGGCTGGTCACCAGACCCAATTTCAGCACCACTAGTTTCATTCTGTGCCCCATCTCTTGGTTTCTCCCGTTTCTTTTTCTCTTCTTCATCATCCTTCTTTCCTCCTACACCTTCTTTCTCACGTTCTGCTGGGGGGGCATTGGCACGGAGTGGGGGCGGCGTAGAAGGCCCCCCCTGTGTCCTTTGATCCATTGGTGATTTGGGGAACAAGGGGGGCTTGAGTGGGACAGGATGTTCTCACTCGCACGTATAGGTAGGTACTGAAGGTCTGTGTAGATATCAGGTTTGAAGAAGAGAGTGAAATTGAGGGGAAGGGGAAGGGGGGTTAAAGCAAAGGTTGGAAAAGATATCCTTGTTGGGTTGAAGCGGTGTTGTCCCTTCCCAAATGCCCAGCCCTCTCACCTTCAAACTGTGGAGATACAAATGGAGAGAAAGGGTGTTAGCCACACTTTCAAGACAGCCTTAACCTCTGTTTTAATTATTAACACAGAATGGCTTTACAAACATGGATCACTACCACCACAAATACGACTCTAAAATTTAAGCCTATGTCCAAACTGGATCACTGACATATCCAAACAATACTGAAATACATAAGACTTCCGAATATGAAAAATGTGGAGCGATACACTACATAGCCATCAGAAGCTGACTTGCACTTTTAACAGCATTCAAATACTTAACTTGCCAGTGTATGTTTATATTTTCATCAGGTCTGGAGATAAGATTTTCTTGTGTTTGGTTTTTATGTGCCAATTTTGATAGTTATCAGATTTTTTGTTATATGTAAACACTCAATGTTTCATTTTAAGAAGGTGTGTTAATTACCTGTATTGTACTGTTTTGTTTTGTTTCATTTGGGGAATTCAGCTCTAGTCCTATATAACACATCTTGGCAAAACATCACTTTGTGAAAAAAATAGGTATTAAGGATATGAAATACTTTTGAAATGTTTAATGTTTGTATTAGTTGGCATTTTAATACAGAACTATCAACTATCAGGACAGAAAGATTAGTTATTCTTTTAAAAGGATTCCAAGCAGTAAAGTTCACAAACAATAAACAATCCCTTTTTACAAGCCTGTGTATAAGCGTTTCTAATAAATTGAGCAGGATTATAAAAGCCAGAGAACATAAACTTTTCAGGAATCTACAAAATAACTACTGGGGGGCTTAACAAAAGTAACCTTACGCCCTACACACCTCCAAAACAAAAGGCCACTGAGTAATTTAGTACCATGCTGGCCACAGGTGCTTTCTAAGGGTCAAGTCATTGAGAGGCGAGTCCGAGTGGTGACCTCAGCATAAAGGGTCCTCTGGGAGACAGAGGATCCAGTCACCTTTTCGAGCCCTTTTTATGACTGCCAGTCAGAAAAGCACAGCGAGCGAATGAAAGACTGAAAAAAAAAAATAGGAAAAGAGAGGACAGAAGTGGACAGTTTCTTTAACCCCCGTTGAGAGCAAAGGTTTAAATATTACACAAGTCTATTAAGAATGCCTAGGTGACTGAAAAACTACATGTATGGTTACGGCCGTTTAGCGTTTGGCACAAGAAAAAGCTCCGAGAACCATTTTACGCAGTGTTGTTTCATTAGTGGTGGTCTTTTATATTGAGAGTCGTATTCTGTGAAATCACTACAACTATAAACTGCGCTCCAGAACTTGGAGTCCTGCCCTCCTTCCCTCTACTCCGACTTCTCTGTTTACTATAATTACTCACCCCATTTCATTTAAACACGCCCTTTCTCTTCCATTCGCCCCTTCCCGTTTCACACACCGCAATCCAAAAATCACACCTCTCTTGTTCTCTGCTCGACCTACCCTTTCACCTTGTTCTGTCACTCTTTTCAGCCTCTCACTCATTCAGACTCCCTCCAACAGTCACTTGGAAATCTAACAGTACAGCGGTCAAACTAGAGCCGTTGTGCTCCTACTAATCGAAAACACATTTCCCCAGCGCTCCCTCCCTCCATCCTTTTTCCCTGGTTCGTCCCTCCCTTAGTGACAATCATTCCCCTATTTCCTCAGTGCTCTGGGTCGTACTCCGCTCCTTGTTACTGTGCTATTCCTTCTCAAATTCCTCCTCTCTACGTGGAGCAGATGCCAAAAATAAAATGCTACCTTGTATTGTAAAATGGCTGCAGTAAAAGTTTGAGGGTAAGCATGAAAATAACTGCACCAAGATTGTTGTTCCTAATAATCCAACACATTTATGTTTACATCTTTGCATCTGATGCAATGGGAATTCAACCAATGCTGTTTGAGCTACAGAAGCGAAACATTAAGTAACCAAAAAACACTTTATACTACAGTGGTTGTGAAATATTACACAATTGCTATAATAATTTACTACATTTAATAACAATGTGCTGCAGTAAAAGATGATACATCAAGTACATTTAATTAGTTATATTATTGTCAGTTATTTATGGAAGTTGGAAACATGAACCCTGTCAAATGATGTGTGTCCAGATAAAGCAACTTTCCTTAGTGTAACATCAAAGCCAATACATCAACAAACAAAAATGAAGCTCTTAAGTCATCACATTTTCAGCTTCCTACTTCATTCACGCTCTTTCAGCACCTGTCATTCACTGCTCTTTAATCTGTGCTTGCTTTGGCAGCATAGATATAATATACTAACTCTGTGGATTTAGACAGCTTTTCCTCTACTATGGAATTACATGAGCTCGTTTCTTCTATGCGCACTGAAAGCCACAACTCCCTGCCAGCCAAAACACACTGCAGGACAAATTGGGACGCAGGGAAGAAAGTTGTAGTTTAAGAGATTTAGTAAGCCTGAAACTTTGGCTAACTGCAGCTAGAGACTTAAAGCAAGCAATTAGCATCTCCTCTCATGTCTCACTCATCCTTTTAAATGTATTTATACTTTGGTTCCTTTTCTTCAACCCATCATTTAGGCTGTAATATCAAATCCTATTAACGTAGTGATGAAACTTGTCATCAATATTGTGAAGCATATGCATGTCAAAATGTTCATCTTCCTTTTAAACGCAGTTTTACTTTTGATACTTTGGGATTTAAACTATGTGGTAAAATCATATTAAAAGTGGGGAAAAAAAGAAACCAGTGACAGATCTTTTCTTGCCTGTATTGTGAAGCACATCTAAAGGCTGATTTATTCTTCTGTGTCAAGTGTATGCCGCACACGTATGGTTCGGCGCTGCCTTCGCGCGGTCGCATAGCCCTAACCGTGGCTGACAAGCACGTCTCAAAAAATGTAGCTACACGTCGCAACGACACATAGCGCATGCTCTGTAATTGGTCGGCTTGGTACCGGTGACGAGTGTTAAAATATTGGTCTGTATTGGTCTGTGATGCAGCAAGTCCAGAGACTGTTGTGTATACCATGATGTTACATAAAATTCCCTTTAATGTGTGATATGAATAAAAGTGGTCATAAACGAATATTTTCTCAATTTAAATGAGCAGCGGCTTGGACCTGGAAACAGTATTTCATACATCACGACTTGAAAAGTGGATACAGAACTTTTGCTACTACCCTAGAGTTAAACAGTTGAGTTTTAACATTCAGCCAATTTCAGGGTCTGACAGGAGCACTATTAGATTAGCGTAGCATAGATCATCTCGCTCAAAAAATGAGCAAAGAGTTTTGATAATTTTCTTATTGAAAGCTTGACTCTTCTGTAGTTACATCTTGTACCTAAGACTGACGGAAAATGAAAAGATGCTATTTTCTAGGCTGATATGGCCAAGAACTACACTCTCATTCTGGCGTAATAATCAAGGAACTTTGCTGCCGTACAATGGCATCAGCAGGAGCGTTAGTATAATGCTGCGTTCACACCAGACGCGGAAGAAGCATCAAGCACGAGTGATTCACATGTTAAGTCGATGCAAAGACACGAATAGACATCCTGTGGCACGTTACGCACGAATGAGGCAGCACAAATGATGTGACGCGAATGAAGCAGCGCGAGTTGAGTGTTTTGCGCGATAGACACGTGTTTCGTTTGAGTTGGAAAATCTAACCTTCAGCGGACATTAGCGCCACATTAACCAATCAGGAGCTTTCTCTTGTAGGAGCATGATTATGGCATAGTGCCTGTTGTTGGTGTCCCGAGGGGAAACTCTTCCTGCAGACACCGACAACAGTTCATCAAACTGGGCTCGGCTCAGTCGAAAGCATCGCTGAAAGCTTCTAGCATCCAGGTTAAGTTTCTGGAGGAGTTTATGAACTCATAGAGCCGGGTGCACATCTGAAAGGATCTAGTGACTCAGACATGGCTCCAAACAAATCGACGCTGTTTTTCAGCCTTCATGAACCACATAAACACAGCTATTCTCTCAATAAAATCCATGTTAGCCATTTAGCAAAAATCTAGAGTCGCCGGGCAGACAGAAGCCCTGCCCATCACACGAAGCCACGTCTGTTGTGAAGTGAATTTGATGCGCGAATGAAGTGAGTAAACTCAAAATGTTCACACGTCTATTTACGCGCGAATAGCGCGATTTGTCCACGCTTGCCGCGTCTGGTGTGAACACAGCATTACACAGTAGGGCTGCACGATATTGAAAAAAATCTAACATTGCGATATTTCGATATTCTGCAATATATATTGCGATATGAATACAATTCCAACAGATGACTTGAATATCACTATTAAGAAGGAATTGATAATTTTAGATTGATTAGGATGATTCTGTAGGTGAGCGCAACTGCATATAATCTAATAAACAATCTGTAAATACAATAAAGAAACAGATACAATTGAAATAAACAGTGATTTGCAGTTTTCTGAGTCTAACAATATTCATTTACAGTATAATAAAGACAATACAATCCAATTAATCATTATTAAAGTTAGAAATAGTACAATTTCATATGCCTGAATGTTTTTAACATCCTTAAACAGTGACAGGCCTCAAAAACATATGCGAATAATAAATTATAATACAAAATTAACATTGCATATTCTGTGATGTGACTATTGCGAATCGAATGATCACATTGCAATATCAATACTGAAACAATATATTGTGCAGCCCTATTACACGGCACCTGAAAATAGTCCCCACCCAGCAAATAATTTTTGTATTAAATAGATGCCTCATAGACATCTAAACATAGACAGCTTGGCTAAAACAAGGTTAAACTTGGACTGTCAGTGAAAATCTAATAGACATCTTAGAATAGCCCAAAACTACACTAGTCGCCAAATAGATAGATTAGACAGACTATATATATGTGTAGTCATTCATTTCTGTTTATCTGACTAGTCTAGTTTTGGCCTATTCTTGGACATCTAATAGATTTTCACTGACAGCCCAAATTTAGCCTTGTTTTAGCCAAGATGACTATATTTAGACGTCTATTAGACACCCTCTAGACATCTTTTAAAAACCAAAAATGCTTGCTGGGCAGTTCGCTAACTTCGAATGTGACCACTGATCGCAATTTAGTTCGGTTTCACAAACAGTGAATTTTTTTATTTCACTGCAAGTTATTTTTGGTTAAGACAGCTGATACATGTAATTTATTCTAGGCCTAGCCTTAAGACTTATCTCTGAAAGCAGGGAAATTGTTTTATATTAAATTGAACAATCAGAAAAGGCAGATAAATAGACCCTCTCTCAAATACATCAGTGAAGTAGTGGACAGAATAAAACAGCAGGTATAAACAAGAAAGTGTCTCTTGCCTAGTTGTGATCCGATCAAGCAAAACACAACTTAATTCCAGGTTTAAACTAGGCCAAAATATGAAAAAGAAGATAATTGTATATAACGGAAAGATTTAGATGGACAAAATGATGGGGGAAAACTGACATATGTCACTAGGGTTAGATATTGTTATGATTTTTTAAAGGCACTGGTGCCCAAGAAGTCCCTGAACCAATATTTTTTTTAAAGTGGAAAAAATGAAGGTGGGTGACATAAGAAATGGCTTTGCCAAAAAATGTATATTATATAATAAAGATTTAAAGCAAACATAAATTCATTTATTAATTTTGCTTCGGCTTAGTTTCTATTTCAGAGGTCCCCACTGCGGAATGAACTGCCAACTATTCCAGCATATGTTTTACGCAGCAGATGTCCTTCCAGCTGCAACCCATTATTGGGAAAAGCAAACAAATATAAAAAATATATAAATTTAAACTACATAACAATCACGCACACAAAAAACTATGCTTAACTACAATAATTCCCAAAGTGTTCTGTATTCTTAGTATACTGCCAATCATCTTCAACATTCATCAATCCCTTAGCAGAGATATGAGCATATTCATCGTATGACATAATAAAATATTAGCCTAACGTCAGTCTGTTAATCTAGTCACCCCACAAGTAACGACAAAATAAGACACCTATCCTGACTTAATACACATCTTGCCCTATAACAAGACATTGTTAAAGATACTACATTTGAGATGTAACTATGTAACTGAGATGTAACTAATGTAGCAACCACAACATGTAATATATTTAAACACTCCTTGCTTTAAAAAATACATTATATCCTGCCAACTGCATCTGCAAATAAATGTGACCTTTTCCCAGAGCGTGAGACATGTTTGGAAAGACTTCTAACCCAAAAAACTTCATTCTAGTGGATGTATGAAATCATTTGAAGTTGAAGGGATAGTTCACCTAAAACTGAAAATTCTGTCATCATTTCCTCAAACTTTCCTCGTCACTAGACAGATTTCACCAAGTTGGACATGTTCCTGGATTAACGTCTATGTTGATCCTGGAACAACATTCCAATCAGCCAATCAGAATTAAGGGATATGTTTACCGTTTATGTTAAGTTTAGGCTTATGGTTAAGGTTATGCACTTCTACATGATTGTTACTCCCCTCTGATTTTGGGAATAATTTACAGTTATGGTTGGGTTAGGGGTAGGGAATAGGTATGGATTTTCAAACAAAAATTATGTTCCAGGATCAACATAGATGTTCGCATCGTACTTGGCAAAATCATGATGTGCCTTCACTTATCACACAGCTGTTTTTTCACATTTTTTTTTTCTGTTGATATATGCTGCAAACTTGCAACTACTTCTATAGTATTTGTTTCCCTACAGTAAAACATGATTAAACATTTCGAACCTTTCCCAAAATATCTTACTTTGTGTTCAACAGAAAAAGAAAACTCATAAAGGTTTGAAACTACTTGAGGGAGAGTACATTTTCATTTATAAGAGAACTATTCTTTTAATCACATCAAAATGTTTTAGTACCTTTTAATAACTGTCTAATATTTATTTAGGACAGTAAAACTTGTATATGTGCTAAACATTAAAGTAACTAGGTTTCGTAAATATCTGACAAAACGATATGTGGACATCGGCAGAGATTCGACAGATTTCCCAATCATTAAAGGGCACCTATTTTACTCCTTTTACAAGGTGTAAGATAAGCCTTTGGTGTCTCCAGAACGTGTCTGTAAAGTTTCAGCTCAAAATGTCCATGAGATAATTTATTATAGCCTCCAGAATCGGCCCATTTTTGTGTCTGAGTACAGTGTAGCTGTGTTTGTCGTCTGTGCCTTTAAATGCAAATGAGCTGCTTCTCCCCACCCACCATTTCCATGTGTGTGTCTGTTTCTCATCATGTGTTACGTCAGATAAACAGTGCAGTACATTCAAATGAATCATTAACTTCTGCTGTCTTCATTTGTTTCAAAAACACAGATTTCTTCACAATTTAAATGCCATTTTTAGATATATTTTTTGCTGAAGATACTGTTGAAAAAAATAAATAAAAAAAATAAATAAATAAAAAATCTTACACATACCTTAGGAACAGTATAGCAGAAAATTTTGGCTATTTTAAAACTTTGACTTTTCAAACCGTGTTATACCAAAGACTATAAAATACACAAGACATGTCATTCATATCTTTTTGAATAGGAAAAAGTGTAACAGTAAATATGATAAATAAGGCCCTCCCATTAGTACAGGAGCCAATCATCGATCGCTATATGGCGAATAAAGCCCGCCTTCTAGTACAGGAGCCAATCATCGATCGATATAGACTGACAATACTCCAGGGGAGGGGCTCAGACCATACGTGAGTTTCTGCAGATTTTGTGTAATTCATACGTTTAGAAATTAAACCAAAGAGACAGTTGTTTTTTATTTTATTGGTGATTTCTATTATGAAATTCAATCGTAAGCTTGACAAACAGTTTTAGAGAATTTGATGTTTCACTTTGAATGGGTGACGTCAGGCGTTGCCGAACTGCATTGTGGATCCGTCAGCGCTGCTTCAGAGGCGTTGCTCGCTGCAGAAGTTTGGACTTGCTCAACTTTTCAACCGCGACGGAAGCGTCAGCCAATCAGATTGCTGTATGCAAATACACCAGCTCAGACAGTGGCCTTTTGCTGACTAATTTCATTGGCTGACGCTGCTATGACGATCGCGTCAGCCCCAACTTCAGACACGCCCTCTGTCAAGCGTTGACGCTGAAGCCCCGTGTGAATGGACCGTTAAAAGGACTTTGGTTATACCTTGAAAATGTTATCGTCCCATGCCTAACACATTTTTTAATTCCAGTTTTTTTGCAAAAAAATGTTCTGTGGACATGTGTATACATGTCATTATTGAAACATGGCGTCTGTCAATCAATTCGGTGGGCGAGGAAAACCGCACCCCTAGTACGTCACCTTGCTGTGGGCCTCAAAATCACTGGGATTTGGCTCCTATTTTAACGACAATAAATTTAAAAAAGAAAACTTGTTGGGTTTATATCACTCCAATATGACTGTGGACACACTATGCACACAAACAGTTCTGTCCAAACAGCTTCCAAAAGTTAATTTCCATCTTAGGTGCCCTTTAATCTATGTTACTCCTCGCAACATTGTATCAAATGGAAACACGAAGCACCACAAAACGAAACTAAACCGACTAACGTTACCGGAAAAAGCATTGAGATCTGCTATTAATCTGCCCTCATATTTCAAATCTTTCCCGACCACAAACTAAATGCCTGAAATCACTGCTATCCACTCAAACAGCTCTCAGTCAGCGGGAAGCTTCTGGTTTCCTTGACAGCGGAGTCAGAGGTCAAAGGTTGCTCAAGGGCTCCAGACACCACTTTCTACACTTTCCTCCACTTCTCAAGACATCTGCTCCAATAGGGAAAAACTATAACCAGGCAAAGGCGCGCGCAATTTGCACGTGCAATGAACCCTATTGTGAACGAGGTTAACTGAGGATGATCTACTGGCAGGTGCCACTGAAGGTTCGTTTCTATGAATTAAGCCTTTTTATGAACACGTAACGCTCGCTGATCAAAACTCCTGAATGAATGAACACCGTAACACTTTCCAAGCAGCATTACGTTTAGCAATAACAAACAAACAAAGCGTTACGCGCATATGTCATGCATCAAAATACTGCGCTTTCCCTTTCTAGTTCGGACAAATGTACTCAAATAATACACAACCATCTAGATTACAGAACATTTATAGCATATTTGAAGTCTAAATGCAGAATAAAGTATGAAGAACTTACCTTAGCGATCTAGAACGGCGTTCACATAATTTGCGGTCAAAATCCTCCCAGCATGGTCGCTCGGATATTTATCTTGAAATTGCTGATGTGCCCAAAAAAAAGCAAAGGGAAAAAGGCGTCACGTTTCTCGTAAGAACATTCCAACCAATGTATGACATAACAAAATATTAGCCTAACGTTAGTCTGTTGATCCAGTCACCCCGCAAGTAAAGATATTTATCTACGTGAGGCGCACTGGTCACGGTTTATGATCCTAATATAGCTAGCATAGCTCGTTAGCGAAGAGCATATATCTTGAGCTCAACCTCAGGACACTACTAAATATGTCCAAACCCAGGCTGTGTGAAACAATAATAGCAAGTGAGAGGGTTACTACAGCGGGACGTCAAAATACCTTGCTGCCACTGCAATTTTGAAAGACACATGTCTGGAGCAAGGTAAGTTGGTTTTGCTCAACATCGAGGCTGTAACCACACGTACACAACGTCAACGGCCATCCAATTCACGTCTATGTGTTGTTTACAACCCCCTAAACGAGTGAATTCACACCAGTTAATCACTACCACCAACCCCACACTCTTAACGAAACGGCTGAGCTGTCCTGTCAAGACACATTTGCTGGTATTGCTAGCAAAACCCCCGCGATTTGTCCATACGACTAGTAATGTAACGAAGCAACCGCTGCTGGTATGAAGCAAATGAGTAAACCCTTCCCTTCTCCCTCAGGCCTTCAGTAAAAAATAATAAAAAATGTGTATAAATATCCTCAGAAGGACCAAAAGAAGCGGAATGCAAAAATCTAACGCTCTCCGGGATGAGCCCTGCACGGGTTATTAAAAACACGAACTGTCAACAAAATGGCGGCTGCTGCGTTGAATCAACAGAGGGACCCGAAATGGATCTCTCCCTCAAATTCTTCCACCTCTCCCCCGTCTTGTGTGCGTCGCTCGTTACCCGTGATAATCCGATATGTCGCCCGAATTCCTCTCCGGGTCCGAGTTAGTAGAGCTCAGGCGCGTCGGAACGGGCCTCTCTCGTCAATCGGGCCTCCATGTCTGCTTAGCCCGTATCGTTTCTGTCAGTACAGCACGGGCATTCTCACAGGCGGAGCGGGAGGAGGAGGAGGAGTGGACGGCCAGGAGGGAGGGAGGAGAGGGCAGTTGTCGACTCGACGGCTGTTAGACACTTTCTCCTAGAAATTCACTTACAGACTTTTGGCTAAATCTAGGGAGTTATTTTTTGACCATGATAAAAATATACAATGAGCGAACACACACTCTGTATCTACTTCTGAAACAATGTTGGTTCGTTTAAAGAAAATGTATGACTCCTCAAAAGGGGGCTCGTGTTGTCGCACGCTCGTGGCAGTGTTTACCCACAGTGAAATATCGAGACTCCCATGGGAATCGTAGCCGTGAGGCGGGTTGTGTAACCGTGTGAGTGAGCAGAATCATTAGGAGAGGAGCTGAATCTGTGTTTTAAATTAATCATTCACTTTAAAGTCCCCCTGAAATCATTTTGAGGGGGGTTTGTATCTTCAGGTTATCTAAAAGATTGTGAGCTTCAAAACAAAGTAAGATCCACATTTAGAAGATACAAGTAAGCGTTCAAAAATGCAGTTTATCACTTTGACAGTTTTTTATGACAACACCATGCACTTCATCTTCTCATCAGATTTCCTGACCAATCAAGTGCTCTTCAGTGAAGCATCTCGACCCCTTGTATTGGTCATTTATTCACATGGAATTATGCATTTATACCATAGGTTTACCTAAACACTTGCATATATGAGAAAATCTAATGGAAAGTTGATCCAAACTCCTCCGTGTTTATTATCTAAATACCTCTGTGTTTCTTGAATCTGTGTTTTAAATTAATCATTCACTTAAAATCCCCCTGAAATCTTTTTTTTTTTTTTGTATCTAAGGCAATCTGTAAGATTGTGAGCTCCAAAACGAAGGCAAAATCCACATTTGGAAAACACAAGTAAGCATTCAAAAATGCAGTTTATCACTTTCACAGTGTTTATGACATCATCATACACTTCATCTTCTCAACAAATTTTCTGACCAATCAAATGCTCTTCAGTGAAGCATTCCTCTCCCCACAACAATTGGTCATTTATTCACATGCTATTAAGCATTTATACCAAGGGTTTGCCTTAAAATCTTGCATATATGAGAAAATGTAATGGAAAGTTGATCTAAACTCCTCCACGTTTATTATCTAAATACCTCTGTGTTTCTTGAATCTGTGTTTTAAATTAATCATTCACTTTTAAGTCCCCCTGAAAACATTTATTTAGTTTGTATTTTAGGTCATCTATAAGATTGTGAGCTCCAAAAGGAAGTCAAAATTCACTTTAGGAAGACGTGAGCATTTAAAAATGCAGTTCAGTGTTGCCAGATTGGAAATGTTAAAGTATCGTGCCAGAGCCTCAAAAATATTGTATTTGGAGGAAAGTTATCGTACACGAGTCAAACGGAGAGTATACAGATATTATCTAGACAAACAGTGTTTTGACACAATGTGCAAATTACCACAATACGTAAAAAAAATAAAATAAAATAGGCGTACCTTAGTGGGAAGGTTCAAAGTCCACCTCCGAGTCGCTGTCATTGGATACCTGCGTGTTGCCAGATGTTGAGTGATTCATTTTGCGGTACAAATTGGACCGCAACATAGTGCTGGTTTGCTCGAAAGCAGTGCACCCTCCCGAATTTTTAACACACTCTGAGGTGTGCACAAGCCCATTCACAGTATCTGTAATGAGCTGATTTTGTGCCTGTGTTTTATTGAGATTAACTTTGGAAAAAAACATGTTCGCATAACGCGAAAAAACGAGAACATCAAGGGCAAACTCCTGTCCTTTTCACTTTCGTTTTCAGCACAAATTTTTTAAACTTTATTGCTTAAACGATCGACCTCAACCTGAAAACTACTGACCTAAGCATGGCTGCGCACAGCCGGAATGTTAACTCATAAGAGAGAGCCATTCTCCACATTGATTGGCTAAGAAAATGTGACGTAAGATGGCATAGAAAACGTGCCCAACTCCACATTCTCCTCACAGACAGTAGACAAAAGATGCAGCTAGATCAATAAGTATAGAAGCCCAAAGATAACAATGAAATTCTGTTTAATTGCCATAAAACTCTGAAATTATCGTACATTATAGGATTTTTTTTATTATTGATCATACATCGTACAGAGGTTGAAATTATCGTGTTATTGTACATCTGGCAACGCTGATGCAGTTTATCACTTTCACAGTTTCTTTATGACATCATCATGCACTTCATCTTCTCATTAGGTTTCTGACCAATCAAATGAATCAAATCAGTGAAGCATCCCAGCCCCTTGTATTGGTCATTTATTCACATGGAATATACCATAGGTTTACCTAAACACTTGCATATATGAGAAAATGTAATGGGCAGTTGATCTGAACTCCTCCACGTTTATTATCTAAATACCTCTGTGTGTTCTTGAATCTGTGTTTTAAATTAATCATACACTTTAAATCTCCTTGAAATCTTTTTTTTTTGTATCTAAGGCAATCTGTAAGATTGTGAGCTCCAAAGCGAAGGCAAAATCCACATTTGGAAGATACAAGTAAGCATTTAAAAATGCAGTTTATCACATTCACAGTATTTATAACATCATCATACACTTCATCTTCTCATTAGTTTTCTGACCAATCAAATGCTCTTCAGTGAAGCATCCCAGCCACTTGTATTAGTCATTTATTCACATGGAATTAAACATTTATAGGTTTGCCTAAACACTTGCATATATAAGAAAATGTAATGGAACATTGATCTGAACTCCTCCATGTTTATATCTAAATAACTCTGTGTTTTAAATTAATCATTCACTTTAAAGACCCCCTGAAAACATTTATTTAGTTTGTATTTTAGGTCATTTATAAGATTGTGAGCTCTAAAAGGAAGTCAAAATTCACATTTGGAAAACACAAGTAAGCATTCAAAAATGCAGTTCATCACTTTCACAGTGTTTATGACATCACCATACACTTCATCTTCTCATCAGATTTCCTGACCAATCAAATGCTCTTCAGTGAAGCATCTCGCCCTCCACAACAATTGGTCCTTTATTCACATGCTATTAAGCATTTATACCATGGGTTTGCCTAAACACTTGCATATATGAGAATGTAGAGGAAAGTTGATCTAAACTCCTCCACGTTTATTTTCTGAAATACCTCTGTGTTTCTTGAATCTGTGTTTTAAATTAGTCATTCACTTTAAAGTCCCCTTGAAATAATTTATTTAGTTTGTATTTTATGTCAATATATAATAATATATGTATAAGATTGTGAGCTCCAAAAGGAAGTCAAAATTCACATTTGGAAGATGTGAGCATTTAAAAATGCAGTTAATCACTTTCACAGTCTTTATGACATCACCATGCACTTCATCTTCTCATCAGTTTTCCTGACCAATCAAATGCTCTTCAGGATACGAAGCATCCCACAAGACACGGTTTGAATTGGTCATTTATTCACATGGAATTAAGCATTTATTCCAAGGGTTTGCCTAAACACTTGCATATTTGAGAAAATATAATGGAAAGTTGATCTAAACTCCTCCACATGTATTATTATTATTATAACAATGCAGGGAGCAAACCAAAAAAGCCGGGATGTTGAAACATTCTGTGTGCATATTCAATAACCTTTCTATGCTAAAGCCCCAAGGTAAAAAATGCATTTTACACACGCCTACACAGTCAGCATACAGGTAAGTAGGATTCCAACTCCGGAATGGTATAGTGGGCTATACAGCCTAGAGGGATGAACAGCTCAGTGTAAATATGGTCTGGATTCACATTGATGTCACGCAAACTGCTGCAATACACTCATGATCTACTCTAGTCCACCCAAATTACGATTATATACAAAAGTTAGCACAGACCACAAAGCATATTTGAACCTATTTTGAATTCTGAATGCTTCATTATAAGTGGAGACACAGTTACAGACTCAGCATTGCTAAAGGCTGTGGCTGTCAAGATGCATTTTTGCTGTCAAAGCTGCAATATAAACAAAACGCTATTGTAAAAAAGGGGAGGGGCTACTCAATATATCCCTCATAGTGTCTTTATATTTCAGGTAAAATAAAACATTCCAAGACACTTCAGGAGAACTTTAATGTTTGTATGAAATCACATTTCACAATGTTTATTTTGTTATAGCGCATATTGTTATTCTTTAGGTGAACAGCTAATCTGTGCAGGTTAATTTTAAAGTTTAAAATGCCTTCAATCAAAGTCTGACCAATTGTTTCATCCTATTGCTTCACAATTTAACAATGCCCCTCTTTTAAGTTCTCAAAGCTCAGGGCTTCTGGTAGTACTGGCAGAAGTCCACTAAGGGAGGTCGAGCTTTCTCACATATGGCTCATAAACTCTGGAATAGCCTTGCTGATAATATTCGAGGCTCAGACACACTTTTGCAAAGACTGATAAAGCATATGCATCACATAACTGTAGGATGCGTGAGTGTGCTCCCATTAGGTAAGTGGGCTTGACAAACCACCTGAAGAATACACTCTTCCTCTCTACATACACCAGGCACCTTTATAGGTTTTATATGTTTGTTTATATAGCACCTATTTTAATTTATAGCACTTCATTTTCAGATTGACATTAATATCTCTTGTTCAAATACATTATAAACAGCAGCTACGCTAATTATTTTCTTTGCTCTCTATTTCCACCTGGGGATGCCCATCCTGAGGGCCTCTAGAGATTGTGCAGCATCACTTAATGAGAACCAAGACCTGTGAAGAGATGATGCCAAGCATCTGAGGACTTTGAGGACAACACATACACTTAATACACTTCATTGAACATATAGACATCACCTATATACTATATAACTGCAGGTTTAATGTGTTTATATATAATAACTTTACTGTATAAAGCTATTAGTAATTAGTTACTAGTTAATTAAAGTTATTAGTAACTAATAACCTTAACTTTTCTGATTTTGATTAAATCCATAAGGTGCACCTTTTGTAAAGCTGCTATGAAACATTAGTTATTGCGAAACGCACCATACAAATAAAATTTAATTGAATTATTGTTTGAGAATGATGTGCAAAAGGAAATCCCCGCCCCCTACTCAATATTCAATTTCAGTTGGAAGTACATCAACATACTGATATTAAAGTCTCAGTAACTTCCAGATCATGCAGACTTTGAGGCCTGTTCTCCCAGCGATAACAGTAAAATGATCATTCTGTAAGAATAGAGAAGTCAACACCAAAGCGTTAAAAGCACATTGACACCATGAACGACAACTTTATTAACATCCCCACCAATGTGTGATAATATTCACATTATTTGTAAGCATGCACAGTTAATTCATCAGTGACATTTAATGATAGAGTTTCCCAGGGCCGGAGTGGGACTCTTTTTCAGCCCTGGAGTTTCAAGCCTTAGACCGGCCCACCTCAGTTGACGACTGACTATATTAAAATAACGTCATTTCCAATTCAGTTTCTAATGACACTATCACGTCTTTTTCAAGGAAACAGCTGCTTTAGAACTTCAAATGTTTTTTCATAAATATGAGAACATTAAAGGGCAGCTAAATCTCCAACACTATTCTTTAAAACATCACAATGTCCTTTCCTGCAATATCTGAATATATATTCTGTGCAAAATTCTTTATAGATGTATAAATTTGTAATGGTGGTCACACAAAAAATACAAATAAAATATGTACACCTACATAAGTAACCCAAACAGTATTATATGTAACACTAAAAATGAAAAAAAAAGAAAAATTTACTCAGGTGACGTTCAAACTCGGGTCAGCGGCGTCGTAACGCAACGTGCTGACCACTGGACCACAATGGCGCTATCATGCAGTTGGAAGAAAAAATAAGTACTGGACTGTTATCTACAAGACTTTTGACCACAGTATTACTTTCTATTGATGGCTTAATCTTTTTCTCCCCTTTTTAGATTTCTGATCAAGTCATGTCAGATTTATTACTGTAGTGAATAATCTGATTTTCATTGAGCAGGTGTAATATTCATTAATATTAATTATTCGAATTCTTATATTCACTAAGGTGCCACTGTTTGGGATCGAATGATAGTTACGTCATCATTAACCTGCATGCTGCATTTTGCTCACGGGGCTGCGAGAAATAAATAAAAAGAGCGGAGCTGCGGCAAAATAATGTATAAAAAGAGTGAGGCTATGGTCAAATAAATCAGAATCAGAAAGAGCTTTATTGCCAGGTATGTTCACACATACGAGGAATTTGTTTTTGTGACAGAGCTTCTACAGTGCAACAGAATTACAGACAGGACTAAAAAAACAGATAATAAATATATTTTAAAAAGTGAATGCAAATATACAAATTGACCAGTGTTTGTTCAGCTATATTACTATATACAACATTATATGTGCAGCTGTTATGTGCAAATTGGCATGTAAAGTGTGTTGTTAAATAAGTGTATGTTTGTATAAAAAAAAAGTGTATAGCAGGTAGTGATGTTGGTTCCACAATTACTATCATCAAGTGTTCATGAGATGGATTGCCTGAGGGAAGAACTGTTTCTGTGTTGGGCTGTTCTGGTGCGCAGTGCTCTGTAGCGTCGACCAGAAGGTAAAAGTTCAAACAGGCAGTGTGCTGGGTGTGAGCGGTCCAGAGTGATTTTGGCAGCCCTTCTGCTCGCTCTGGATAAGTAAATGAAAAAAGTGCGACTGCTGAGACACCGGCCATCGCGGCCAAAAAAACGGACTGGCCCACTGGGAATTCTCCCGGTCCTGCCGATTAGCCAATCCGGGCCTGGAGTTTCCTCCGGGTGATCTGGTTTTCCCCACAGTTCAGACATGCGGTACAGGTGAATTGAATAAACTAAATTGGCCGTTGTGTATGTGTGTGAATGAATGTATGGATGTTTCCCAGTACTGGAAGGGCATCCGCTGTCACTGTGATAAACATATGCTGGATAAGTTGGCGGTTCATTCTGCTGTGGTGACCCCTGATGAATAAAGGGACTAAGCTGAAGTAAAATGAATGAATGGATCCCAGCAGTTTTTACAGTGCAACTTTGACTATTTTTGTAGTTTACATTGAGGTGATAATAGCTGTTTTCATATATATTATCACTCTGAAAACTGTTCAAATTAAGTCCTGTTTACTCCATGATAACAGTAAAATGATCATTCTGTAAGAATAGGGAAGTCAAAACCAAAGCTGTAAAAGCACATTCACACCATGAACGACAACTTTATTAGCATCCTCACTAAAGCATGATAATATTCACATCATTTGAAAGCCTGCATTCATGTGGCTTTAGGATAGATAGATAGATCATTTGAAAAATATCTGAAAGAGATTACAAGTGGTTGGAATATTTTTTATTTAAGTATTTTTTTAGTTTACACAAGAGGTGAAAACCATATTTTTTTTATATATTTTGAAACCAGTGTTACATTTTTTTTCTATTAAAGGTTGCGTGAAGTGCTTTGAAATGTGCATTTTTTATTTGATGTTTGACAATCTAAACCGAAACATGAAGAGAGGGCGGGACATAGTGTAGCTCCTCCCCTTTTAAAAAAAGAGCCAATAGCGTTTTGTTTTACCACAGCTCTGAGAGTGGCTCAAGAGCATCAAATGAAAAGTAAATGAGAAGCGTCTTGAAGGGGGTGGGGCAAGTCAGATATTAGAGAGCATTTGATTGGTCAAGATTTAATGAGAAATATGAGAAGTATGAGTTGACGTAAATAAAACTGTTGATTCATTTAGGTGACAAACTACAAGCTTTACACATTTATAACAGGTTCTAAATGTGCCACACTGTGGCTCAGTTGTAAGCACTGCCACCTCACAGCAAGAAGGTCGCTGGTTCGAGTCTGGGTCAGTTGGCATTTCCAACGCAATCTCACGGCAATTCGTGACTTTTTGATTTAGTGGCTAATTCGTATGAATTCGTACGATCTAATTCGTACAAATTAGTACGATTTGCTCATCACCCAATGACGGTTGGGGTTAGTTGCCATGCCTCCTTTTTAAAATCGTACATTTTCGTACGACTGAACTCGTACGAATTCGTACGAATTAGCCACTAAACTGACAAAACTTAAAATACTTTTCCTCGTGAGATCAGGCTGCCATTTCTGTGTGGAGTTTGCATGTTCTCCCCGTGTTGGCGTGGGTTTCCTCCAGGTGCTCCGGTTTCCCCCACAGTCCAAAGACATGCGGTACAGGTGAATCGAATAAACTAAATTTGCTGTAGTGTACGAGTGTGTGTGTGATTGAGAGTGTATGGATGTTTCCCAGTACTGGGTTGCAGCTGGAAGGGCATTCGCTATGTAAACCATATGCTGGATAAGTTGACGGTTCATTCTGCTGTGGTGACTGACTCCTGATAAATAAAGGGACTAAGCTGGAGGAAAATAAATGAATATCTTCTAAATGCGAATTTTGTCATCGTTTTGGAGTGCACAAGTTTATAGACATCCTGAAAAAGAACAATACTAACATCTAAAAAAGTTTATTTTAATTTCATGGAATCTTTAAGTAAATTCTTTTATTTTTATTATAGGAAAAAAAATCAGTTTATTTTTTGATGTAGAAAAATGTGCAAACATCCCCTAAAGCTGCTTTAAATATATTTCCAGTTTGGGATAAACGTCTCTAAGAAATTGCTAAAAATTATGTTGTTGTTTTTTTGTTGCCATATACAATAATTATAATAATAATTTAAAAACGAGAAATTAGTGAAAAAATGACATAGCTTGCCATAACAGTTATAACAACTGAAATATGAACCATTAGATTTGAACAAACTTAATTAACCGGGAAGTAGGAATGCTCATTTCCATTAATTTTGCCAACTGCAGCTCGTTTACCGAATATTAACTGTTAAATGGTCAGATTAATATTAAATTATTATTCAATAAAAAAAAAAAAATGATGTGTCTATTTTGTGTCTGAAACATGAAATATTGCATTTTAAAATACTGATTTATTTTAACAAGCGAACATATTAACAACAGAACATAACAACAGGGCATCTTCACGTGCCTGCAGTGTTTCCTACAGCATAAAAAAACTGAATAAACTAAATAAAAAGAATAAAATAAATAGGCCTTTTTCACTTAAATGACAAATTGACAAATGACATAGGCTGTTTTTTCTCATCATATGTTTTCTTCCATCAAATAAAAATAGCAGGCTACCTCAAATACTCAAAATTTGCTTCACGGAAAATATGCATTTAATCAATGCTCCACTGTTATTATTATTATATCATAAACCTCTGTCAACATTTTTAATATAAGTCATTAAAGATTAATTATGTCTTGAGAATCTGATTTTACCTTAGAGCTTGTGTGCTTTTATTTTCTCTCTCACTCGCGGTTTATGTTGCGTTGCGTGTGATGAAAGACAATGACAAGGCTAATACTGTATGTTGACTTTTTGTAATGCATAGGCTACTGTAGCATCTAACAATTTTGTTTACAAATGATATTGCATTCATTTGCATACATATTTTATAAGCTGTAAAATGAAAGCCTTAGTTTGGTGCGGCCGATCACACCGAATGCCCTTTTCCGTTCCAAAAATGCGAGGCGCACCACACTGCCTTTTTTGTTGACAAGAAAAAAACTAAGCGTGGCACTCTTTTTTTATGTCACTATAAAACGACGGAATCAGCTGCGTATTGTGTGCGAGTGTTGCTTTCGATGTTGTTATAATAGTAATATTTAATAACATTGTGATATTCAAGATTTGTAAAGTCATACAGCTCTGGATAACACGAAACAGCGACCACAAGTCTCTCCTCCATCATTAAAAGTTTGCCGTAGTCGTCTTGACAACACAAACACTGCTGTCACCTCAACGTAAACCCTACCTCTGCTTTTATTTGATTGAAGAATAAAAAAGACGCGACTGACATAACGCGCTTTTTCTGCTCAGGGTTGACTTTTATTTCAACCGCGAGCACACACCGTGCAACGGCAAAATAGCGAGTGCGCAAAACACTCGCGGCCGCTAGTAAACCATTCAAAAAATGCGCCTCTCAATGCAAAAAGCGCATTCGCTGTGATTTGCCCCCAAACTTTAAAAATATATGAAATAATATTTTTTAATCATTTAACTGATACCATTAATCGATTAAAAATTCACCCTTTCGGTTAACGGTTAATTGATTATTTTGAGTATCCCTACTGGGAAGTGTAAATAAATAAATAAATAACTAACTGTATATGATGCTTTGGCTACAGTGCTGTTTCTGAATATGTTTATATACCAACATAGGCTCATTCTGAAAATCTAGCCCTATATAAGTTTCTGGAGACCGCAAATTATGTAGCCAGAAGTACGTATGGCTGCATTTCATTTTTTAAACGAATGCTATGGGGCGGTATGACGCCATTACCGCTTACCAGCTGAACGCTTACCTTCTTATAGACAGCTTTTTCCCGTTAGCTCGCCATGTACGTCGGCGGACTTGAGACGCAGAGAGGAGTTGACCACGATGACGGGGTTCGAGTCCAGTGAAGAACGATTCCAGAAAGCGGGTAAGACAAAAACAGAATCCACAAAATAAAATAAACAATTAAATAATAGGATGAGAATGTGGTAAAATCTGAAAACGTGGTAAAAATCAGACGAGGGCTTTTCTTTTTCTGGATTGCTTTTGAAAATTGTTGGTTGGGTTTAGGGAAGTGGGTGGGCGGGACAATCAATAAAATTGGTTGGGTTTAGGGAAGGAGGAGGGTAGGTCAGTCGATTGGTCGGTCAGTCAGTCAACAGCGGCCTCTGGTGGGTTTATGCGAGAACAGCAGGCGCGAAAGGCACTCCTGAGAGAAATTTGAGATCTTGAAAAGTGTACACAGCGGCCTCTCGTGGATTCACGAAAACAAACACTGCAAAAAAGGATACCTCTTAGGACGTATTTCGCGGACTCCAAAAATGTATAAATCCTCTATGTATAAATGTATAGAGGTAGGTTTTCATAATGAGCCTGGGTTGTTATATACACAAATCAATAGGACTGTTCATTATAACAATCATTATCTTAACAAAATAGTACAGAGAATGATTCAATGATTCATAAAATGCTTGTCACCACCTACTTGCATTATGAGGTACAGAAAGCGCTCCTGAATGAATCTTTTTAATAGACATATTCCAGAGAGTCACTGAAATGAATCAATATCCCAACCACTACTGCAAAAGTGGCATTGATTATAATATAGTGTCAGGCTCCAGTTTGGCTTGTGTCAATATTAAACCACATGACTCTCATGAGTATTGTAGACGTGGTGTTAAATGCATAGAAATCAATAATTAGAGAAACGTTGACAATTGAATATTTTTTATTTGACCTTTGAGTTCTTCCAAACTCTCCTCTTAACTTTTTTAGATCAAGCAGGCGGGATGATGAAATAAATAATTGTGTAATCCATATGGTTATTTTTTGACATTGATCTAAGCGGCTGGTCAATTCTGCATTTAAACAAGTGCCGAGGGTCTTAATATAACCTGTCAAGGGATTGTCATTGCAGGGGCATTGCTTCGTGAAACAAATATGAATAGTCATGTGACTCATTTACCTAATGATGCAGAAATGACCTTGGAGAAACAGATGGAAATCAGGCTTCATGGTTTAAATACTGAAACTTGTGTTTCATAACTAATTGTTGTTCGTTTTTTCAACCTGCAAACGAGATGATAATTAATCTGAATGCATGGCATGGTGACGTGTCACACATTAGCGACATAAATAAATTAGAAAGCATGGTGTTCAGGAGCTTCTTCTTACAAAATCTGAATTTAATTATACACTTGGTGTAAGTGTGAGCAAATCTGACTTACACGCTACACAAACCTGCTGCTCAAAACATTTCTGTTTTAAAAAAGTCTAGCATTTAGTTGCAGCAAATTTAATATACAGCAAAACCAGTGGTCTATTTTTACAATTTAAATGAACTGACTTCTGTTTTAATGAATTCTAAATTATAATTTATGACTGTGATGCAAAGCCACATTTTTAGCATCATTACTACAAACTTAAGTGCCCCATGATCTTTCAGAGATCATTCTGATTGATATTTTTTAAGAAGGGTGGCACAGTGGCTCACTGGTTAACACAGCGAAAAGGTCGCAGGTTCGAGTCCCAGGTGGACCAGTTGGCATTTCTTTGTGGAGTTTGTATGTTCTCCCCGTGTTTGTGTGGGTTTCCTCTCGGTGCTCCGTTTTCCCCCACAAGTCCAAAGACATGCACTATAGGTGAATTGGGTAAACAAAATTGGCCGTATTGTATGTGTGAATGCAAGAGTGCGTATGGATATTTCCTAGTACTGGGTTGCTGCTGGAAGGGCATTCGCTGAGTAAAACATCTGCTGGAATAGTTGCCGGTTCATTCTGCTGTGGCAACGCCTGATAAAATAAGGGACTAAAGGCTGATTTATACTTCTGCGTCAAGCGCATGCTCCGGCACAGCCATGGGTGCACAGACGCTGACGCACACCTCTCAAAAAAGATAACTACACGTCTCAATGACGCGTAGTGTAAGCTCTGTGATTGGTCAGCTTGGTAGCAGTGACACGTTTGGGCGGTGCTGGGAGCCGCAAGCCTGATAGAGCGATTGTTTACAAGTGTCGAGTCCTGTGAAGGAGTTCCAGATGGAAACCTTTGTTCTGTGTTTACCTTATGATTACCTTATGAAAGTTGTTGCACGTCCGCCACTTCCCGCCTCTGAATGAGCAAGTTTTAGCTACTTGTACATTAAGGTAGCGTTCAGAATAAAACAAAACACCAGCGAAGAAACACGACACAGAGGAACATTAAAAAAACTTCTGCCAGCTAGAGTTTCGGAAGTGTTATTGCAGAGCAACCCAACCAGCATGCAGAAGTATAAATGCATGACAACGCACAAGGCATGCGCCGTGGGTCATGTCGATCACTCAACGCAGAAGTAGAAATCAGCCTTAAAGGGCACCTATGGTGAAAAATCTACTTTTCAAGCTGTTTGGACAGGCATATGTGTTGGTATAGTGTATAGACCGTCATATTGGGGTGATATAAACACACCCAGTCCTTTTTTTTCAATTTAACAACATAAAAACGGTGGACCAATTGGAGCGGTTTTGAGACTGACCGCAACTTGACGTAGGAGTGCGGTCCCCCCGCCCACCGAATTGATTGACAGCTGCGTATTAACATGTCTCCGTAGTAACGTGTATTATCATACCAACCACAGGACGTTCGCAAACTAAGCAACCGTAAATAAAAGTCTGAGTTTTACAAGTTTCAAATGTTTTAAAACAGTGCATGTTTGTAATATATTACAGCGATTTACTTCAGATTTACTTCATCACCACAGCCGCATGTCAGAACAATTATACAAGAAGACGCTTCAATCCCAGTTTGTGGACGTTAAATCAAGTTTATTTTGTACATCAACATAACAGATATCCATACAGCAGTGGATATTAACCTGTATCCTGTCACATTTGCATGCAAAAACAGTGCAAAACTAATAGCGCTGTGTGTGTGCATGTCCGTGCTATGTGTGTGTGTGTGTGTGCGTGAACTTTGTAACGACATTGTGTGTGACTCATCCTTGCAACTCCACAACAAATGCATCAAATACTTATTAGTAAGATTCTTACTGTAGTTTTTCTCACAAACGTTACGTGAGATCTTATTCCTTCTAGTTTGTCTGTTGTCTGACGCAGCCGAGGTAGCTGCTGCCAGGCACGTGGAAACGGTGGTAAAGTCTAGATCGTATACGCGGCCGGCCGGAGCTGCAATATGCACATTAATATAGCGGCATTTTTTTATGACACTGTATAACAATAATTAATATTTTTACAGAACTGTGACGGTTGGGTTTAGGGTTGGGGTGGGGGTAGGGGTTAAATAATACAATTTATTGGGTAATTTAATAGATAAGATAAATAAGACTCGGTAAAACTACTGTTTTTACGCTTCTGTGACGGTTGGGTTTAGGGTTGGGGTGGGAGTAGAAGATAATAAAATACAATAAATCAGAAATTTCATAAATAACATAAATAATTCTCGTTAACTTCCGGCCGCAAACGTATCCGATCTAGCAACAACCGGAAACGGTGGGCGTGAAGGACTAGCCTAAAGGCGCAGTACACAAAAACCGGTAGCTGATGCTAAATGCTACAAAATACAAACTTCTAAAAAATCTGATGGGTGTTTTGAGCTGAAACTTTACAAACACATTCTGGAGACACAAAAGACTTATATTAAATCTGGAAAAAGTGGTAACCTAGGTACCCCTTAAGCTGAAGGAAAATTAATAAATGACTGATTTTTCAAGAAACATTTCTTAATCAGTTTAATTTCTTTTCATTTCTTAATCAGTCTTAACAGTCTTTTAGTAGTTTTGTAGAAACCATCATTTTGCAGGATATTCAAAAGTTATATAGTTCAAAAGAGCAGAACCATGTCACTTTTTATCTCTTTAATGCACCCCTGATTAATAAATGTCAGCCTAATAAGTTCTTTTAAAGGTGCACTAAGCAATATTTAAACAATGTTTTTGACCATAGTGTCGCAAAAAAAAAAAAGAAAACCTGCAGCCAATCAGCAGTAAGGGGCTTGTCTAGTAATTATGGCAGAGATAATCAAAAATTGGTGTGGTCATTATGGGGAATGGGCATGTTTGTTTTGATGACTTCAATTATCAATAGCCGGCAGCTAGCTCTCTGCAACTCTTACATGGTCGCCCACTGAAGCTAAGCAGGGTCAGTACTTGAATGAGAGACCACATGGGAAAGCTAGGTTGCTGCCGGAAGTTGTGTTAGTGAGGCCAGCAGAGGGCTCTCAAACTGTGGTCTGTGTGGGTGCTAATGCGGCAGTATAGTGAAGTGAACTCTATACTGTCAGTGAGCGCCGTTTTTCAGATGAGATGATAAACCGTGATCCTGACCCTCTGTGGTCATTAAAAATCCCAAATTTGCCCACTGGCCTCTGTCTATCATGGCCTCCTAACCATCCCCATATCATTACTGGCTTCATCACTCTGTCTCCTCTTTACCAATCAGCTGGTGTGTGTTGTGCGGTCTGGATTAATATGGCTGCCCTCACATTATCCAGTTGCATGCTGCACACTGGTGGTGGATGAGGAGATTCCCCCCAATGTGTAAAGCGCTTTGAGTGTCCAAAAATGTAAGGAATTATTAATTATTATTAATATAATTTAGTTCACTTAGTGCACCGGAAAAAAAATCATACTAAAATAAATGTAATAACTAAACACGACACATTGATGATTAAATGAATATATATATATAAAAATGATTCACTAAATATTAATTAAATAAATAATTATTCACAATGTTACCTTCATGTCTTATATTAGGCTTAAAAATGTAAGTATTTTTCAATTTTAAGGTTTATAAACATGTCAAATAACTTGATCTAATTTACAGTTTTGTGTCATGACAATTATTTCCAATATACCAGCATTACATTGTCATTACACACTCTCTGGATATCAACATCAAATACTTGTCGGATACATTATTTAAACAGGGAACTATCTAATTTAATGTTGGCCATTTATGGTGTGCCACAAGGATCTGTTTTAGGCCCTATGCTGTTTTCAACATGATGCCACTGGGAAATATTACACGTTTCCATTGTTGTGCTGATAATCTAGTCAAAATCCGATTATTTAAGAAGCCAATAATTATTAAAAACAATCTAATTTAAAACCATAAAAACTGGTATTGTGTTTTTAGAGTTTTGTAGACTTTGAGGATGATGCCAAAACTCTTGATCAATAAGCATAACCACATTTACTGCATATTCCAGTTTAGTATATTGATCAAAAATTTAACACCTTGATGCCAAGAACAACAAAATTCAACAAAAAATTCAACAAAATTGGTAATAAAATAGTAACTTATTTATTTGCGTTGAGAGATCAGTTTGCACCAGGCTGCCTTATGTGTTGATTTATTTATAGTAACATTATTCTTTCTTGTAAACATTTAAACTTTATATTTGCGATTGTACAAAAAATTCAAATGACTCTCAGGAGGATTAAAGGCCATTTTGTGAATTGAACTTATCAATTATATTGGGACTCAATATCAAAATATGGGTCAGAAAGTCAAGGAGCCCTGAGAATAAGCACAGAGTAACATAAAACAGTTTCAAAACACCAAAACTATACAACTTTTCCACTCTATAACCCACAAACCTCCAAAAAAACCACACATAGTGAAGTCAGTGAACTTCAACCAGAATACAGTAGTGTAGACTGTCAACCCAAAACATCAGCAAACTGACCACAGTGCAAAACTCCAGCAGATAAACTAAATCTTTGCATTTCTTTGATGCCATCAAAAAAAAAAAAAGCGAAGCCATGTGTTAACCAAATGTCATCATTCGACAGGTAAGGCAAACTTCTTTCTGAGGTATTAAAACAGCAGCTCTGAAAAAGCTATAGGGTAAACGTGTGCCACGCTATTAAAAATGCATATGCAACTTGAACTGTGTCCCCTGAGACATCTGTATCATCTATCTCAGCGGCGGTGAGCTGCTGTCCTGCAGACCACCTAAAACACTGTGTTTCTTCCAGCCTGGAATTATAATGTCTTACCTCCGGCTGGACTGTAAACATCTTTTTATGGGCACAATTTCCAGATATTAAGTTGTCCAAGTCGGGTCCAAGACTCAGCTAAACTGAAATCTCTATAGTCATTTATGATCACTGTTTATGAGTCTATATTTACAAAATCATGATGTAATAACTAGTCTCTTGACTTGCTGCTTTCCAGAGATCAATATTTTAGCCATTTATAAAAGACGAATCACTAGCTATGTTTCCATTCATCTATTTTTATGCGCATTTTGGAATATGGCATTAAAAATTCTTAATGGAAATATCAATATGCGCATACATTTTGAAAATGTGCATGAAAAAACTTAGAGCACAACATCCAATAAGAATAAATGTGCATAAACTACGACGGAAATTCAGTTTATCTTTATTTCTATAGCGCTTTTACAATGTAGATTGTATCAAAGCAGATTAACATAAAAGTTCTAGTAAATTGTTTTCAGATTTCAGTTCAGTTTAGTTCAGTTCAGTGTGGTTTAATTTTCACTGCTGAAAGTTCAAACACTGAAGAGCAAATCCATCGATGAGCAGCTCCACAAGTCCCAAACCAAACAAGCCAGTGGCGACAGAGGTGAGGAAAAAACTTCACCAATTGACAAAAGTGAAGGAAAAAACTTCGAGAGAAAGCAGGCTCAGATGGGAATCGCATTTATCAGAAAAACATCCCAGCATGTGTATCCAAAAAAATCATATTGATTTATAAATATAAATAATTCAACACAAGCTCATTGTGGAATTGTACCCCTGTCTACATTTCTGGAGACTGCAAAATATGTACTTGGAGGTACGTCTGTCTGAATTTTATCTGTAAAAACAAACGCTATGGAGAGATATGACGCTGCCGACAGCTTCTGTTCCTTTTCGTGCTACTAGCTGACCGCTTACCTCTGTTACCTCGCTTGTCTGATGTTACCAGTTTGCCCAGTAGCTCGCCATGTACACCAGTGGACTTGGTAGATAAGGCGGAGACGACCATGACAACAGGATTCGAGTCTGGCGAAGAACAGTTCCAGAAACTCAGTAAAACATAAGCAAAATATTTAAAATAACAGGCTGAAAACGTGGTAAAATCTGAAAACGTGGTAAAATTGCGTGGCTGCCACTGCCTTTCTTTTTCTAGATTGGTTTTGAAAACACTATCGGTTAAGTTTAGGGAAGGGGGTGGGTGGGTCAGTCAGTCAACAGCAAGCTGGTTGGCTGTAGTGTATGTTGTTGCGCCCTCTGGTGGATTTATGTGAAAAGAGGACGCGCACATGCAGAAGAAAAATTGAGATCATCAAAAAAATTGTACACAGCGGTCTCTGGTGGATTTGTGAAAACAAAAACTGCAAGCAGACGTACCTCTGAGTATGTATCTCGCGTTGTCCAGAAATGTACATATCCACAATGAGCTTGGGTTGCACTAAGTGTGATGGGACGGCATTAATGGAAAACCAAGCAACAGACCACATTGCACAATATCTGAAATTTTGGTCATTCTAAAATCCCTCAGCCCTATTATTACCTCCCAGAACTGTCTTGAGAAGCTACTCTCCCAAAAAGTGGTCTCATGCCTACAAAAGCCACCACACATTCATTGTGTTTCGTCTTTTATTATATGAGAAAAAAGTCCCACAGTGGCTTCTCCTACTGCAGCAAATTCCACTTGTCTTTATGATAACTGGTGTCAGTTTATCAGGAAGTGATGATTGTGTTCTCTTTGGATGGAAACGCTGCTTTATTCACAAATGTTTAATGCGATATTCCAGTTTTGCCAACTCAGGCTCATTGCGGATACGTACCCAGGTCTACATTTCTGGGGACAGCAAAATATGTAACTGGAGGTACGTCTGCTCGCAGTTTTTGTTTTTGCAAATCCACCAGAGGCCGCTGTGTACAGTTTTTGATTATCTTAGTTTTCTCTCGCACGTCCTCTTCTTATGTAAATCCACCAGTGGGCGCAATATCTACACATATCTACACTTCAGCCGACCAGGGGTGCATTTCCCAAAACCATCGTTAGCCAACTAAGGTCGCAAGTTCTGTCGTTACATAGTTAGTTGATTTGGCGTTTCCCAAATCCATCGTTCCAACGAACATTCGCAAACTGCGTCGCAAACTTGAGCACTTGCAACTCCACCTCTGGAGCTGTAGTTAGAAACATAGTTCTTGGCTGTGTTCTATTCCCACTTATCCCCCCTATGCCCTATTCATTTAGAACATTCTAACATTTAAAATTGTAATGATTTAAAAAAAGCATTAAGGTCATCTCTCCTAGGTGTAATTTGCATTCAAAGTATTTTTACAGTTCAGTTTTAGCGATCTTCATGTTTACAATTGTGCTCCCGTCGCAGTGCACTTTGAAAACATTGATGTAATTTTGAAAACAGCCTCATGTCAAAAGCTATAGGTGACCTATTTAAAAGCAGAATTTATGTTACGTCTCCAAAGCTTGTGAAAACAAAAAACATAGCTTACGTTAATGCTTTTAATTCATAGTAGGTTATTTATTAAGTATCTGTACTGTATATGACATGGGCCTGTTTGTTAGAACATTTCTGCAGTGGTTTGCAAGTGTCAAATTGTAAAAGTAGATTTTTCAAAAAAGAAATAAACAATATCCTACTTAATAATAATAATCATCATCATCATCATCATCATCATCATCAATATTATTATTAAAGTAGGATTTTTTTTTATTTCCTAATAAATAATAAATATTAAATTTCATTTCTTAATAAATCGCCTCATTATTTATTTATTCAGATGATTTATATATGAGATTAGAATACGTGTTAGCTTTTGTTAGTGATATTATGTTTTAGAATAGACTATGTAATGTTCTCAATAATATTTGTAAAGGAAACACAGGCTCTATATGTGCCATTTACATATATTTCAATTAATATGGAAAACGAGTGCTTGTTTTTATCAAAACTAATATTGGATTTTATTTTAAATGCGTGTGCGTGTAAAGCAATATAATTTGCACAAAGAAAATATGGGGTTCTTCTCTAAAAAAGGTACTCCACCCCGCTTAGAGCATTATTATGGGCATTTTACCTTATAACTAACGTGGTTCAAACGATGGATCTGCGACAGAGAAACTACGGGTTTTGGGAAACACTCGTCACTACATCGTTCTTTTCCCAACCGATGCATCATACTATGATAGTTCAGCTGCGAGTTACGTCGTTGTTTGGGAAATGCACCCCAGGCCAGCTTGCTGTGGACTGATTGACCCACCCTCCTCTGTCCCTAAACCCAACCGATAGTGTTTTCAAAAGCAGTCTTGGAAAAAAAAAAGCTTTTGGGGGCACGCGATTTCATCGCGTTTTTAGCCTGTTGCTTATTTATTTATTTAATTATATGTTTTTGCTTTTGTTTTACCTGGTTTCTGGATCCGTTTTTCACCAGTCTCAAACCCCGTCATCGCGAAGTCATCTCGAAATCCATCAGTGCATGCGGCGAACTACTGGGCAAACTGGTAACACCGGAAAAGCTGTCCACATGGAGGTAAGTGGTAGCGCAAAAAAAACAGAAGCCGGCGGCGGCATCATATCGCCCCATATCATTCGTTTTACAGACGAATTTGAGCCAGAGGCAACTCTGGGTACATATTTCACAGTCTCCAGAAACGTAGACGGGTATGTATCCACAATGTGCCTGTGTTGAGATTTGCTGATAAGTCTAGTTTGCATCTTTAAATGGAAACATAGCTACTGTTTATCTGGATATAAACATTACGATCATGATTTTATATAGTATTACAGTACACTGTGAGTGTATATTAGTACCTTTAGTTGTTCTCTTTTGGGATCTCAAACTGTGATGCGTAACAACTGGATAGATGCTTATTCAAAGTTGTTTTTTTGTCTGGATTAAAATGAAATAGAAGGCACCCGAGGTCTTTGTATGTGGAGGCTCCACGAAGCACTGGTGAATAATTAAAGTGATAAAGGCAGGAAAGAGGCTAAAGAGTCTCGAAGGTGCTGTGTTCCGGTAAATCTGGAGGCGATGGGATTGTTTCTTGAGGATCTGGTCGTGGTTGGAAACCCCGGTCTTCACCATCCAGACTCTTCCGACAGACTGGGCAGGTGTCGTGCTGATAAAAACACAAAAAGGTAATGAATGAGGACCATTTCTGATGGGGGGGATTTGTACTTTGTGTAATTTTCGGGGAAAAGATAGTCTTAACTGCATGTTTAGAGGCTTTATTAAAATTCTGTCTTATATCTTATATTTAAAATTGTGATTTTAATCTCAAAAGTGGAAACTGCAAGACACCTTATTATATTTTTTAATAAAAATGTCAAGATTTTTAAGTGTATTTCTAGCAAATCTTTGTTTATGTATCACAACTATTTACCCTTTTCTCAGAATTTTTTGCAAATATGTAAATTCTCACTTCATTTCTGTGGAATTTGTTTACAGATTACAATTCTGGCTTTTTTTAACTGTAAATTTAAGTTTACATTTCACAATTCAGGCTATTTCCATTTATAACATTATAAATCATTGTTTATTTCATAAGCTTTCTCGCAATTCTGAGTTTAATTCTTGCAAAAAAAAAGTCAAAACTCCAAGTAAATAACTCAAAATGTTAAGTCATGAACTCAGTTTTGAGGGGGAAAAACCTAAACAGTGTCATGTCAACTCAAAGTTTGGAAAAGACTAACTAATAATTTGGAATTCTATAGCAGAAGACAAGATTCTATTGTGTTAATTAGTGTTTAAAAAAGCTTTAAGCATGAAAGACTTAAAAAAAACATTAACCAACCCTAAACTTTTGACTGGTAGCATAGATAAATTTAGCGCACAACTGCTGTCTAGTTTTCAAACATCATTACCATCATTTCAAACCTGCCAGCTCAAAAATCCATGTTTGTGGTTTGACTGTGTGTAATGTACAGACGAAGCATTACAGCCTCTTCAAGTAATGTCAACCACAAGGTTTATGGTGCTCATAAATCTAGACGTGACATTTTAAAAACCCACTGGGAATTTCCAATTGTGAATTCGTCTTTGGGTTGCTCTACAAACTGACATCGCAACTGACCACCTCTATTTCTACATTCCATGATGCTTTATGTGAATTATGGAAGTGCATTCAGTTAAATTGAAACAATTGCTGCATCCTAATTTGCATACTTTATACTACACCCTAATAATATGTACTTTTTTGTGAAGAAAATTGAGTGTGTTACAGTAGAGTATACATCATTAACTCATTATTCATACTCAGAGTATACTCATTAACGTACCATTGTGTAGTTATGTCCTCTGTCAATCATCTCGAAACATCATCCACACTTCTTTCATATTTAATTTTTTCATATTTCTAATCCTTCGTGGCGTAGATTCAACAAGGTACTGGGAATGTGCCTTAGAGATTTTAGTCCCTATTGACATGGTAGCATCTCGCAGTTGCTGCAGATTTGTAGAATCAGATGTATGATGTGAATCTCCCGTTTCAACACTTCCCAAAGGTGCTCTATTGGATTGAAATCTAGTGATTGTGGAGGCCATTTGAGTAAAGTGAACTCATTGTCATGTTCAAGAAACCAGTTTGAGATGATTCGTGCTTTATGATATGGCGCGTTATTCTGCTGGAAATAGCCATCAGAAGATGGGTGCACTGTGGTCATAAAGGGATGGACATGGTCAGTAACAATAGTCAGGTAGGCTGTGGCGTTGACATGATGCTCAATTGATACTAATGGGCCCAAAGTGTGCCAAGAAAATGTCTCCCACACCATTACACCACCACCACCACCACCAGCCTGAACCGTTGATATAAGATAGGATGAATCCATGCTTTTATGCTGTTGACGCCAAATTCTGACCCTACCATCTGAATGCTGCAGCAGAAATCAAGACTCATCAGACCAGGCAACGTTTTTCCAATCTTCGATTGTCGAATTTTGGTGAGTCTGTGCGAATTGTAGCTTCAGTTTCCTGTTCCTAACTGACAGAAGTGGCACCCGGTGTGGTCTTCTGCTGCTGTAGCCCATCCGCCTCAAGGTTCGATGTGTTGTGCATTCAGAGATGCTCTTCTGCATACCTCGGTTGTAACGAGTGGTTATTTGAATTACTGTTGCCTTTCTATCTAAATTAATTAATAGTCATTCAATCAACTTTCAAATAGTCATTCAGACTGTCTACTTCACTAGTCTCGTGCGTCCACCATGTTTGTAGTTTCCTTACCTGAGTTTGTAGTTCTAATCCAACACGCAATGTATCTAAGCTCTTCAATGGTTTAGGTCATACTTAGCTGATCGTTACCAGTTTGTGAATATTAATGGACAGCTTTCACAAGTCAGGCCAGTAAAGTACGGGGTCCCTCAAGGATCAGTTTTAGGCCCTTTGCTTTTTACAATATACATGCTTCCCCTGCGAGACATTATTAGAAGACATGGGATTAGCTTTCACTGCTATGCAGACGATACTCAATTATACATTTCAACTAAACCTGATGAGATGTCTGAACTGGCTAACCGAGTGTATTAAAGATGTTAACGACTGGATGACCAACAATTTTCTTCTCTTAAACTCAGACAAAACAGAATTATTACTTATCGGGCCAAAATCCTGTACACAGCAGATCTCACAACTTGACCTGCAATTAGAGGGATACAAAGTTAGCGTTAGCTCTACTATAAAAGATCTGGGTGTCATATTAGACAGCAATTTAACTTTTGAAAATCATATATCCCCTGTCACAAAAACTGCCTTCCTTCATCTGATAAATATTGCTAAGTTACGAAGTATGCTATCCATATCAGATGCAGAAAAACTAGTTCATGCTTTTATGACTTCTAGGCTGGATTACTGTAATGCTCTGTTTGCTGGTTGCCCAGCATCCTCTATTAACAAACTTCAGCTAGTACAAAATGCAGCTGTCAGAGTTCATACCAGGTCTAGAAAATATGATCATATCACCCCAATTTTATCCTCCATACACTGGCTGCTTGTTAAGTTTCGTATTGATTATAAAATATTGCTTCTTACCTATAAAGCCTTAAATAATCTAGCTCCTGTTTATCTAACCAACGTCCTGTCTTGCTACAACCCAACCCGCTCTTTACGATCTCAAAACTCAGGGCTTCTAGTAGTACCTAGAATAGCAAAATCGAGTAAAGGAGGTCGAGCCTTCTCATTTATGGCCCCTAAACTCTGGAATAGCCTCCCTGATAATGTCCGAGGCTCAGACACACTCTCGCAGTTCAAAACTAAATTAAAGACCTATCTTTTTAGCAAAGCATACACTCAGTGCATTGCATAGCGGTATGACGCATGAGTGTGCCCCACACAGGATTTTGCTTCTTGTTTTTATACACTATGAACAGCAGCTAGGCTAATTATTCTCCTTATTCTGTATTTCCACCTGGGGGTACTCATCCCGAGGCCCTCAGACTATGCAGTGCCACTGATGTGATCCAAGACCACTGACGAGATGATCCCAAGGTTTTCATAATCCTGGACCAGGCCGTATCCTGAGCAGCTGCTGTGGTGGTCATGGAAGAGTGGAGAGCATGAGACTGATTGCTGTGATGCTCCAAGGACAGACAAGTCTTCGCTGAGGTCCAGCTTCCTGCACCTAGACTGCAGCTCTGCACAAGACGTTTGGCCATAGGGGAAATGTTCGTGCCCAACTGAGCCTGGTTTCTCTCGAGGTTTTTTAAATTCTTCACTTTCGCCAATTGGTGAAGTTTTTTCCTCGCCGCTGTCGTCTCTGGCTTGCATGGTTCGGGATCTGTAGAGCTGCGCATCGATGGAATTGCTCTGCAGTGTTTGGACTCTCAGTAGTGAATTTTACCCCACACTGAACTGAACTTAATCTCTGAAAACTGAACTGACACTGTTTCAATTCACTATAATCTTCTATGTGAAGCTGCTTTGACACAATCTACATTGTATAAGCGCTATACAAATAAAGATGAATTGAATTGAATGTATTGTGGCCAATATTAGTGGTTAGAGTAGAATAGGAAATCATAAACCATCTGGAAACCTACTCTTCTACATACTACGGTTTGGGACACAATAATTTTATTTTCGAATACTATTTAAGATTGATAGTATGCGAATTGCGACGCAACAAATCAGTGTTATTTTGTTTTGTTTTAAATGAGATGACATTATTCGCCTCACAGTTCATCAATCAAATATTGAAAGGCGGGTTATTAACATTAACAAACTACATAAACTTAAAGCAAGTCTTTCCACAGCAATATTTTGATTGTTGAATATTACTGTACTGCATAAAATGATAAGAGTTTATAATACGGAGCAACAAAACAACTTTGGCCACTTGTGATACTAATGTTGCATTTAAATACCAAGTGAATGAACCAAACTAAAAGTACGAACCATAATTTCAAAGAAAGTAGTCACGTAGAAAAAAAAAGTTGAATATGCTTTGATTAGTCCATTAGTGTAAGTTTGTTTTTCTTCAGTCCACCACTAGAGGGCCTTTCCATATATTTTTGCTTGTTAGTCAACTATAAGTAAAGATTAAGACATAGCTGCCACCATTTATGACAGCAGCCCTAAATTATGCTTATGTTTTCCCTTTATTCTGGTAGTCTGATGGCACACAGATCTGGTTTTCTGAAACTCATACCAGTTGAAGCCAGGGCACAATACAGCTGCTGTGAAAGTAGTGCAGACAGGGCAGCTGTCGGACAGATTCCCCAACAGAAAACTCCTCTCGACACACGGGGCATTCCAGCCGGCATGCTGAGAGACAGAGAGAGACATAGGGGGAAAATATGGCATGGATGAACTTAAGAAGAGAAATGGAGAAAACAACTGTGAGGTGCTGCATGCATGCTAATAAAAGAGAGATTTTATAAACATTTGCTGTTCATGTTTTAAAAAATTTTTTTCATAGTTATATGAGCTTTAAGCTGACATCCCATTGTGTTTCATTGCTAACAATATGGGCTCTATCATACCTTCGGCTCAATAAGGCGCAAGACGTGTTTGGCGCGATTTGTAGCTATTTTCAGACCAGCACAACACCAATTTTCACGTTTTGCACCACGTTGTTTAAATAGCAAATCCATTTGTGCCACTTTGTGGACTCATGGGTGTGCTGGTCTAAAATAGAGGTGTTTTAAGGCACATTGTTGGGGCGTTGTTATTTTAAAGATTTGAAATAGACCGCGCCATTGACCATCTAAAAGCAGGTCTAAAGGCCAGCGCAGAGTGTGTTAGTTATGCGCCTATGTGGGTTCAAACGCTTACACATTGCTTAATACACACAGGATGTGCAGCAATACACAAATATCTTTACATATGAAAAAAATTAAGGAATAAAATGTTACAAAATTATCCTTTTCTACATACATAGAAAAAAGCACTGCCTCCATGCCTTCTTCACCTCTGGAATTTTTTTTTAGTTCATTCATGACAATTTGCATTTGTATAATGTTATTATTACCAGCAGTATTATTTGCATATTTAAATTTGTTTGAATAAAAACAGGTTTAGATTTGTCCACCTGTCGAGTTTTGGAGACGTATACGTCACTATATGGGACATAAGAATAGGACGCGTGTTTGGATATAACTCAGTTTTTTGACCACACTTAGTTATTATTGTTCATTTATCCGTTTGCTGGAAATTAGAACTGAATTTAGAAATAGATTTAAAACAAACTAAATTAAATATGTAGACTGATGCATGTGTTCAGTGGAGTGCGTATAACACTGTTTCCTGAAAGTAAAGGAGTAAAGAGTAAAAGTAAGGAGAAAGTAAAGAGGCCGAATGGAGGAGGCTCTTTCTTTATCCTGGTGCTGCAGATGCTCTTTTTAACTGTTTTCTTGCTAGTGAAGCGTTCAGTTTTTCTACTTACAATAGTCATATAAATAACAAATGAGCCATGGCGCGACGCAACTAACTCTTAAAGGGAATGGGTTTGGTTTAATGCACGTTATGCTCAAAACACATACTTATCCTTAAAGGACATATTCGTCCTTAAAATAGCAAAAGTGGATTCTGACACTCACTTAGTGCTTTTGTGCCATGCACTTTAGACTTTGCGCCTAGACCGTTTAAAATAGAGCCCAATGTATGCACACTAAAAATGCTGGGTTGTTGTAAGATCATCGTTGAGTCAAATATGAACAAACCCAACTGTTGAAATACAAATGTCATTTAAATTTAATTGGAAGAAATAAACTAGCATTAGAGTAAATTACTTTTGAATGTTCTATAAAGCTGAAGTTCCCTGACAAATGCATATATCATTTTCTTTTTTCAGTGTTTTGTGCATTTGTTATTCTGTTGTCACTATACCTATTTTAGTTTTTATTAATACTTTAAGTTAATACTTAAAATTTTTTGTTGTTGTTTTAATTTCGTTTTTTTACCATCTTTATTTTTTTGTTCATTTATATAGTTTTTTATAATTAAATTATATATATATGTATACACTACCTGACAAAAGAACTGTCGTCTATGGCCTATTCTGTTGTTTAAGGCAGGGTTTTTTTTTTACTTTTAGGACACGCGCCCCCCCAAGTTTGTCCAATTTCACTCGAGCCACCCCAGGCACCCCTCCCTCGAGCCAAAATTATAATGCATGCGCAAACATCATTTACATATTACTTGCTGCATTTAAAGTGCGTAGAATTAATTACACTGAAACATAAATACACAGCTTACCTGATTCAGTGTCATGGCTGAGCCTGTTTCTGTAAGGACAACATGCTAATCTGTGATTGGATTCCTGACACGACTAACTGCAAATCATCTTCTATTGTCAATAGGTGTGAGCCAGAGCCTACTTGCTTTTGATGTACGTACATTCAGAAAATGCTGCTTCGCAAAGCCAAGTTCGCAGAGCTCTGACGGTGTGGTTGAGTCGAACATTGAGTACGTATCAGGGCTCGAAATTAACTTTTTTACTTGGTAGCACCGGTGCTCCCAACTTCAAAAATTTAGGAGCACCAAAAAAAATTTAGGAGCACTTAATGGGTGATGGCGCCCCCATGGTGGGGCATGCCCCACAGTTTGAAAACTACAGGTTTAAGGAACAACAAATAATAACTTAGCTTAAACACAATAGCTTATATGAAAGGTAAAGGCCTCTAGATTACGCTTATTTTACCAAAATAAAATAAAAAAAAAATAAAATGACCATGCCTTGATTTTTAATTATTTAATTAGGACAGTAAGGTCTGACTTTGCTTAGACAAAAGTCTTGTCACTTAACAGAAATAATGTCCAGTATAGAATATAAAGTCATGGTGCAGTGGAGAAAGAATTAATATTGTGTATGACTCCCAGGAGCTTGGAGGACTGCATCCATACATCTCTGCAATGACTCAAATAACTGATTAATAAAGTCATCTGGAATGACCTTCTTTGCTTTCAGGAACTTTGATGTGGAGGATGAAGTATGGGAAGGAGCGCTATCCTGCTGAGGAATTTGCCCTCTCCTTTGGTTTGTAATGTAATGGGCAGCACAAATGTCTTGATACCTCAGGCTGTTGATGTTGCCATCCACTCTGCAGATCTCTTGCACGCCCCCATACTGAATGTAACCCCAAACCATGATTTTTCCTTCACCAAACTTGACTGATTTCTATGAGAATCTTGGGTCCATGTGGGTTCAAATAGGTCTTCTGCAGTTTTTGTGATGATTGAGATGCAATTAAACAAATGATTCATGGGAAAAAATCTACTTTCTGACAGTTTTCCAAATGATCACCTAGAAGTCAAGTTATTATTTGTTGCTCTTACAACTGGGATCAATGACAAGACTTTTGTCAGGTACTGTATATTCATTCATTCATTTTCTTTTCGGCTTAGTCCCTTTATTAATCCGGGGTCGCCACAGCGAAATGAACCGCCAACTTATCCAGCACATGTTTTATGCAGCGGATGCCCTTCCAGCCGCAACCCATCTCTGGGAAACATCCATACACACTCATTCACACTCATACACTACGGACAATTTAGCATACCCAATTCACCTGTACTGCATGTCTTTGGACTGTGGGGGAAACCTGAGCACCCGGAGGAAACCCACGCAAACGCAGGGAGAACATGCAAACTCCACACAGATACGCCAACTGACCCAGCCGAGGCTCGAACCAGCGACCTTCTTGCTGTGAGGCGACGGCACTACCTACTGCGCCATTGCGTCGCCCGGTACTGTATATATATAAATGTATTTAATTTATAATAATAATTTAAGGTTTTATTAATAAGTTGAATTACAAAAAATAAGAAACTTTTACATTTCAATATGTATTTGCTTTATTTACAATATAATATATAAGTATATAATAAATATTCATATAATATACAAATTTTACAATGTGAATGAATAGAACTTAAAAATTCTTGTTTATTAATTTAGCCATACATGGTTCATTTAGCATATTCAGTAGATTCCCTTATTTATTTATTTATTTATTTTACCCATATACATTGGTTTCAGAAGTGTTAAGTGACCATAATTCTGCGAAGATTCCCTGTTTGTTGAGATGACCTTCAAGTGGAAATCTTCAAATATTTCTAAACTGATTTGTAGCTCTGCCATCAATAACATGAGGGGGAAAAATGCAAGTGCCTGGAAATATTTTATATGCATACGACATAAATACAATGCACTGTTGACAGAATCACAGAGATTCATCTTGTTTTAACACTTTCCAGTTCACACTCCCTAATCTATCAATCTCGATACAATAGTCTGCCAGGAAAGACAAGAAAAAAAACACTTCCTGGAGGTGAGCAGATGTATCTGAACAGCCGTGTTTTGCTTTTGCACTTAAAGTGTGACTCAGAGGATTATGGGAACTCACCAGCCTGCTCTGAGGAGATGCTAACGGTGGGCAGAGATGAGATCATCTCCTTCTCGGCAGGAGGGGGGCCGCTGTTTTCAGACTGACCAAGCAACTAGAAAAAACAAGGGAAAATGGAGAGTGGAGACCAAGATGCTTCTTTCATTTCAGCAAATGGTCTACAACATGTTTTACCCAACACAAATTTAAAGAGACGGTACACCCAAAAACTGTAAATCTGCTGCTCATTTACTCACCCTCAGTTCATCCAAGATGACGACAAATTTTCTTCAGTAGAACAGTCAAAAAACATACACTACCTGACAAAAGCCTTGTCGTCTATCCAAATTTTAGGAACAACAAATAATAATTTGACTTCTAGTTGATCATTTGGTATCAGAAGTGGCTTATATGAAAGGCAAAGACCTCTAGATTACACTTATTTTACTAAAATAAAATATGATCATGCCTTGATTTTTAATTTTATAATTAGGACAGTAAGGTCTGACTTTGCTTAGACAAAAGTCTTGTCACTTAGCAGAAATAATGTCCAGTATAGAATATAAAGTCATGGTGCAGTGGAAAAAGAATTAATATTGTGTATGACTCCCATGAGCTTGGAGGACTGCATCCATACATCTGACTCAAATAACTGATTAATAAAGTCATCTGGAATGGCAAAGAAAGCGTTCTTGCAGGACTCCCAGAGTTCATCTGGATTCTTTGGATTCATCTTCAAAGCCTCCTCCTTAATCTTACCAAAGACATGCTCAATAATGTTCTTGTCTGGTGACTGGGCTGGCCAATCCTTGAGCACCTTGACCTTCTTTGCTTTCAGGAACTTTGATATAGATGCTGAAGTATGAGAAGGAGCGCTGTCCTGCTGAAGAATTTGCCCTCTCCTGTGGTTTGTAATGTAATGGGCAGCACAAATGTCGTGATAGGCTGTTGATGTTGCCATCCACTCTGCAGATCTCTCGCAAAAATTAGATTTAGGAACCAAACTGCTGTGAATGTACTGTTTGCTGAGGATTAAAGCCTGATTTATACTTTTGGCCGAGTCCGCAACACAAGTGTGTATCCAAGCTAGCTGCATGCTTAATGCAAATCCTTATATGCAATAAAAATTATAATAACAGTCACACTTTACAATAAGGTTTCATAGGTTAATGTATTTTTTACTAACATGAACATGTAAGGAAGGAGTCGTCACAGTAGCACAGTGGGTAGCACGATCACCTCACAGCAAGAAGGTCGCTGGTTCGAGCCTCGGCTGGGTCAGTTGTCATTTCAATGTGGAGTTTTCATGTTCTCCCTATGTTCGTGTGGGTTTCCTCCGGGTTTCCCCCACAAGTCCATGGGTAAGGTAAATTGTCCGTAGTGTATGTGTGTGTATGAGAGTGTATGGGTGTTTCCCAGTGATGGGTTGCAGCTGGAAGGGCATCCGCTGCATAAAACATTTGCTGGAAAAGTTGGCGGTTCATTCCGCTGTGGCGACCCCAGATTAATAAAGGGACTAAGCCGTAAAGAAAATGAATGAATGAATGAAATTACATTTATTTATTCATTTAGTAAGTTTCCGTACTATTATTATTTTATTTATTTATATTTACTTATTTATTAACATTTAAAAGTATTTATCTGTCATGTTAAATATGTACATATTTATTTATTGGTTGTTGTTCTTGCAGTTCTTGTTTTCTTTTGTAATGTATCCAAAAATTGTATAAATAAAACATTTTAAAAAGCCACTGGTATTAATTTTGTTTTGTTTTATATGTTTTTTAACTCTAGTGTTCGATATCCATTTTATAAATCACCAAGAACCAGTTTCAGCAACAAAAAAAAAATCTTTAGCATATCGTACTAAAAAAAGACCTCCATCTTGTATGGCCTGAGGGCGAGTAAATTATCAGCAAATGGTTATTTTTGGTTGAACTGTCCCTTTAATTGTCAGCAGGCAAAACACTGAGGAGACTAATGAGGCTAAGTGCATGAGTCATATAACTGGATGATGTCAGAGATGACAGCGTGACTAACCTGTGTTACGACCGCATCCAAACCTCCTTGTCCCCAAGCATAATCTCCAGGGTTTGAGTGCAGTGCGCTGGACCTGAGGAACAGGTTATTGATAAATCAACAGAGACATTGATTTAATATATGCAAAATCAATGTAATTGTACACTGAAAAAATATGTCTGCAAAATTGTTGCAAACAATAATGTGTTGAATTTAAACAAACAAATGAAAATTAGTAATGTTCAACTTAATTTGTTTAAATTCAGCCCAAATAAATTGTTTACAACCACTTAACTTAAAAAATGTAGTAAATCCAAGGAATCATCTCTGAATAATTTTTTTTCAGTATAGGAAAAAAGTGTTACTTGAATATCTTTTGCTGGTTTCTGAACAACATTTCTATCAGATAAAATGAGGTAATTTTCTGAGTACTGGGTTGCGGCTGGATGGGCATCCACTGTGTAAAACATACATTTCGCTGTGGTGACCCCTGATAATCAGTGACTAAGCCGAAAAAAAGTTAATGAATGAATGAAAATGAGGTAATGGGTTAAGTGTATTGGTAAAACTGATCCAAAATCTGACTGATTGACTGATTAAAGTGTTATTTTGGTGGAATCTTAGTAAACCCTTTTTAAACATACCATGAGGAGGTTTGGGGACCTGCACTGTCTGAATTGGAAAACAGACCTGCAAGGAACTGCTGGACAATCCTTAGGGAAAGAAAAAAAAGAGCATCACTGCATCTAAAAAGTACTTTAACTATCTTTACTACCTTTAACCAACTTTAACATCAGAATATCTGCCTTAGTAATAAAAATGTGTTTAAAAAATGAGGGATTGAGTAGACGTGAATATTTGAACAAATGTAATCATTCATTCTAAAAAATTTAATTTAATAAGAAAAATTCTTGGAAATATGATGATTTATTTTAAAATAACTTCCGATAGATGAGGGGGAAATTATGTTTAATTTATTGCAGTGATTCTCAACAGGGGGTCGCGTCATATTTTTTTACATTTTTTAGCAGTGGACAATTAGAGCATTTTATTTCCTAGCTGACCAAAAAAGTGGACAAATTTGCAATTCGTCCTCCACAAAAAAGAGTAACAAATAACCTGCAGGTATTAAATCATAATAGCCTATATTACTTTTTTCTTTATACACCAGTGTGAATACTGATATTTTTGTTATTGAATTTCAAAGAGGGCCAATTTAAAGGCCAAAGGCTTTCAACGTTTTTCAGTTACAAATGGCCTACTGATGTTTCACTTTTATATTTTACATTAGGCTATTATTTGTGCATAAACATATGTACATATTGTAATAAACATAATGTTTGAAAACAACATTTTTTGTCATCCTTACTGCAAACTTATAAGAGCGATAATATCATTAAATGGTGGGGGTGGGGGGGTTTACAATACTTTGCAGGGGAAAAGGGGATCTCAGGCAAAAAAATGTTGGGAACCACTGATGTATTGTGTAAATGTTACCAGTTAATGCCAAGATATGTCTTCATAGATCTTCTTTAATGCCCCCTGTGCATTTAAATCTCAAAATATGCTGTGTTATTAAATCTATTCATAAAAGTAAAATGCCTAAAGTATATTTATTTCATTTAATATTTATTTATTTATTTTGGTGTAATTTAGGATTAATTCTGAACTTTGATAGGATGTAACTCAGAGTTTTCCATAAGAAAAATTATTGGAAATATGATTTCTTTAAAACAACTTCCCATAGATGGTGGGGGGGGTTATGTTTTAATGTATTGTGTAAATGTTACCAGTTAATGCCAAGATATGTCTTCATAGATTTTCCTCAAGGGGGCGCATTTAAATCTCAAAATATTCTGTGTTATTAAAGCCATTCGTAAAAGTAACATACCTAAAGTATATTTATTTTATTTAATATTTATTTATTTTGGTGTAATTTAGGATTAATTCTGAACTTTGATATCATGGAATTCTGATTTTTACATACAGAACATTTTTGGAAATATGATTTTGTTTTTAAAATAACTTCCCATAGATGGGGGAGATTTATGTTTAATGTATTGTTTAAATGTTACCAGTTAATGCCAAGATATGTCTTCATAGATCTTCCTCTGGGGGACCCATTTAAATCTCAAAATATGCTGTGTTGTTAAAGCGAAAAAGTAAAATGCCTAAAGTAGATTTATTTAATTAAATATTGATTTATTGATTTATTTAAGTATAATGAATTGAGTAAAATGAATTATAATGAGTTATAATTGAGTATAATGAATTATAATGAGTATAATGAATTAGGTATGAATTAAGACTATTGAATTTAAATAGAATTGAACTAAATTGCATATTTGAATAAATAGAAATTCAGTAGAAATATAGTAAAAAAAAATATCTAAACATTATTTAATCAAGATATAAGAAAAAAATAGGAAAGATAACATTAAAAACTTGTAAACAATAATTATAATTATAACATTTTGATAAATATTAACACTCATTTCTCATACAACGTCATAAATATATAGTTAGTGAGAGGGACAAACTCCCAGGATGGCAAAAATGTTTAAAAGCTACTTTATATGCTGGTCTGCCTCTAAACCAAGTCTAAGCCAAGCCTGTTATAAATATAACTTAGATGGCAAATCATATTAAAGTAGGTTTCACTGAAGCAGTGTACAAATCCCATAGGATGTCATGTGGACCACAGCTCACATAATTCCACACTGTTGGCGCCATCAAAATATGGCGTTGTTTGTTGTGAATATGCACCCTTTAGTGGTGAAAATTACATACTGTCCCTTTAAAGTATTAAAATGAAACATAATTAATAGGATAATATGCAATAATATAATAAGAATAGACAACAAAAAAATAAAGAGTAAATATATGATCATTTGCTTTTGGTAGAGTTTAACATCTGAGCATGTGGATAGTTTAATTAGAAATATCATTTATTTTGAGTTTTTACTTGACTAATCTGCAGTGTTTAATAATTAAATTCAGGACTGCTTATTTTAACCTCCATATACAAAAATGGATTTAAATCAATCAAAGTTTAAGCATGTTCTGGTGAGAGAAAGGCCATAATCAAGTCTTGAACACTAGGGGAAGTAAGCATACATTCACTTTGATTTATATACTGAATGTGTTGAAATATGAATATATTGTCTAATCACATTCTGTTAGGATTTAAGTGAATAATGTAGAAATAGAAATCATAAATCTTTGTTCATTTGTATCGGTTGTATTTAACTTTGCTTGTCATATTTTAAATGATATTTTATGCAGATACGCTCCTCTACAGAATCAATCGATCTAAAACTATGATTTTTTTTTTACAAGCTATTCAAGTCATTTGGTGAAATAGCATTTTTATCACAATATACACTAACCGGCCACTTTATTAGGTACACCTTCCTAGTACCGGGTTGGTCCCCCTTCAGAACTGCCTTAATCCTTCGTGGCACAGATTCAAAAAGGTACTGGAAATATTCCTCAGAGATTTTGGTCCATATTGACATGATAGCATCACGCAGTTGCAGCAGATTTGTCGGCTCCACATCCATGATGTGAATCTCCCATTTCACCACATCCCAAAGGTGCTCTATTGGATTAGGCTCTGGTGATTGTGGAGGCCATTTGAATATAGTGAATTCATGACGTTCAAGGAACCAGTCTGAGATGATTCGCGCATTATGACATGGTGTTATTCTGCTGGAAGTAGCCATCAGTTCTAACACCATCATCAAATTTGCAGATGACACCACAGTGATTGGTCTAATCAGCAACAATGATGAGACTGCCTACAGGGAGGAGATACAGCATCTGGCCACTTGGTGCACCAACAATAATCTGCTCCTTAACACCGACAAGACCAAGGAGTTTATTGTGGACTTCAGGAAGGGACGAACAGGCTCACATGATCCCATCCACATCAATGGGATGGCCGTCGAGCCTGTCTCATCCTTCAAGTTCCTGGGGACCCACATCTCAAAGGACCTTTCCTGGACCACCAACACCTCCAGCCTGGTCAAGAAGGCTCACCAGCGCCTATTTTTCTTAAGGCAACTTAAGAAGAACCAGCTGTCATCAGCCGTCTTGGTGAACTTCTACCGCTACACAATAGAAAGCATCCTGACGAACTGTGTCACAGTCTGGTATGGAAGCTGCTCTGTTGCGGAGCGTAAGGCACTGCAGCGGGTGGTGAAAACTGCCCAACGCATCACAGGGACCACACTGCCAGCCATAGAGGACATTCAGAGGAAACACTGTCTGCGCCGAGCACGCAGTATTCTTAAAGATTCCTCTCACCCTGCTCACAGACTGTTTTCTCTCCTGCCTTCTGGCAGGCGTTTCAGGCTCCCCCGGACAAATACCAGTAGACTAAGGAACAGCGTTTTCCCCAGAGCTGTCTCCCTTTTGAACTCTGCCCCCCACTGACTTTTTGCCCCCTAATACACCCCCCACTCTCCTCATAACTTATACTCCTCATAATCATTGCACTATTTAAAAATTGCACATATTCATTGCACTGATTCATTTATTTAAACTGTACATACCCACTGCACATTTGTAATTATGTACATACCAACTGTACATATACATTTGTAATTGTTTATCTATCTGCAAACTTCTAATTATTAATAGCAACCTGTACATATATCCATCTATTGTAAATCTCTGTTCATAGCTAATACAACCTGTATATATGGTTCAAAGTACATCCATCTGTAAATATCACCATAGTTTTTCTATAACTGCACTTTATAACTTATACCTGCATCCTGCATTTGCTGCTATTGCACTCCTGGTTAGACCTAAACTGCATTTCGTTTCCTTGTACTTGTACATGTGTAATGACAATAAAGTTGAATCTAATCTAATCTAAAAAATCAGAAGATGGCTACACTGTGGTCATAAAGGAATGGACATGGTCAACAACAATACTCAGGTACACTCTCAGAAATAAAGGTATGCAATCTGTCACTGGGGTGGTACCTTTTCGAAAGGTACAAATTTGTACCTAAAAGATCCATATTAATACCTCAAGGGTGCATATTTTAATACCTACAAATTTTAGGAGGAACGCTTTTGTACTTTTTAGGTACTAATATGTACCCTTAAGGTATTAATATGCACCTTTTAGCTACAAATTTTTACCTTTCGAAAAGGTACCACCCCAGTGACAGATCGCGTACCTTTATTTCTGAGAGTGTAGGCTGTGGCATTGACATGATGCTCAATTAGTACTAATGGGCTCAAAGTGTGCCAAGAAAATATCCCCCACACCATTACACCACTACCACCAGCCTGAAACCTAGATACAAGGCAGGATGGATCCATGCTTTCATGTTGTTGACGCCAAATTCTGACCCTACTATCGGAATGTCGTGGCAGAAATCGAGACTCATCAGACCAGGCAACATTTTTCCAATCTTCTATTGTCCAATTTTGGTGAGTCTGTGTAATTTGTAGTATCAGTTTCCTGTTCTTAGCTGACAGGAGTGGCACTCGGTGTGGTCTTCTGCTGCTGTAGCACATCCACCTCAAGATTGGACGTGTTGTGCGTTCAGAGATGCTCTTCTGCATACCTCGATTGTAACAAGTGGTTATTTGAGTTACTGTTGCCTTTCTATCAGCTAAAACCAGAAATACTCAGACCAGCCCGTCTGGCACCAACAACCATGCCACGTTCAAAGTCACTTAAATCACCTTTCTTTCCCATTCTGATGCTCAGTTTGAATTGCAGCAGATCGATGTGACCATGTCTACATGCCTAAAAGCACTGAGTTGCTGCCATGTGATTGGCTGATAAGAAATTCGGTTTAACGAGCAGTTGGACAGGTGTACCTAATAGAGTAGCGGGTGACTGTATACCACAGTAAATGAAAATATTGCAATGTCACTACACTACATCACTACACACCCCTCCACAGCCTGTCCCTGATCCTGTCTGGAGTTTGTCTGTGGGCTGTTTTGTTGAGGCTCGGTGCAGTCTGACAGACTCTCGACAGACACCACAGGTCCAGCCGTCCCAGAGGCAGGATCAGCAACTGCTGGCTGGAGCCCGGAGCTGCGGAGCGCGTCTGTGACCGCGGGCTCGGAGAGCAGGGCTGAATGCTCCATGAAGAGCAGCTGCCACAGCTAAAGCAAAGACAAAAGACTCATTGAAAGCTATGACTGACACCCCTTAAAGGGACAGTTCACCCCTAAAATTAAAATTTGCTGCTAATTTGCTCACCGATGACCATATAACATGTACAGTTGACTTAAAGTCACAATCATTAGCCCTCATGTGAATTTCTTTTCTTTTTCAAATATTTCCCAAATGATGTTTAACAGAGCAAGGCATTTTTCCACAGTATTTCCGATAATATTTTTTCTTCTGGAGAAAGTCTTATTTGTTTTATTTTGGCTAGAATAAAAGCAGTTTTTAATTTTTTTAAAAACCATTTTAAGGGTCAAAATTATTAGCCCCTTAAGCAATATTTTTTAAGAACAGAACAAACCATCGTTATACAACGACTTGCCTAATTACCCTGACCTAATTAACCTAGTTAAGCCTTTAAATGTCACTTTAAAGTGAATACTAGTATCTTGAAAAATATCTAGTAAAATATAATTTACTGTCATCAAGGCAAAGACAAAATAAATCAGTTATTAGAGATGAGTTATTAAAACTATTATGTTTAGAAATGTGATGAAAAAATCTTCTTTCCGTTAAACAGAAATTGGGGAAAAACATATACAGGGGGGTTATTAATTCAGGAAGGTTAATAATTCTGACTTCAACTGTAGGTCAAAAAACAAACAGATTTATATATTTGTAGTCTTTGGTGATTCATAAAATAAATCTAGAGCTTGAAAGTCAAAAAGACATACACAGACAAAAATAAATGAAAGCAACACTATGCAAGTTTCTCTCGTGGCTCCCCCTTGTGGTTGATCATCGCAACTGCCTGTTAGTAGTCTATAAAACCGTGGATATGTAGACTAACCTGACGGCAAGGGTATAAGCTGACACCTTATTTAAAAACAATGTCCATGGACCAGGTAAATTAGCCCGTGTTACATTACACTATGCACAACCAATATCATCACATGACAACCAGTTGCCTCTTAAAGTCGCCATGAAATTATTTTGATATGTACAGTTGAAGTCAGAATTATAAGCCCTCCTGAATTATTAGCCCTTCTATTTTTCCCCCAAATTCTGTTTAAGGGAAAGAAGATTTCTTTTATATTTGCCATGATGACAGTACATAATATTTGACTAGATATTTTTCAAGATACATGTATTTAGCTTAAAGTGACATTTAAAGACTTAACTAGGTTAATTAGGCAGGTTAGGGTAATTAGTAAAGTTATTGTATACCAATGGTTTTGTTCTGTAGACTATCAAAAAAAATATATAGCTTAAGAGGGCTAATAATATTGACCTTAAAATGTTTTTTTTAATTAAAAACTGCTTTTATTCTAGCCAAAATAAAACAAATAAGACTTTCTCCAGAATTTTTTTTATTGGAAATACTGTGAAAAATTCCTTGCTCTGTTAAACATCATTTGGGAAATATTTAAAAAAGAATTCATAGGAGGGCAAATAATTTTGACTTCAACTGTGTATAGTAGTTTTTATTAACTTAAACAATGTATCTGTGCACTTCATTATTTTGCAAAGATTAATTTGCTCTCATAAACTTTAATCAAATATCATAACCTTGCTGCAGTTTACTACAAGGTATTGCACTTAAGTTGCTTTTACGATAATTCATTAATTAATTAATGGCACACACGTCTGGACCCCAAGGCTACTACATTGTTTTAGATGTATGTGTTTTTTTTGCCTCTCAAAGCTATTGACTGGAATTTTATGAATCATCAAGGACCTCCAAAAATGTATTTTATATTCTACTGAAATAAAAAGTCACCTCCATCATGGTGAGTAAATTAACAGTATGGTATAAAAGTAAAATATTATACCTCAGCAAACTGTGAGGTCACGTCATCACTGCCTATCCCAGCAGCACCATCCCGATTCTGAAGAAGACTAATGAAACATGTTTTACTCATTGTAAATGACAAACATCTTAATTAAAATAATGTGCAGTAATATGGAAGACCAAACATCTAAAATGTGAATAAATACAAGGACATTATTTTTTATTGGTATTAATTAGTAAATAATTTCAGCATTTTTCCTCTTTAATTATTATTCTTTCTTGAATTTCTTATTTTTTTTAATTTTTGTAAGTTTGGTTCTCCATAAAACAACAGTAACAATCTTTTTTTTTATTACTTTTTTACTAGCATAAATACAAAACTTACCTGAAGTTTTCTGACACCTCTTCAATAAAGCCAGACTCACATCTGGGACATACATATTCCTGTTCAAAAGATTAATAAACAAAGGTATATTACGTCAGATAATAAAGGGTCTATCATTAGATTTTAATGTGTGACATTTTAAACAACTTAAAATCACAAACTCGGACCTTTAAATTTGTTTAAAGTTTATGCTTATTTAATATTTGAAAGCAAGAAGAAACACTAAAATAAAAACAAACAAATATAATACATACAGTTGAAGTCAGAATTATTAGCCCCCCTGAATTATTAGCCCCCCTGTTTATTTTTTCCCCAATTTCTGTTTAATGAAGAGAAGATTTTTTCAGCACATTTCTAAACATAATAGTTTTAATAACTCATTTCTAATAACTGATTTATTTTATCTTTGCCATAATGACATGTTATTATATTTTACTAGATATTTTTCAAGACACTTCTATACAGCTTAAAATGACATTTAAAGGCTTAAATAGGTTAAATAGGCAAGTTATTGTATACCAATGGTTTGTTCTGTAGACAGTATATATATTTCTAGCTTTTATATATTTTTAGCTTATATATTTTTGTAGAAATATAGCTTAAAAGGGCTAATAATTTACCTTAAAATTATGTTTAAAAAATTATTATTCTAGCCGAAATAAAACAAATAAGACTTTCTCCAGAAGTAAAAATATTATCAGACATACTGTAAAAATGTCCTTGCTCTTTTAAACATCATTTGGGAAATACATTTTTTTTTTAAGAATATATATATATATATATAAGACAATGACATTAGCTGTTTTTATGCACTGGTACATTTTACTGTAGTGAATAATGCATTTATTTATTTAACAATAATCTTGTTATATTTTATAGTAAACAAACACTATTGAACACTAAAAAAATAGTTTGTCGGGCACACATTCAATTTATCCTTTCAGTTAGATTTACACAGTAAATGTCACAAAAATAAAAAATTAAGCACAATTTTTTATATATTAAAAAAAGTATTAAAAATACTGTATGGACATTGATGTTTACATAATGAACCTTTCATATCCATGGACCTTTTCATCCCATTCAATGTGCTTTATACTGAAAAAAAAGTACTTTAGTTTATAAACATGTTCTTTAAACTATGAAAAAATAGGGAGCTTTTGACTGTTAAACTCTTTTCGGTTCTTCCAGATAACTTTATTGTATTACTTCTATATGAAGGGATCAGAGATCTTGCCATTAAAGGGTTAGTTCATCCAAAAATTTTAATTCTGTTATTAATTACCCTCATTACCTTAATCAGTGATTCAATAAGAATATTATGAAGTTACAAGAACACTTTAGTTTGTGCTAAGAGTTTAGTGTCAGTATAGGGTGCGCATTTATAAGCACTGTGCACTGATGTATACCCTGGATTAAAGAAAGTGTATTATGTGTGCACAAAAGTATTCTTGTAGCTTGATAATTATCATATTGAATTACTGAAGACATGGACCGTTTTGAGAATCCAGACGGTCTAATATGGAGGATGAGGGAACTCTCAAATTTGATTATTTGGGAACTGTAGAAGATGAACTAAGGTCTTGGGGGTTTGGAACAACATGAGGGTGAGTAATTAATAACATAGTTTTCATTTTTGAGTGAACTAAACCTTTCAATAGCTAAATTTACATAAACTGTGCAGAAATATAAATAGAGTTGTGCCCAACAATTCTGTTTTGTATAAAAACATATGTGACCAGAGAATATAGTTCAACCTTTCTGTTAAAAGAAATCTACCTTTATTATGCTGACATTTGTATGAATGCATTTTCATTTGTTTACCCAAGAGATATAAAAAAGCAACAAAATAATATTATGAAAAAAAAACTTTGACATTGGTTTTCTAGATTTTACTACTAAATTAATATGTATATGCTTTATTTTAATTTATATTAATACACACTTGCTAAGTAAAAATTTTACGAAAAACCATTGAAATTTCAGATCAATAAACGAATCAGATAAATAACAGCAGAGATTTTATGATTTCCTAATGAGAGGAACGCCAATACTTTAATTTAAACTCACCTGTATGGTTTTTTGAGTAAATATTCAATTTAAACAGTAATAAAAAAATTAACAGCTACACTGAAAAAAATATTTGTGCTGCTTGTTCAAACTACTTATTTAAAAAATGAGTTGAAACAACACTATTTTAAAGATTTCTTTGGCACAACGTAATTGTTTTATGTTCAATCTACTTAAATTTGTCACAACGATTACATCAACTTAACCGATTTGTGTTGGGACAACATGAAAACATTGTGTAGAGAATCCAGCATTTTTAACTGCATAATAATACGTTTAAGATATTAAGTGGAGATTAAAATTCTATTAGACAGCTTAATCAGTATATTTGTGCATTACGTTATTTACAAATATTTTACTTCATGTTTTATTTTTATTTACATGACATGCAAGCACCTTTGTGTCAGTCAGCTCGTCCGTCAATGTACTGTATGCGTGTTTCTACTTCAGACGGTCGAGACTGTGCTAAATTTGGCGTCAGTGTAACTCCCAAACTTGGATACCGAATTCCTCGCAACCATGGCATCACACACTCCTTATAACAGTTACACCGCAGTTATACTTAAGACAGTCCTTATCTAGTACCAAACCAATGCGCGTCGACTCATACAGACGCGACATGTATAAGAATTAGATACAGTCATGTAAGTTAGTACTTCTGCAGTAAGTTATGTAAGAAGATAGGCGTTGGGGTTAACATGGGGTTAGCAGAAAAAACGCAGATATAGGCTGGTGAATGAAGGGTCTGTGCACTCACCGGCAGCTTTGGGTCTATTTCACCTTTACAGCAGTGACAGAAGAACCGGTGTCGTGGAGCAGCAGCGGCCTCCGCCATCTTCACTCAGAAACAGCGACTGAATTAACTCTGACGTGACGGAGTGCTGCTGTCAAGGAGACGCGTCAGCCAGAACGATCCACTTTGAGTCTTCAAATACTAAAGTTTCATTATTTTTTCACTTATTCTATAATGGCAATCACGTTACGTCTCTTTGGCATAATTTATTAAATATGATTACACATGAAATCAAAACTAGCCATACTGATTTTGTTAGCTGACATTGCTAGTTTTGTGGTGAACAATTAGTCTGTGCATGTCATTAAGAAAGAAAAAATGGTTTGCTCTTGTAATCTTTAATTGAACTCTGAAATTAAATTCTGATTCTCAGATTACGTCTGCCTGAAGTACTGGGCGTGGTTAATATACTCAGCCACGCCCCTCCAACTGTCAGTTTTGACAGCGCTCTGTCAACAAACAGAAATGGTGAGGAGGTGGTGTCTATTAAGTTGTGATAACTCTTCCGATTCCGAAACCCCTTTCCTGATCTTTCTGAATGAAATACCAATTTCTGTTTAACGGAGAGAAGATTTTTTTTCAACACATTTCTAAACATAATAGTTTTAATAACTCATTTCTAATAACTGATTTATTTTATCTTTGTCATGATGACAGTAAATAATATTTTACTAGATATTTTTCAAGACACTTCTATCCAGCTTAAAGTCACATTTAAAGGCTTAACTAGATTAATTAGGTTAACTAGGCAGGTTAGAATAATTAGGCAAGATATTGTGTAATGATGGTTTGTTCTGTAGACTATCAACATTTTTTTTTTGCTTTGGCTAATAATTTTGTCCCGAAAATGGTGTTAAAAAATAAAAAAATTCCTTTAATTCTAGCCAAAATAAATCAAATAAGACTTTCTCCAGAAGAAAAAAATATTATCAGACATACTGTAAAAATTTCCTTGCTCTGTTAAACATCGTTTGGGAAATATTTAAAAAAGAAAAAAAAATCAAAGGCAGTCTAATAATTCTGACTTTAACTGTATATCACATCCAAAAACCTTGCAGTAGAAAAAAAACAAGGTATGTCATCCACGTTTTATCAATTAATATTTTGTTTCTTTAGGAACTGCGCAACAATACAAAGAAAACGGTTGCAGCTTCCAGTTCATGCTACTTTAATTTATTTATGAAAGACTAACTATTCTGTAGTTTGTGTGTGTGTGTGTGTGTGTGTGTGTTACATTATAAACTCAAAAATAAGTCTTTAAATAAAATACATAGCTTAAATATTTTCCTTGCTGAAATTTCGCTGATTGTTAAATCTTGTCAACTTATTAATAAGAAAAACTGTACATTTCTTTATGACGATATTTTCTTAATGATTGAAAAAAAATTAAAAAAAAAAAAATTCAAACTTCTTGTTACTGTGTTTTTAGGTTCAATTCAGTGGCTTCTTACTTGTATTACATGCATTCAATTAAAAAGCTTAATTTATTAGAATATCTTCAAATTAACGTCAAACAACGTAATATAGCTACATAGCCTACAACTATTTGCTGAGAGAAAGTTAAACGAATAAAGAAGTATATTCATTCGTATAAATATTTGTTCTGCTATACTGATATTGAGTATATCATATTATGTATGAATGCTATTATTAAGGGCAAATCAAAATAACTGAATAATTCGAATAATTATAATTTTAGGTTTTAGAATGACTTTTAAGAATATTCATATTGTTGTACTTACAGAGGCGTTTATTACAACAGCATTAGCATATTTATTAAAAGGGTGGTCCACTACGATATCATATTTTAAACTTCAGTTGATGTGTAATGTAGCTGTGTGAACATAAACAACATCTCTGAATGTAAGACGCTCAAAGTTCAATGCAAAGGGAGACATTGGCTTTTACAGAGTTAGCTTAGCAAAGCCTACAGCGAATAAAATTTGGAAACTACAAAAAAATACATCTGGGTTAGTGAGATCACAAACGATTCAGGTTACGCTCATTCACCATGCGCATACACCCCGTGCAGTGAAGCGGCGTGGCCAGAGGCGCTGTAATGTTATAGCTGAGAAAGCTAAAATGCCGTCCAAATGCTGCTATTTTCACAGAGCTTCTTCTGTCTCTGTATTTGGGCTTCCAAAGGACACAACACAAAGAGAGAAGTGCTTACAATTTAAATTAATTATGTTTCAGAGAATTCTAAAAAATATATAGCTCTAGCATTTGACAAAGGACCGCTTCCAGAATCTCTCCCAGTTCAGTGCTGGATTCGGTTAAAACTCCTCAAAGAGGGAGCAGCTCCAACCATAATAGACGAATCTGTGGATTGTGAGTCACAACCTGTAAGTATTTTTATTTGTTAAAATTGATCAATTACATGCACAGTTTAGCATTAACGGTATGTTGTAGCAAGGACGTAAACAAGGATGTAAACTATGGGAAATGCTGTTTGGCACTGCTAACAATTGAGCTAATATTTATTAGTCGAACCCCTGTAAACACACACAATCTTCACCAGCACTGCAGTTTCTCTCTATGCAGCCGCTTTCCCTGCGTTCTACATCTCAAATAACAAACTCGCAAAAGATATGTGAACGTTTCATATTACTTACACATGCTTATAACCCAAATATATGTGAAAGACACTTGTCAGGTTTTATTTTAGAGAGCAGGCATGAGCTTCAGCCTTTTCATTTTCTGTCTGATTATGAAGGCTCAAACTGATACAGCTAGCAGCTACTCTGACTGACAGTATTTACACATCGGAGGCACAGCGCGTGCTATTAGAGGTGTGACGCTTTATCTGGTGTTGTGGAGCCGATCCACGAATCACATCACATTATGTTAGCTGACCAATCAGAGCCTTTTGAGGGCGGGCTTTTGGAGGAGCTAGGAAATACGACAGTCGTTTTCATGTTAGCTATGTAGGGGTATATAATCAACGTAAGATATGAAAAATAACGTGATTTTTTTTTTTTTACAAATGAAGCATGAGCACACATTGCTTTGCATCTTATTAACACAACCAAGGCTTAAAATATAGTCTGGACCACCCCTTTAAACTTTTTAGCTTTACTAAAGTAAACACTACTTTTGATTCGGATAAGTTATTTAACACAATCTTAAACTAATAAAGCTTTTAAAAAAGATTTAGCTAACGTTACAAACAATGTAACAAATAGAGCCATGTAAAGTGTTACTTATTGTATTAGTTTTATATACAGTTATATACTTAATATACTTTTAAATACATTCTATGCATTTATGTATACAAAAAGCAATTGAGAATTTTTGTCGTTACTATGCCCATTCAAAAAGGCATTTCTTTGCAGCTTATGCATAGACTGTAAAAGATATGGACGTAATATCCGTGACGTCACCCATAGGTTTCTGAACGCTGCAAAAGAAGCTACAAGTAGGCGCGGCCAACCATCGGCTTTTTGTTCGCACGTCATCGCACCAATCACGCGCAAACAAGGGCAAAGAGGCGGAGAGTGAGCGGAGCTACAGACGCATGCTTGATTCTCAGCATTTTGCTTAGACCTGGCTTAGACAGACGTTTTCCTTTGGGAGAACGCTTAATACTTCATTACCTGCGACTTGTTTGTTTTCTGACCACATGTGCTTGGTTGTACACTATATAAATAAAGTGTTTAGACTTTTAAAAACACTGTTGTAACACACTGAGCCACTAAACATTGTTCTTATGACGTTTTTCTACAGAAGGAAAACGCGAATTACTTCCAAACACTTCAAATACAGTCTGTGTTAGTAAATGCAAGGCTATTTATAAAATCCAGGCATAACACTGCATGACAGTGCTTCAGATGACTGTTTTATAGCCTACAGCTAATCAATCTGTCAGATTCTGGAGTGCATTACAGCTCTAAAGAACATTATAAATAATAAATTATCCTAAATAAAACAAATACATTTATAGATATGGTATACAAGTATATAATTTCAAATATAATTCCAAAAGGCAAATGACTGTGTAAAGAAACATTAACCAAAGCAAAAATACAATGTATATGCCGAGCTCTGCGGCTAATTAGCCAGAATCAGCTGAGGTGGCGAGACCTAGCTGTCACTCAAGTGGCCACGCACTTAGTTATGCAGACCTAATATAACTTAATAAAAACTAAATGGATAAGTTATAAAAAAATTCACCCCCCTCACAGTTGTCATGAAGGGTAATCATGGCTATATGCACCAAAGCCATCTTTTGTACCAGGCTGCAAACATGTTTTTATCAGCTGTAAAAACGGCCAATTTACCAATGCAGTCAGAAAGCACTTGGACTTCCTGGAGCCAGCCCCCCCAAGGCCAGTCGATGAATTGCAGTTTTAGTTACTTCTGTATTGGCTTCCCGAGGGAGAGCGAGAGGTTGCCGCTTGAGCTTATGTCAATATTGTGATAATACAATATCATGATAAAAGCAATTTTTACAACACGTAAATATAGCGAGTGAGTCCCAGCGTCAACATCTAACTGCCTCTAAATCGAACTAAACCGAGCCATCCAAATACAAACAGCGTAAGATGCATATTCATGAATTTTAATAAAACAAATAACACAGTGACAAACACAATAACATACAGCAGCAATACAATTACAGTAAAACAACCAAGTAATACTTCCATTTAGGCATATACTATAGTGTAAGACAAAGGATTGTGAAAAAAGTTTGATTCAGTAATCCGAAGCTCTAGTTCAGGAAAATAAGCCATTAGTCAGGTGTCAAAGAGGTAAATACAGTAGTTGAACATGCTTTTTCATAAATAAAAGTCAAAATAAGAAATCCACCGACCAACAGACTAATCAAGTGAATCATGAACCTCTAAACTATGATATTTCTCGACTTCTGAAGAAAAACGTTTGGCAAGTTCAGCTTTATTTTATTTTTTTATATCCCTTTCATGGCCGTTTACAGCTATTTACACACAATAAGGAAGAAAGTCAAAGATAGAGTGAAGGCAGAATGTGGCACGTCTTAGTTGCATCTGCTAAAGAGACCTTACACAAGCTTTAGGGATGTAAAGAGAGACAAACTCTGGGGTCTTAGGTATCTTTAGAATTATCAGTGACTTTTTCTAGCGGGATCATTTCAAATCAAGATCGTTTTTACACATCTGAACTAAACCAATAAACGAAGACAAAAGGAAATCCAATGTAGTTTTACTATCGTTATGAGTTTGTTTAACCTGGTGTGCATGCAAGAGGGAAGTGTGTTGGTTGACTAAGTGTGCTAGAATAAGTCACTTTGTCTCAAGGCTGTTTAACCAGTAATGTTGTTCAACCTCATTTGTTTTCTTCTATCGGGGTGCAGTGAAGGCGCCCTGTGCGGCGGAAACGGTGGCGTTGGTGGCTGCCTGGCGCACAGCCTGATTGGACAGCACACCGGTGGCAAACTCAGCCTGGGCTTTCTCGAAGCTCGCTTCGGTCTTTCTGTACATAGAATGAACCTGAGGGAAGACAAACACAAGCAATTAGCATTCAAAATAAATCTATTGAATAAATGAAAAAAATGAAGCATAAAGTGCTGTTTAAAGCTCCCATGAAATTAAAATATTCAAAAGTATTGGTAGTTTTTAGGATATCTATAAGCTAGTGTGCTAAAAGCTAGTGTCGCCTAAATGGATCAACGGTTTTATTCACGTCACCTCATAATTCAGTTTCTTATCACATCATAACCAATCAAATGCTCTCTAGTATCTGACATGCCCCGCCTCTTTTAAGATGCTTCTCATTTGCTATTCATTTGATGCGCTTGAGCTCAACCACTCTCACTGGCAGAATAATGATGGAACAAAACGCTGTTGGCTGTTTTTAAAAAGGGGGAGGAGCTACATTATGTCCTACCCTTTCTTCGTGTTTCGGTTGAGATTGTCAAACATCAAATAAAAATGCACATTTCAAAGCACTTCACGGGACCTTTAATAGCTTTAAAGGCTGTTCATGCCAAGCATGATAACTGTATAAATAAATATGATCAATTTATTTGCGTCCACACTGACGAATGATAAAAATTGGATTATTTGTAGTTTATGTGATTTACTTGGCATTAACCTCTTGTAACCAGCAGATGTCCACGGTGTGCTACTAGCGCATCTAACCAGTGAATGTTTATTTTAAAATGTAATAATCTAGTTCAAATGAATTTAGTGATCGTATGTAGCAAACTAGTTCGAATTTAGTGAACACGGGAATTTTTAAAACGCCACTATTTTTCTACGCGGTTTCACTGTTTGTCGACACGAAAACAAAGTATCTGGTGATTGAAACAGAAACTTTCAGAAAACTCTGTGTACACAGTATGGTCATGTGGACATTACAACTAGAGTTTTCGCCTCATGACGGCAGCGCGCACGCTGTTTTCTCCTTTCTGATTGGTCAACAAGAGCAGCACAATGGCTCAGTGGTTAGCACTGTTGCCTAACAGCAAGAAGCTCGCTGGTTCGAGTCCGGGCTGGGCCAGTTGGCATTTCTGTGTAGAGTTTGCATGTTCTCCCAGTGTTCGCACGCAAAGTCCAAAGTGATGCGCTATAAGTGAATTGAATAAACTAAATTGGACATAGTGTATGAGTGGATATGTGAATGCGAGAGTGTGTGGGTGTTTCCCAGTTTCCCAGTGCTGGGTTGCGGCTGGAAGGGCATCCGCAGCATAAAACAAATGCTGGAACTGTTGGCGATTCATTCTGCTGTGACGATCCCTGATAAATTTTAAACCGAAAAAAAAAGAATGATTGGACAACACGGCTGGGTTCACACCAAACTCCGAAGACGCAAATGAGGCAAATTCTGCACATTCGTTGAAAGCACGTTGCATATTCCGTGTCGTTCACACCGCAAGATGGTAATCTGCCTTCATTCTCACGTTTGCATTGACTTGTATACAGTTTACTTGCGACAATACTTAATTTTCCCATTTGATGTGAACCCAGCATAAAAGTGTCAGTATCGCCACCTGTTGGTTCGGCGTGACCTTTAAAGGCATCACAGTGTGTTTTTACGTTTTCATGTGGACAGATATTTAAAAAAAAACGAAAGTGGGGAAAACTTTATTTGTTGTTGGTTACTTATAAAATAAAATTGGTTATATTATTGGTTGTTTATAAAATAACCGTGTATATGTGAACTTAATTTAATGGAACATAAACAACAAACTACATTCCCCAACATTTTTAAGGGAGGGAGCACAAATACACTAAAAATAGCAATATAGCTAGGAACTATAATCTCATTTTGGTGTAATAATCAAGAAACTTGATTACTGATATTACACAGCGTGACTGGCACATGCTCCCTATTCAAAATGGTGGTCTCATTGGAAGTTATGCTGGCTGGGGATTATTTTGCAAAGTTCCTCGATTATTACGCATGAATGAGAGCATCGTTCCTTGCCATATCTGCCTAGAAAATAGCAACTTTTCATGTTCCGTTAGTCTTTGTACACAATGTAACTACAGAAAAGTCAAACTTCAAACAGGTAAAATTATCGAAACTCTTTCGTCATTGTTGAGCAAGATGCTAATGGTTTAATTGAATTCAACAAACTATGCTAAGCTAAAAGAGCTCCAGCCAGACCTGGAGATCGGTTAAATGGATTTAAAAATCGTAAAACTCAACTGTTTATCTCAAGGAAAGTTGCAAACTTTTTTGAAAACTATTTTAGTATTCCTTTAAATCCCTAATTTGACAGCCAGTGGATGAGTAAAACGGGTCAAACACCGGATGGGCCACGACACGGCGCATATATAAAATTTGGAAGTATCGCACACAGACACATTCGCATGTTATTTAAAATAAAACTATTCAGATGGCGCTCCGTGTCACGGCAGAAATATGAACAGTGTCCTGAGTCATAGCTGGGCGCCGTGGACAGCTGCCGACTTGTGATGCCAGTGTGCAGAAATCTATGTTTAGAATTCTAAAATGCATGGCGCTGCGTGGCGTCGAGTGGCGCATCCGGTGTGCGACCCCCTTATGGGGCCATTCACATGTCGCATTTTTCTGCGAGTGCAAGTTTGTTATTTCCAATGGAGAATATATTGGGAGCGACGCACACTTTGTGTGTAATATACACACTTCGGTAGACTAATTACTTACACAAACACCCAAACACTGCAGTGCTTTTTAAATTTTCTCCATAAATAAAAGTTGAATCAGAGTTTTGCAGCAATGTTTTGTCAGCTTGTTATGAACCGATAAAACGGTTAATGGTTGCTTTGCAACATAAGACGACAAAGCAACGCAAGCCCAAAACGTGTTGAAAATGGTAAAGGAAGCGATGCGCTCGTGATTTTCACTGGCTTTTAGACGCAATATGTTCCCCTAAAAATCCAACTGCAGCTGATTTACCCTCTTGAGCAGTACTATTCCCATAGCCGCCTGTGCAGTGAAGAGCACAGCGTTCATCATCATGATGCCACCCACGGCCTTACTCTTGCTGAGAGCGGCTAAACTCACGATCCATCCACTGAGACACAGGAAAAAGAGAATATTAGAGAGTAACAAACCAGTAGCCAGATGTACAGATGGAATAACTAAAAGCAGGTTAGCAATATTATTGGCAGATTTGTTGGCACACTCACCTGAAACCCCAACCTGGGATACCAATAGTCATAATAACATAAAGCACCAGCTGGGCGAAGAACACAAAGAAAAATGCAAAGAAGTTGAAGGAACTGTCACTCCTGTTGAGAAACAAAGAATGGAATTGCATTATTATGCTTAAAAACACACTCGGCTGGCATATCAATTATAATCAGAGATCAATAAGAAAGTCTCTTTAAGGCAAGTCAGTTCACTCGGTGGCCATCTTTGAAACACCTCTCGGGCACCTTGCTCGGGCATTCTGTTTGAAAGGTGAAACATCAAATACTCCAAAACTGCTTACCAAGCTTACGATTGAATTTCATATTAGGATTCACCAATGAAATTAAACAACAACTGTGTCTTTAGTTTCATTTCCAAACATCTAAATCACACAAAATCTTCAGAAACTCATGTCTGGTCCAAGCCCCTCCCCCGGAGGATCGTCAGTCTATAGCGATCGGTGATTGGCTCCTGTGCTAGAAGGCAGGGCTTCATTCGCCATATTGACCGTTACACTTTTCCCCATTCTAAAAGATACGAGTGACACATTTTGTGTATTCTAAAGACGTACAAGGCATTTCCCCTCGTTGTCAGACGGCATCTTCTGCCATTTAAATAAAGCCTCGTCATCGCTAAAGTCAAAATTTTCTCTTTCTTTTAAATATATAACCAGCCCAAACAAATGTTATTCACCATAAATGTTTGACACACACACGTAGCCTATTGTACTGTCCCACTAACACATTAATAACTGTGATTTAATAACTGTGACAAAGTGAAAATATAGTGACATTTTGAAATGACAGAAAAACACAAACCGTGGTAAATACAACACACTAAATGAAACATAAACGGCTCGCGATCAGAATCAACATGTAGATCAGCCAGCAGAGTATCAGTAACTGACTTTTATTGGTCATTTTTGTAAATTGCATGACTTACACACCTGTTAAGTTTCATGCCAGTAATCTGGTTTGCTCTATGATGCAGTGAAGTATTGCGTTTCTGACGACAGACACGTGAACTAGGAGAACGTTTTTCTCTCGTGCTTGAACCACATCTGACAGATTTTAACGGCTTAAACACACCTTTCTAAGTTGTGTGTCACAAAAACACTCCGTAATCCACTCAAAACACTATTGAAACCCATTTTCGGAGTGCAAATTACCAGTTGTAAACGTTGTAAACGGAAGTTCTAAACAATCCACCGGAAGACGATAGTCGCTATGGCGCCCTCCATGCAGCAGCCAAGAAAAAGGTCTATAGTCTTTGTCAATAATGTGAGCATTTGAGCTGAATTTGTATAAATTATTTAGTGACAAAATGTTTAGAGGCACTGCTGTATCTAACTTAAAGTCTGACTGATTTAAAGTCTAAACTGACAATTTTTATTTTGCAGGCACACATTGTTTTCTTTATGTAAACAATTAATGAGTGCAAATTAACACACTAAAAAATGTTTGTTTTGGTAATCAACGTTTGACTTTTTGCTTCCGCGTTTGGAGTGGCAATCCTTCTCTGTTGACGTCAGTTTGATGGCTTCAGGCACAATATTCTCAACCACGCCCCTCTCACCATTAGTTTGCTATGAGTGAATGGTGTGCAAATGAAAGCCCCGCCCTCCTACTGAATAATCAATTTCATTTACATGTATAAAGTACAAGATTATACAAAAATAAGTGCATTCATGAGCACTGTGCACTAGGGGTGTGACAAAATCTCGTATGACAAGATCTCACGAGACTAAATTTCGACAAGATTTCTCATCGAGGTGAAAAGTTGTCTCGTGAGTTGTGACGTTATGATGGAGCATGAGGCTGAAATTAGCATTGAAGATTGGAGGCAGGATTGGATTTGAACTGCAAATCAAGTGCTTTGCACACACCTGGCAACCCAGGGTGTCCTCAGAGTTGCACGTGTCACTTGGTTGCTTGGGCGAGAAGCCAGTTAGTAGAGTTTAAAGCTAAATATAGTGTCTAAATGTCCTTTATGGCATAGAATTCATTAAAATAGAAGTAAAATACCATTTATTACATTCAAAAAAATAAATAAATAAAAAATTGTTTTGTAGTTTGTGATTTTTTTTTTCAGTTAACTTAAAATCTATTTTTCGTTCATATATTAGCAAATATTTTGTTAATATTTAAAATTATTAAAAAACTATTTTCCATTCACACAGGCTATTAGCAAAATATTTTGCAGTGTTTGCATGCCCTTTACTCCATAGAAATCATTAAAATAAAAGTAAAATAACATTCATTACAAGTTTATTTTTTTAAAAAAGCACCTAAATAGTTTTGTATCTGATTTTTTTTTCAGTTAATAGTGTAAAACTCTCGACTCTTGTCGTTCTCGTGAACCCAATCTTGTGTCTTGTCTCTTCTCGTGGAGTAAGCATCTCGGCACACCCCTACTGTGCACTGTTGTATACTCCACACACCAACTTTTTCTATTTGAAACAAAGCACAGATGTTGATCTGATGTTGAATCGGGCCTACTTATTCCAAGGTTAAGCCAATGAGAAGCAACGTAATGAACACACCAAGCCAACTAGCCGGACGGACGCTGACCGAAGTCTCATTGAAGTCTCAACTACTGCATCATCCAAGAAACAGTTTGGATGATATACAAACTAGTATGGGTCCAGCGTGTTTGGGAGACTGGACTTGATGTGATGTATGATTAACCTCTCAAAGCACTTCATCATGACTGCAGTCAGTGCTATTGGATGATTTCCTATCAGACAGGACACAGTTGACTATTTTGGTTCTGGAACTATGGATTGTTAGCAGCCCACAAACCTCCGCTGTCATCCATGACTTCTGGTTGGCATGTGTGGTGATGGTCTTGCATGTTCCTTTAAACATGTTCCTGTGTCTGTGTCTTGAAAGCAGTTCTTCAGTGCTGATGTAGCATTGTCTGGTCATCCATGATCTGCTTTTGAACTGGTTTGGCAAGTTTGGGACGTGGTCTGTATGCTGGACTTAGCATTACAGAGATGTGGTCAAAGTAGCCAAGATAGGGGCTACTCTGTTGTATAAACAAAGTCCAATGTGTTGATTCCGCTTGTTGCAAAGTGTACATGTTGGCAGAACTTTGGCGAAACTGTCTTTAGGTATGCATAGTTGAACTCACCTACTGATTTGTAATGATGAATAAGCCATCAGGGTTGTTTGTTGCTTGCTAATGCTCCTGTACAACTTGCGAAGACTTCGCACAGTCACATATCCTTCGCCATACCCTGGATGCACATCACTAGGATGCATATTGCAAGAATTGTGATTGCTCAGCTTGGTAGTGGTGACAAGTTTGGATGGGATCAAAAGCCATGGGAATGGAGCGAGGTCTGTGGCACGAGTACTTAACAAGCGTCAACCCAGATGGGATGCTTCTGTTTTGTGCCTAATTTATGATTAAAGTTGTTGAACATTTGCCAGTTCTGACCTCTTTCTTTCTTAAATGAAGTGTGAGTTTAAGCTACTTCTACAGTAGCACTGTATGCTTTTTCAGCATAAACCCAAAACACAGTTAAAGAAACTCAACACAGTGTAATATACAAACCCCACCACCTGCTAGCATTTCAAATGTGTGATTGCAGAGCAACACAGACAGAAGTATAAATGCTCTTAATGGCGTTGGCTATAGGGCTGCACAATCAATTGAAATAGCGATCGTGATTCAGCAGAAGCTGCAATTCTCATGTACATGTTGTCAGGTAAACTCGGTTCTGTGATCAGTAGTAAATCTCCTCCGAAAGCCTGAGGCCACTCTCGTGCTGAATTTTTAGTGATTTGCACATGGGGGAATGTAAACTGCGACAATAAAAAAGGCTGTGAACTCCCTTGTCAGACAGATGTTCAACTCGATGTTATATTCAGATGCTTTCCTAACTGCTGTTGTTTATTATTGTGCATTATACAGATTGCTTATTTTGATATTGAGAAAAAAAAGTGTCCAGCATGTATTTACTGTACTAGCCGGCAGCTAGCTCTCTGCAGTGTCAGGATATTCGCTAACAGAGAGAATATCAGGTCCTTTATTATTTTTAAATGCACTTACTACTTTTATAACAACTGTTTTGAAAAGAAATTAGGTTTCACTCATAGGAAGAGACTATGTTGGTACCTACCTGAAGGCTTTGTACACAGGCCTGTACCAACAGACGAAGGAGCAGGGGGTGAAGAGGAGAAACCAGAGGATGGCAAGACCAAAGCCCACTCCATTACCGGGATCCACACAGAAGACGGCCAAACAGGAGATGAGGTTAATGAGCAAAGTGCATGCTGTGACTACAAGATGAGAAAGACGAGAGAATTGGGGAAAAGAGGAGAGAAAAATAAGAATAAAGGAAAACTGCAGATTGGAAAGTAAAAGCACACGCTGATGTAGTGGCTGACCAATAAACTTGACAAACTTGATGAAACTAAAGCAGGTGTTCAAATATTTTGATCAGTATTTATTTATTAGTTAGTTTATCTGTTATATGAACATTAAACTTTACTTGTCAAGCTTAGCTTGTCAAGATGTTTTACAAAAAAATACAAAATAAATAATATATTAAGACACATGAAAAATAATTCAAATCAATCAGATTACAGATTTTAGAATGACGAGGACTAATATATATATATATATATATATATATATATATATATATATATATATATATATATATATATATATATATATATATATATATATATATATATATATATACACACACAGTTGAAGTCAGAATTATTAACCCCCCCACCACCCCACCCCATTTCTGTTTAACGGAGAGAAGATTATCTCAACACATTTCTAAACATAATAGTTTTACTAACTCATTTCTTCATTGGACGGCGCTTCACAGTGCAGATGAAGAATGACCCAAAGCATACTGCAAAAGCAACCAAAGACGTTTTGAAGGGAAAGAAGTAGAATATTATGCAATGGCCAAGTCAATCACCTGATCTGAATCTGATCAAGCTTGCATTTCACTTGCTGAAGACAAAACTGAAGGGAAAATGCCGCAAGAACAAGCTGGAACTGAAGACAGTTGCAGTAGAGGCCTGGCAGAGCATCACCAGGTATGAAACCCAGCGTCTGGTGATGTCTATGCGTTCCAGAATTCAGGCTGTAATTAACTGCAAAGGATTTGCAATCAAGTAATAAAAAATTGAAAGTTTGATTTATGATTATTATTCTGTCTAATTACTTTTGGTCCCTTAACAAGTGGGAGGCACACTGTTGCAAACTGATGTAATTCCTACACCATTCACCTGATTTGAACGTAAATGCCCTCAAATGAATGCTGACAGTCTGCAGTTAAAGCATGTCTTGTTCGTTTCATTTCAAATCTATTGTGTTGGTGTAAAAAGCCAATAATGTTAGAATTGTGTCAATGTCCAAATATGTACATGCATATATATATACAAAACTAAAAACTGAAAAAACTAACCAAAACTTAATTTAACTAGTCTAACTAGATGTATCAAAAATAACCACTATAAATGACAAACAATATGAATAAATTACACCAAAATGGCTAAAACTTTAACTCGAACTTAGATCGAGAACGAAAAGGGAACAAACTATTAGTAAAACATAAATAGTTCCTCATTGCTAGAACAATATTGATGGATTAAATGTCCTAAAATACAACAAGAATTCTTACAACTTAGAGTTTAAGTTTATTATTTGATAGCTACTGCCCCTAGTCAGACTTTTTTGTTGTCTACTTATGAAATTTACAAATTAAATTTACATTTATTACTTTTTAAACACAGGACAGTAAAATAAAACACTTTGTCTGAGTCAAGGGTTTCTCAGTCAAAGTTAAAATAGTATCTGTGAATTACTAATAAACATTCATATCATCTTATATTAACAAAAATATGCATTATGGTCAAATGGCCTAATATTGGTTGAATAACCAGTCTGCCCAATATATTGGTCAATCACCACAACAAATACTATCAATCTAAAAGAACAGAAGCTACATTCAGAACTAAAGTCTTAGCTAAAATGCTGGAGAAAAGACAAAAACCAAAGCCATCCATACACTGCAAATGACAATACATGATCAGCGGAAGCACACTTACACATCCAGTAGTAGTACATGGTGGTGACGGTGCGCTGGAAGCTTTGGCTAATCTCCAGATTAATGTCCTGATAGAAGCACGGTCCCACAGGGCAGAAGGAGGGCAACGGGGGCCAATTATTCTGACGTGCTGAGGGAGAGGAACACAGAAAGAGATTAATTTCCCCATTCATCAATCACATGCGCTAACATCACTCCATTAATGTCCTGTTCATTACTGCCAAGGTCTAACTCGCACTCTTTTGAAAATACCACTCATCCATCACTGTCATCTTTTTAACTATCCCGTTTCTTCATCCCCTCCTCTCTCATTCAGTTCTCATCCATCTCCGCGCCTTCATCATAACCCTGACCAGCAATTCCAGAAACCCATCCAAATAATCACTTTGGTTCTGAAAATATGCTTGCTTTATGCCTATCCGTCTGTCTTGTTATTAATTTAGATATCTTCAAGCGTTTTCCTTAAAGTGGATTATTTAACAGGATCCAACAATATGAAGAGAAATATGCTAGCAATGTGTTAAAACTAGTTATGATTATAAAACGTTAATAGCATGTCAATTCTAGCAATGCGCTCAAGCATACCAGCAACTTGCTAATTCATGCTAGCTTTGTGGTAATTATGGAAACAACATACTAACAACAATTCATGCTAACAACATTTTTTTAACAAGTTTTCAAAAGCCAAACATGTACTAAAATGTCAGAAACAAGTGTTAAACATGTTGTCTGTGTGTCAAAACTGGCTAATTGATGCTAGCAACATTCTGAGCATGCTAAAGACATGGTAACAGCCTACAAATTCATACTAGAAAAGTGTTGACTCATACTAGTGTATCCCTAAACATGCAAGCAACATGACTTCAATTTATGTTAAGCTGTGTGTGCTAAAATGCTAACATAATAGCAACATGTCAAACACATGCAAAATACATGCTAACTCATACTAACAAGGTGTTAAACATGGTAATGTATGTTAACAATGTGGTAATGTTAACAATATGCATGTAATAAGAATGTAAAGATAATGCTAATTTATGCTAGCAACATTTTAAAAGCATATCAGGGCTAATTCACAGTAACTACATGTCAAACTAAAGACGATAAATATGCTAATCCATGCTAACATAGTGAAATGTATAAACATGTAGCTAGCAACATGATAAAAAACAAGAAAAAAGTAAAAACAAGCTGATATATGCGGACATGTATTAACAAGCTATTAGTGCTTAAATAGTGGTGAAGATGTTCATGCTCATACATAAAATTACATTAAAAATGTCTGACACAAGTGTTTAACATATTTTCGGTGTGTTAACAAGTTATCAAAAGCCAAACATGTACTAAAATGTCAGAAACAAGTGTTAAACATGTTGTCTGTGTGTCAAAACTGGCTAATTGATGCTAGCAACATTCTGAGCATGCTAAAGACATGGTAACAGCAAACAAATTCATACTAGAAAAGTGTTGACTCATGCTAGCATATCTCCAAACATGCAAGCAACATGAATATTCATGTTAAGCTGTGTGTGCTAAAATGCTAACATAATAGCAACATGTCAAACACATGCAAAATACATGCTAACTCATACTAACAAGGTGTTAAACAAGATAATGTATGCTAACATGGGGTAATGTTAACAACATGCATGTAATAAGAATGTCAATATAATGCTAATTTATGCTAGCAACATTTTAAAAGCATATCAGGGCTAATTAGCAGTAACAAGACGATCCATGCTAATCCATGCTAATGCAGTTAAATGTAAAACACAGAGCTTGCAATGTGTTAAAAAACATGAAAAAAGCTAAAATAAGCTAATATATTCTGACAATAACAAGCTAATAATGCTAACGTAGTGGTGAAGATGTTCATGCTCGTACACATAGATATATACTGAATGAGCACTGTGCTACGTCCGACAGATCGCACTATTATGTTTTTCTCCTCTTTTTCATTCTTTTACAACCTGTTTTAAATATTTTTATCTGTTTTTATCAGTTTTTTATTATCTGTTTTTATTTTATTTATTTTTCTTACACTTGTCTTTTTTTATTCCTGTTTATGTAAAGCACTTTGAATTGCCACTGTGTATGAAATGTGCTATATAAATAAACTTGCCTTGCCTTGCCTTGCCTTATACATTAGATGTCGCCTACCCTGCTGTTGTCTGTTAGAAGGAATGCGTCAATAGAACCGCCATTTTAGTACAGGGTAGCGCTTCTTTGAAATGAATGCAGGACCAAGGTGCAGTGGAGGACTGTGGCCATCCAAAGCCAGAGATATACACATATATCTATGATCGGGAGTTTTCCCGCTGGTCCATATGCAAATATTTTTTTAAATTACGAAAAATTATAATTTTACATCACTTTTCTACATTGATGGATGTGCCGCACGGGCATTCCTGACAAATATGTGTGTTTGTGTGCGTGGTAATGTATTATCCTCCCTCTCTGTTTAACTTGATCTAATCCGAGTCCTGAAACACACTCCTTTATCTGCTTTCACTTCTCTTTCTGACGGAGGGAGCGATTCGTTAGTGAATGAATGCCCGTTTTGAACGACTCGTTCACTTAGCCAAAAATAATTCAAGTTTCTAGCACCGCAGCATCTTGTTGTTATATATTTTAAAACATTGTTTGCTTATTTTATTCAACAAAACTAGCATAAGCCTAGAATTTAGTGCGAGTTGATGCTCCTTTGCCCTATGTTGAATGCAGTAGGTGGCTGTATTATCATCAATAACGTTAAGCACAAAAGTTCATAACATACAAAAACAAAATCTTACCTATGAAATGTTCTGCCTTTGTGCTTTGTTTTCTTTGTTTGCTCGTTACTAAACCCGTACACAGCGCTAAAGTCCAGTATCTTCACATTGGCACACTGTCTTGTCTAGTGCGGTTGAATGACTTTTGTCCTCAGAGCACTGTACAAATGTGGCGGCGCTATTGACGCATGCTCAGGGTCCCAAGTGATATCTAGTGTATATATCTATGGCTCGTACATACTACCAATGTGTGGTAAACATGCTAGCTAGTGTTTAAATAGGTAAAACATCCTAAAACTTTTTAATAATGTGGTAATTTAGATTAGAAGCATGCTAAAACCCATTAGCCATGCTAGTAACATGATAGCATGTAAATTTCACATTCATGCAGTGGTAAAACATCCCATCATCATGCTAGCTGTCTTTATACACATAAATGTGTTAGCCAACATGCCTAAACATGTTAGAAACTTTCTTTCCACTTCATAAGTTTAAATCTATAGCTTATAAAGCTCTTTTAAACATTGCTTTCTTAAGCTGACAAATTAAAATGAGTTAGCATAGCATACAATAAAACCTGTCGTTTTTAGACACGCTGATTGCTAATATCATTTTCTGTGTTGATTGTAGCTGCTTATGCATAAATACGATAAAAGGTGCAAATGGAGCTGAGAGAACTTCACTTTTTCAGCAGCTGAAGGACATTTATTCAAAAGACTTTTATAATGCATATACGTAGATAAGCGCATTTTGTGAAGAAAATGTAAAACCTGTCAGAGCAATTGTTGATCAAGACGTTGTGGATGGATGTCAAGTCATCCCAACGTGAGTTTTAAGAATTCCGAGTTATTTTTAGCATTAAAAGGATAACTAAAAGCAAAACTAACTGAACACTGCACCCACATATATACACAATGCAAGCAGCCAACTTTAAAAATTTCATTTACACTTTATTACATTTATTATTTTAGTAAAATCAAGCTATTTTCTTTGATTCCCTCACTCACAGGCTCCAGATCCAAGTGCATGAGCATTGAGCTCTCTTTCTCTTCTCTCCAGCTCCTGTGCTTTTCTTTCCAGCTCCTCCTGCTTCTTCAACAGATCTGCTGTGGTGGCATTTACTCCAGACTGAAACAGAGAGAGGCCAGTTAATAAGTCATGAAATGCCTAGCACTTTTCTGTGGCGATAACTTTAATAAGCATAAAATGTGCACTAATAATATTAGATCGCTGTGATAAATGAACATGATCAACTGCTTGTGTTTTATATACTAAAAAAAGTCAAATTACCTTAATATTGTTCACAGCAGTTTAAACTTTTAGCTTTTTAATCTGTAGAATATTATGTAACATTATTATGTATTGTAAAGATATTTATTATACATTATATTATAATATATATATTCATTATACTGTATTCCATGTATAATACATGTCAACTAAAATGTATTATACACTCTATTATGCAATATTACACATACACACACACATATATATATATATATATATATATATATATATATATATATATATATATATATATATATATATATATATATGTGTGTGTGTGTGTGTGTGTGTGTATATATGTATATATATATATATATATATATATATATATATATATATATGTGTGTGTGTGTGTATATATGTATATACACATATATACACATACACATATATACACATACACACATATATATATATTTATATATATTTTTATATATATATATATATATATATATATATATATATATTTTTATATATATATATATATATATATATATATATATATATATATATATATATATATATATATATATATATATATATATATATATATATATATATATATATATATAAATACACACACACACAGTTGAAGTCAAAATTCTTTTTTAATTATTTTCCCAAATGATGTTTAACAGAGGAAGAAAATTTTCACAGTATGTCTGATAATATTTTTTCTTCTGGAGAAAGTCTTATTTGTTTTATTTTGGCTAGAATAAAAGCATTTTTTATTTTTTAAAACCATTTTAAGGCCAAAATTATTAGCCCCTTTAAGGTATATTTTTTTCGATAGTCTACAGAACAAACCATTGTTATACAATAACTTGCCTAATTACCCTAACCTGCCTAGTTAACCTTATTAACCTAGTTAAGGTTTTAAATGTCACTTTAAGCTGTATAGAAGTGTCTTGAAAAATATCTAGTCAAATATTATTTACTGTCATCATGGCAAAGACAAAATAAATCATTTATTAAAAAATTAGTTATTAAATCTATTATGTTTAGAAATGTGTTGAAAAAAAAATCTACTCTCCGTTAAACAGAAATTGGGGGAAAAAATAAACAGGGGGGCTAAAAATTCTGACTTCAACTGTATTTTTTTAATATAAATTTTGAATATATTTTTTCAAAAGCATAATATTGTAAAATGAGAACAATTTGGTAAAATAACTTTTTTTAATGCTTTTTATATTGGAATATATATATGGAATTTATTCCTATGATGACAAAGCTACATTTCAGCATCAATACTCCAGTTTTCAACCCTCAGAAACCTTTAAAATATGCTGATTTAGTGTTGGTTTCTTCTTAGTATCAATGTTGATATCAGTTGTTATTGCTTAATATTTATGTTATTATTAAACCATCATATATTTTTTCAGCATTCTTTGATGAATACAAGGTACAGCACTTGTTCTTTGGAAAACTATGAATCTTTTATTATCACATTTTATCAATTTAATGCACTTTTGATGAAAAAAGTATTAATCTCTCTCTTAAAAAAGCATCTAGCCTTTTGAATGGTTAAAAGGTACTTTTAAAATGATTACTATTTTGCTTTTCCCTAAAACAATATAATAAATAATCATAAAACAAGTTAATCCAATAATATTATTAAATGCTGGAAAAAAGATGCTGAAATTATTCAAACATAGATGCGAATAATATTGATATATTTTAAAATACAATTATCCGAGCATTAAACATGTATGACTGTTAAATCAGCTTAAATACACAATAACCACTGAATACATGCATTAAACTAATAATCAATGTACATCTAACAGAATGGTAATAAACCACTGCTTTATGAGCTAAATTAAAAGCATAAACCGAGTTGACAAGGGTGAAGGGTGAAGGAAAAATCATGGTTTGGGGTTACATTCAGTATGGGGGCATGCGACAGATCTGCAGAGTGGATGGCAATGACATTACAGCCATTACATTACAAACTACAGGAGAGGGCAAATTCTTCAGCAGGACAGCGCTCTTCCTCATACTTCAGCCTCCACATCAAAGTTCCTGCAAGCAAAGAAGGTCAAGGGGCTCCAGGATTGGCCAGCCCAGTCACCAGACATGAACAATATTGAGCATGTCTGGGGTAAGATGGAGGAGGATTCATTGAAGATGAATCCAAATAATCCTGATGAACTCTGGGAGTCCTGCAAGAACGCTTTCTTTGCCATTCCAGATGACTTTATTTATAAGTTATTTGAGTCATTGCAGAGATGTATGGATGCAGTCCTCCAAGCTCATGGGAGTCATACACAATAGTAATTCTTTCTCCACTGTACCATGATTTTATATTCTATACTGTACATTATTTCTGTTAAATGATAAGACTTTTGTCTAAGCAAAGTCAGACCTTACTGTCCTAATTAAATAATTAAAACTCAAAGTATGATCATATTTAATTTTGGTAAAATCAGCGTAATCTAGAGGCCTTTGATCAACTAGAAGCCAAGTAACTATTTGTTCTTCATAAAACTTTGATAGCCGACAAGACTTTTGTCACGTAGTGTATAAAAGCAACAAGTAGTAAACTAAACAGCACCTGTGACCCGTAGGATCCATAGTTCCTGGGTTCGGTCGGCGTGGTCCTGCTGGGAGGCGTTTGGGCAGGGGGCGCAGCAGGAGATGTGGCTTCATAGGGAGGTGGAGGCTTCATCACCCAAAACAACAAGCAAAAAACTATTAATATCAACTTAATACAAATGTAAGTAATAAGCACAAGTAAGTAATAAACACAAAAGTAATTGTTTACTAAAGTAAGAAAAATAATAATTACAAAACACATCGACAAATGATTCTGACAGGATCATTTTACTCTGGAGAGGTAACTGAATTTAAAATGAAATCGAAAGTGTTTGCGATCTATTGTACTCCCATCATGTGACGTATTAATAATCAAAGGGATGGTCAACGTCATTTAGTCATCAGTCACATGTTCTAAACCTGTTTGAGTTTCTTTCTTTTGTTGAACACAAACGGATATATTTTGAATAATGTTAAAAAGCAGAAGCCATTGACTTTCATAGTATTATTTTGTTCCTAATATGGAAGTCAATGAAGTCAGGTTTTTTCAAAATATCTTGCTTAAACCACTTAAATGTCCCAAGAAATTAAAAGAAAGTTTTTTAGATGTTAGTTTTAGTAAGTTTTAAGGATCTCTAAAAGCTAGTGTGCTCCAAATCAGAGACAAAATCCGTATTTAGAAGACATAAACCTGACATAAACTATATAAACTTCTGCCTAAATGCATTTTTTTGACATAACCTCATCAAATCTTCAGACCAATCAAATGCTCTATAGCAGGGGAGCCCAAACTTTTTCGTATAAAGGGCCAAAAACTAAGACGCATGGGCCGATGGTAAAAATGCCAAACTATGTAACATTAAAGTTGCCAAGGGTCACTTATTTTACAATATTTTAAAAATAAATTGAAAACATTACTTTAAATTGTATTAATTAATGCAGTATATCTATTTATTATAACTTGTTACAATAAAACAATCACATTTATAGTACAGTGGAGTTCAACGCTGAATACATTATGGCCCGTTTCCACTGAGTGGTACAGTACAGTACGGGTCGGTACGGGTCACCTTTATCAGGCTTGCGTTTCCACTGCTAAAAGGGTACCAATGGTACTCTTTTGATGGGCGTGGTGTACGACAGAAAGTTTCAGTCAACGTCATTTTCGCTCGAGAAAATATCTACAGTAAAGCTGTACAGGTCATTCACATATCATATGAGATACACTTCTCACAAAACAGATGCTTTATACACATAAATACTTCTGTATAAATGTTTATTACTAACTTTTCTATGAACATGAGATGATTATAACTGCAGATCAATGATAGGTTACTGTAACGTCTGCAATTATATAAAATAAATAAATGCAGCATATATGAACAAATATAGACCCTTACAGTCGCCGATATGTTACCAATTACAGAAAAACTACACACAGCATACATTTAGTCCTTATTTGAATTCAAAAACAACATGTAACATAGCCCACAGTCAGTGCAAACCTCTTATCTGTATCTTTAATCTTCAACAGCACGTGTAGCCTCTTGTTAGAGAGAAATTCTGTCATTCTGAGTTCATAATAGTCCAAAAAGGCGATGATAATAGTTAAACATGGCAGTTTGTTCACCTTTGCTGAATTTTTTTTTTTCCGGCTACTCTGTTGTTTTTTCGCACGTCACTCTCGCGTTTCTGGAGGGATTGAGTTTTTAAAAGCAGATCAAAAATCAGGCGCACGTTATTATCATCAGCTCAAGAAGTTTGTTATTTCAAATATAGACATGCGGCGAGCACAAGCAAGAAAGCGAAAGCACTCGCGCTTTAGACTGGCTCGTAAAAAAACTACAGGGCACAGGGTTTGTTTGAGCTCGGGTCGACCATGGCTCGTTATTATCTGTAAATATTATTACGCTGTAATCTCTCGGCTGTGTATTGAAAACATGGCGGTTCCTTTGTTTTCATTCTGGCTTTTTGCGCAAGTGAATGACGTATCTCTGTAAACCAATAGCATTCAACTGCGCATTTAGCTCCGCCTTTTGGTACCTTTTGGTACCCTTTGCAAAGGGTGCCGAAAAAGTGGAAAATGGAAACGGGCCATTAGTCAAGCAGAATCTGCCTTTGCCTTAATTTGCTCACTGATATCTGTGGATTGTCCTTTATATATGGGCTTACAATATGTACATTTTAAAAAATTCTGCTTCATTTAATTAAAACGTTGAATTTGCATTAACTTTATGTAGCTTAGCAATAAAACAAAAAAGGTTATCATGGGCTAACTTTGGCCCGCGGGCCCTAGTTTGGGCATCTCTGCTCTAAACCATCCCCATCATTCTCCATCTCTTCTCAGATCAGATGGTGAGCCAAATCAAAAGTTACAATGGGCCAACTTTGGCCGCGGGCCCTAGTTTGGGCATTTCTGCTCTATAGTATCTGGTATGTCCCACCCCCTTCAAGATACTTCTCATTTGCTTTTCATTTGATGTGCTTGAGCTAAACCACTCTGTAATAACAACGAATCGCTATTGGCAGTTTTTTTTAAGGGGAGAGGCTACTATACGCTCAAAAAAAATATTTTTTTTGCTTGTTCAAACTACTTATTTAAAATAAGCTGAATCAACACAATTCTTGAGATTTCATTGGGACAACTTAATTTGTTATGTTCAATCCACATAAATGTGTTAAAAGTGTTAAGTTAACTTAATCGATTTGTGTTGGGACAACATGAATGAATTGTGTGGAACCCTGCATTTCTTATAGTGTATTTCCTCCCCTCTCTTCAAGTTTAAGCTGAGATCGTCACATTTTGAATAAAAAATGCACCTTTCAAAACACTTCACTGGACTTTTAAGTGTAAATAATGAGAACTTTTTCCATTTTTGGCTTAACTATCTGTCAAAAAGTAGTGTGCCACACAATTCATTCATGTTGCCCAACACAAATCAATTAAGTTTATGAATTGAAGTGGATTGAACATAAAACAATCAAGTTGTCTCAAAACAATCTCAAGAATTGTGTTGTTTCAGCTCATTGTAAATAAGTAGTTTGAACAAGCAGCAAAAATAACCCTTCGAATGTATGCTGCTATGTAAACACAGTTTGCTGGATACTGATGTTGGTTAGAAAGGAAGCATTTACCGCTGTTTGGTTGTTGTCGAATGGGTTGTAGAGGTCCAGCGTGGCATAGCCAGTGTTGCTGCTGTGCTGAGTCACTGATGGATCCTGTAAATGTAGAGAAAACACAGCTTTCAGCTCATTTGCAGAACATGGAGGATAATGATTAAATATCTGGGCTGGCGACACACAAAGAAATAATATTGGTTAAGCCGAGCTCATGGTGGCCAAGGATCTGAGACTGTAAACTCACAACCTTCCATTTCTATTCCATTTCTATGTTTTCTAAACTACTGTAAGTATCCACCACTGGATTAAATAGAATACTTAGAATAGTTTAATTTATAAATAATAGAATAGTTAATAAAAATAATAAGAAGAAGAATAGTTTAAGAATATAAGAATAAGAGAATAGTTCTTCAAATTCTTCAAACAAAGCAAATTTATTGTATTTGCATTAACGTTCACTTTCAGATTTAAAACATCTGGTGTTAACAAATAAATATATTAATTTATCAACAAAATTCAGTCCTGAAAGTGTTTAATATGAGGAAAAAGCTAAGGTTTAGCCAATGATATAGTTTCAAAGGCACCTAAATGTACTTTTTTTTTAAAACACCTCAAAAACACTCAATATTTTAAAAATAAATTATATGCCTCTCTTATAAGTTTAAAAGGTTGTATTACTTAAAAGGACAGTACACCCAAAATTATTATTTACTCATTCTCCACTTGTTCCAAACCCGTTTAAGTAGCCTTCTTACTTAAGAACTTAAGAAAGAAACTCAAACTTCTGTTGAGCACAAAAGAAGATATTTTGAAGAATGTTGGGGGGGGGGCAGCCATTCATTTCCATAGCTTTGTTCCTATACTATGTATGTAAATGGCTGTTTTTTCCAACGGTCTTTAAAATATCTTGTTTTGTGTTCAACAGAAGACAAAAATTCATAAAGGTTCACAACCACTTGGGTGAACTATCCTTTAAATAATTGTTTAGACTTTCTGGAGGAAAAAACATGGTGTATTATGAGGCCCTTTAAACATTTACAAAGTCTGAAATCAGGCTAAATGCATTGAGCGTTTAAATACAAAAATAATTTGCAATCATGCTTACAAAAAGTACATGTTTTTAAATGTATACTGACCTTTACATAATTAATGATAATACTATTACTAATAAGTGTATTAATATTCATTAGTTTTAAGATATATATATTCTATTGACACATTTGTTATTTTGTCAATTTTTTTAATTATTGCATGTTTTTCTTTACTAATCTTAACTAGTACAGACAAGCAGTTGTAACATTTAATCGATAGCCCGTACTAGTATCTACTCTCATGTTACTAGTACTTATTTTTTAGATAGTATCTTTTCCATTAAGTACTAGTAATTTTTCATTATATACAAGTGCTTATTCGTTAGATACTAGTGCCTATTTGTTAGATAATAGTGCCTATTCTTTGGATACTAGTGCTTTTTAAAAATATACTACTGCTTACTCATTAGACACTAGTTATTTGTTACTAGTACTCAATCATTAGATACTAGTACCTATTAAATAGCTAGTTCTTATTTATTAGATACTAGTACTTATTTTAATAGTGACTAGTAACTATTCTGTTAACACTAGTAACAAATTGAAAAACGTTCCTTTAATTTCTATGGGCATCTGTCATTGAGATATCAACAGTTTTGATTAGTATGTATTCCAGGTCTAGTACAGGCCCGTAGCCAGCCTGGTGAAAGGAGTGGTTCTTTTTTTCTCAAAAAGTGGAGCTTTTTGCAGTTATTCACTTAATTTTGTATTTAATTGTGAGGTTTAAATACTGCATTTAGTAACCATTTAAGCACTATTTTTAGCTGAATTAGCTTGTCGGATGTACTAAAAATATTTCCTAAAGATTTAGAATAACTAAATTTGTATTTTAAAAATAAGTATTTTTTCTTCATATTTCTTTATCATATATGACAAAAATGAAATCTGTTAAAGTTTTAAAATAAAAACTGTAGCTTATTGTCATTTATTAGGCAAATAACAATAGCACATAGCATATTCAACTTTCCTGTCATAACAAATAAATAATAAATATGTAGAGCTTAACCATTTTTCTAGCCTCTCTTGTAAACAATACATTTCAAAATTTATGGATAACAACGATAGCCTAATTAGTATATTAGTATCTTTTTTTTCAAGAGTAAGGTCCAAGATTTAGAATAAAAGTTCCTTGTAAAATGTTTTCTCTAGTTAACAATAGAGTAGGTCAGTAGCGAAAGAAGACTTCACTTACGTCAGATTCGGCTTGGTCTTAAAGCCTTTGATGGGTTATTTTCACAATTTATGATGGATTAGCAGTCAAAATAGGACAAATGAGCTCATGTATGGGACAAATTCTGGACCTTTGTCAGTGGGGGGCTGGGTCTTTCGAATCACCCGAACCCCACCTGGCTAGTACATATTTGTACTATATTTTGGGCCTGTAGTACATATTTTTATTGTACTAGTAGTTAATCATTAGGTTGTTATAGTACTAATTAATTAGATAAGCAAAATAAACTGCCCATGAACTGAGAAAAGTCAAGCGTGCAGCTGCCAAGATGCCACTTGCCACCAGTTTTGCCATATTTCAGAGCTGCAACATCACTGGAGTGCCCAAAAGCACAACGTGTGCAATACTCAGAGACATGGCCAAGGTAAGAAAGGCTGAAAAACGACCACCACTGACCAAGACACACAAGCTGAAACGTCAAGACTGGGCCAAGAAATATCTCAAGACTGATTTTTCTAAGGTTTTATGGACTGATGAAATGAGAGTGAGTCTTGATGGGCCCGTGGCTGGATCGGTAAAGGGCAGAGAGCTCCAGTCCGACTCTGACGCCAGCAAGGTGAAGGTAGAATACTGGTTTGGGCTGGTATCATCAAAGATGAGCTTGTGGGGCCTTTTCGGGTTGAGGATGGAGTCAAGCTCAACTCCCAGTCCTACTGCCAGTTTCTGGAAGACACCTTCAAGCAGTGGTACAGGAAGAAGTCTGCATCCTTCAAGAAAATGTGATTTTCATGCAGGACAATGCTCCATCACACGCGTCCAAGTACTCCACAGCTTGGCTGGCAAGAAAGGGTCTAAAAGAAGAAAAACAATTGACATGGCTTCCTTGTTCACCTGATCTGAACCCCATAGAGAACCTGTGGTCCATCATCAAATGTGAGATTTACAAGGAGGGAAAACAGTACACCTCTCCGAACAGTGTCTGGGAGGCTGTGGTTGCTGCTGCACGCAATGTTGATGGATTCTGTCAGTGTTTTGATCCGTTCACCATGGATGGCAGGCTTTTGAGTGTCCTTGCAAAGAAAGGTGGCTATATTGGTCACTGATTTGTTTTTGAATGTCAGAAATGTATATTTGTGAATGTTGAGATGTTATATTGGTTTCACTGGTGAAAATAAATAATGGAAATGGGTATATATTTGTTTTTTGTTAAGTTGCCTAATAATTCTGCACAGTAATAGTCACCTGCACACACAGATATCCTCCTAAAATAGCTCAAACTAAAAACAAACTAAAATCTACTTCCAAAAATATTCAGCTTTGATATTAATGAGTTTTTTGGGTTCATTGAGAACATGGTTGTTGTTCATTAATAAAATTTATCCTCAAAAATACAACTTGCCTAATAATTCTGCACTCCCTGTATTTTCACATGGGATTCAATATAATATTTTAAACAAACTTCATTTCATTGGTTGACTGATCTAATTCAGCTACACTTTGAGCAACAAGTCATCAGAAAACGGTTAGTCAAATTCAGATCAGAACGTAAAGCATTAAAAGAGATCTGCCATTCAAGAACATTCTCTTATGCCAGTATGACTGGCCAGACATCTAATAAGCGTCAAGTCTTATGACAGCATCACAAGAGCTACAGCACCTCACAAATAAGGCCACAAATGAAACGCATGCAGTTCTCTAATATACACTTACAAAGTCTAAAACAGCATATATTAACGTTACCTGAAATGGATTGTGATCATCAGACGAATCAGGAAAAGTTGTGTATTTTGACATCTTGGTGCTGGTTTAGATCTCGCCAAGATGTAAAAACAGGTTCACTTCAACGGTGATGACCAGATACAAAGCGGAACAGTGTTGTTTAGCGGATAATTACAGGTAAACCTCAATCCAGTCGGTAAGTTCCTAGTTAATATAACACAATTCAAGCAAAACAAATCACGCTGCAACCGGTTAACACTAACTAGCTAACCGACCAACATTACAGCGAGACGTCAGGTGTCCGTTTCAAATCAGTAGCACATCTTGTCCCTGTTTTACAGCGGTTTCCGGTTTTCTTCTTTGGTAGGATCAACTGTTTGTGTATTTTCCTTTGTTAAATTTGACAAGCGACGCGGTTTTGTTTCGATTTTACTCTGACAGCGCTTGTGTAGCGCTGCTGTACAGGAAATGTGTTCATATCACATGACAGCGGTGTTGCCATGTTGCGTGAAAGGGTCGAGACAATTAATATGAAAAAAACAAAGCGGTAATTTATTAATTTTGGAACAGTTATTGGCGTATAATTAGTTTTAAACCGTATAAAATGTAAAATATTTACTAGAAACAGTGGAAATAAACCAGTCGTTGAATGCAAGTGTCCGTATTTAAAAGTGACTCAATGAAAAGCATTCCAAACAATGCTTGTAATGAATGGGCGAACATGGCAACCCGGCAGAATAGCACTAGGGAAGTACTCGTGTCACATGACGGGGAAGAGCCAACGAGAAAGCGCTGTCATATTGCTGAAGGGGAAGAATTTTGGGGGGAAATGTTTTTGAAAACAAAACCAGCAATCAAACTGTCTCTATGTTTGTATGCCTGTCTGTAATTTTGCCTGCCTATCTATCTATCTATCTATCTATCTATCTATCTATCTATCTATCTATCTATCTATCTATCTATCTGTCTATCTGTCTATCTGTCTGTCTGTCTGTCTGTCTTTTAATTTAGCTTATCTATCTATCTATCTATCTATCTATCTATCTATCTATCTATCTATCTATCTATCTATCTATCTATCTATCTATCTATCTATCTATCTATCTGTCTATCTGTCTGTCTGTCTTTTAATTTAGCTTATCTATCTGTCTATCTATCTATCTATCTATCTATCTATCTATCTATCTATCTATCTATCTATCTATCTATCTATCTATCTATCTATCTATCTATCTATCTATCTATCTATCTATCTATCTATCTATCTCTATAGAACTGTATGTGTTTCCAGTACCAGTTTTGACCACTGGTCGTCACTGTTTCCTCGAAAACGTAAACGACGTCACTTTCTCAGTGAAATATAAATGGGGCAACGGGGCAAGTTGTTACTGGGGGAAGATTGCTGAAGGCTTGAAATTCTCAAGTCATGTGAGTTCACATGGATGACAGGAGGGCAGAAAGTCAGTCATATGATACCTCAAAACACAAACAACCCCTCACCCAGACCCACACACAATCACACTCCTGTGTATCTTCTCATAAACCTGTTCCAGTTTAATTTACTACTTATATAGGCTACATATTGACTGAAGAAGTTGCTATCGCTGATTGTAGATCTTCTTCTGTTACAAGTATATGACATGGTCCAAAAACAAAGCAGCACTCTTGACTTCAGTCTTGACCAGATGTGGATGTCAAACTCTGAATGGAAACCAAAAAATCCCCCAGTTTGCTTTGAGACAGAAAGACTCCTGGATTAAATTATTTGTCTGATCTTGGTGTGCAAGCTTCCAGTAAAGCTTAAATGCAGTGCATTAATCAGTAAGCATGACAGTGTGATGGTAAACAGGAATGCGGCCTTAACAGAGAAACAATATGCTCTTTATTTCTGAGTTCAGAAGAAGGTTATACTGAAGTGACAAAGCTAATTCCCTAAACCATCTTCTCCTTCTCTTCTCTGAATGGGGCGTGTCCTTTTGCTCTCCTTTGAAACCGCAACATTCCTCAGCCAATCAAGCAAAGCATGGCCCCATGACATCATCGCCTGTGGAATGAGCTGACATGAAGCCCACACTGGTGAGTTGCCAAGGAAACCAGCAGGGATGGAGGGAGCTTCAGTGGACCGTGTGTGGGTTTTGCCCCTGTTTCGCAACAGTATGGTGTCAATTAAAGAAGGCCAGAAATCAGGGTCTGGGCCTCATTTGGTGCATACCACCACCACAATGGCCTTAAGCCACACGAGGCAAAAACTAAATACAAAAATGGAGACGGCTTGATGACCCTGTTTTACAGTTTTTGCAATATTAATTTTGTTAACGAGGTGAGCGGTGAATAATGTGAGATATGAATAATATGTGCATGTCTAAAAGCATTTTGGCATACTCATGGAATTGTAAATTGAATCAAGAAGCCCAGACAGACACATGGAATGAGTAAAAGTTAATGCTGAGCAAATGTCTCACACTCAAATGGGATATATGTGCATTCACTACATTTCCACATATATTTGTCATATCAAGTATGGTAGCTAGGTGGTTTTTAGGGTGATCTAGATTGTTGTTTATTAATTGGTAGTATGGGATAGCATGCCTTAAGTGATTTCTAGGGCTTTACAAGATGGTCAGATGGTGGATTTACTTTGTTAGATAGATTTATGTGATTGTATAGCCTGATCTCACGAGGAAACGTAAGTATTTTACGTTTTGTCAGTTTAGTGGCTAATTCGTACAAATTCGTACGAGTTCAGTCGTACGAAAATGTACGATTTTAAAAAGGAGGCGTGGCACCTAACCCCACCCCTAACCCCAACCGTCATTGGGTGATGGGCAAATCGTACTAATTTGTACGAATTAGATTGTACGAATTCATACGAATTAGCCACTAATCAAAAAGTTACGAATTGGCCGTGAGATAGCGTTGGATTGTTGTGAAGATGCTACATATAAAGTTGAAGTCAAAATTATTAGCCCTCCTGTGAATTTCTTTTCTTTTTCAAATATTTCCCAAATGATGTTTAACAGAGCAACGAATTATAAACAGTATTTCCTATTATATTTCTTCTTCTGGAGAAAGTCTTATTTGTTTTATTTTGGCTAGAATAAAAGCAGTTTTTAACTTTTTAAAACCACTTTAAGGTTTATATTATTAGCCCCCTTAAGGATTTGTTTTTTTGATTGACTACAGAACAAACCATTGTTAAACAATGACTTGCCAAATAACCCTAGTAAAGCCTTTAAATTGCACTTTAAGTTGAATACTAGTATCTTGAAAAATGTCTAGTAAAACATTATGTACTATCATCATGGCAAAGATAAAATAAATCAGTTATTAAAACTATTATGTTTAGAAATGTGTTGAAAAAATCTTCTTGTTTAATAGAAATTGGGGAAAAAATATACAGGGTGCTAATAATTCAGGAGAGCTAATAATTATGACTTCAGCTGTAAATATTTTATAGGTGAAAAAAGTTTATAGGTGATTGCTTGGGCAGTTAGGTGGTTTACACTACCTGACAAAAGTCTTGTCGTCTTGTAGTTGTAAGAGCAACAAATAATAACTTGACTTCTAGTTGATCATTTAGAAAAGTGGCAGAAGGTAGATTTTTCCAACAAATCATCTGTTGACCTGCATCCCAATCATCACAAATACTGCAGAAAACCTATTGGAACCTTCATGGACTCAAGATTCTCACAGAAATCAGTCAAGTTTGGTGAAGAAAAAAATCATGGTTTGGAGTTACATTCAGTATGGGGGCATGCGAGAGATCTGCAGAGTGGATGGCAACATCAACAGCCTGAGGTATCAAGACATTTGTGCTGCCCATTACATTACAAACCACAGGAGAGGGCAAATTCTTGAGCAGGATAGCGCTCCTCATACTTTAGCCTCTACATTAAAGTTCCTGAAAGCAAAGAAGGTCAAGATGGCCAGGATTGGCCAGCCCAGTCACCAAACATAAACATTATTGAGCATGTCTGGGGTAAGATGAAGGAGGAGGCATTGAAGATAAATACAAAGAATCTTGATGAACTCTGGGAGTCCTGCAAGAACGCTTTCTTTGCCATTCCAGATGACTTTATTAATTTAAAGTTAAAAGTTATTAGTATTAAAGTTATTTGAGTCATTGCAGAGATGTATGGATGCAGTCATCCAAGTTCATGGAAGTCACACAATATTATATCTTTTTCCACTGCACCATGACTTTATATTCTATATTGTACATTATTTCTGTTAAGTGACAAGACTTTTGTCTAAGCAAAGTCAGACCTTACTGTCCTAATTAAATAATTAAAAATCAAGGCATGATCATATTTTATTTTAGTAAAATAAGCGTAATCTAGAGGCCTTTACCTTTCATATTTTTCATATAAGCCACTTCTGATACCAAATGATCAACTAGAAGTCAAGATATTATTAGTTGTTCCTAAAACTTGGATAGTGACAAGACTTTTGTCAGGTAGTGTAGATGGCACTGCAAATGGCACTCGGTTCCTATACAATGTTTGTAAGTGGAGTCTTATGTGGTTTCTGATGGACATTTGCTATTTGGTAGTGGGGGTTCTGAATGGTTGTTAGGACACTGTTAAGTGTTTGTTATGGAGTGCCGGGTTGTTGCTCGCTCATTGATACTGGCTGTTAGCATGTCCTTGGCGATTTCTATCAAGTGGTTGTTAATTTGGTTCAGGATGATTGCCATGAGGTTCTTGCTAGGCGTTTGCTATGTGATTGTTAAAAATGTGTATGGTTGCTTGGCCATTACCAGATGTTTTTGGGGGATTGGATTTGTTTGGGTTTATAGGGTGTTCTGGATTTCTCACCCATTGCTTGTAGTTGCTAACGTGTTATTGGTGATTTCAAGGGCATTACTAGATTATCATTAAAGGCGTAGAGGTGGTTGCTATGTCTTTGCTAGATATTTTGGGGCATTCTTAAATATTGCTGGAGGATTTTAATGTTTTATGGTTAGTTACGAAGGGTATCTAGATGGTTTTAGGGTGTTCTGGATTTCTCACTCATTGCTTGTAGTTGTTAACGTGGTCTTGATGATTATAGGACATTACTAGATGGTAATTAAAGGTGTAGAGGTGGTTGCTATGTTTTTTCTAGATAGTTTTGGGTGTTCATAAATATCGCTGGAGAATTTCAATGTGTTCTGGTTAGTTACAAAGGGGTTCTAGGTGGTTTATTGGGTGTTCTGGATTTCTCACAAATTGCTTGTAGTTGTTAAGCTATCTTTGGTGATTTCTAGGATATTCTAAGATGGTCATTAAGGGTGTTGGGGTGGTTTTTATGTTTTTTCCAGATAGTTTTGGGTGTTCTTAAATATTTCTGGGGAATTTTAATGTTTTCTGGTAAGTTACAAAAGAGATCTAGGTGGTTTTGGGGTGTTCTGGATTTCTCAAACATTGCTTGTAGTTGTTAACCTATCTGGTGATTTCTAGGATATTCTAGATGGTCATTAAAGGCGTAGAGGTGGTTGCTATGTCTTTGCTAGATATTTTGGGGCATTCTTAAATATTGCTGGAGGATTTTAATGTTTTATGGTTAGTTACGAAGGGTATCTAGATGGTTTTAGGGTGTTCTAGATTTCTCACTCATTGCTTGTAGTTGTTAACGTGGTCTTGATGATTATAGGACATTACTAGATGGTCATTAAAGGCGTAGAGGTGGTTGCTATGTTTTTTCTAGATAGTTTTGGGTGTTCATAAATATCGCTGGAGAATTTCAATGTGTTCTGGTTAGTTGCAAAGGAGATCTAGGTGGTTTATTGGGTGTTCTGGATTTCTCACAAATTGCTTGTAGTTGTTAGGCTATCTTTGGTGATTTCTAGGATATTCTAAGATGGTCATTAAGGGTGTTGGGGTGGTTTCTATGTTTTTTTCTAGATAGTTTTGGGTGTTCTTAAATATTTCTGGGGAATTTTAATGTTTTCTGGTAAGTTACGAAAGAGATCTAGGTGGTTTTGGGGTGTTTTGGATTTCTCACCCATTGCTTGTAGTTGCTAACGTGTTATTGGTGATTTCAAGGGCATTACTAGATTATCATTAAAGGCGTAGAGGTGGTTGCTATGTCTTTGCTAGATATTTTGGGGCATTCTTAAATATTGCTGGAGGATTTTAATGTTTTATGGTTAGTTACGAAGGGTATCTAGATGGTTTTAGGGTTTTATGGATTTCTCACTCATTGCTTGTAGTTGTTAACGTGGTCTTGATGATTATAGGACATTACTAGATGGTAATTAAAGGTGTAGAGGTGGTTGCTATGTTTTTTCTAGATAGTTTTGGGTGTTCATAAATATCGCTGGAGAATTTCAATGTGTTCTGGTTAGTTACGAAGGGGTTCTAGGTGGTTTATTGGGTGTTCTGGATTTCTCACAAATTGCTTGTAGTTGTTAAGCTATCTTTGGTGATTTCTAGGATATTCTAAGATGGTCATTAAGGGTGTTGGGGTGGTTTTTATGTTTTTTCCAGATAGTTTTGGGTGTTCTTAAATATTTCTGGGGAATTTTAATGTTTTCTGGTAAGTTACAAAAGAGATCTAGGTGGTTTTGGGGTGTTCTGGATTTCTCAAACATTGCTTGTAGTTGTTAACCTATCTGGTGATTTCTAGGATATTCTAGATGGTCATTAAAGGCGTAGAGGTGGTTGCTATGTCTTTGCTAGATATTTTGGGGCATTCTTAAATATTGCTGGAGGATTTTAATGTTTTATGGTTAGTTACGAAGGGTATCTAGATGGTTTTAGGGTGTTCTAGATTTCTCACTCATTGCTTGTAGTTGTTAACGTGGTCTTGATGATTATAGGACATTACTAGATGGTCATTAAAGGCGTAGAGGTGGTTGCTATGTTTTTTCTAGATAGTTTTGGGTGTTCATAAATATCGCTGGAGAATTTCAATGTGTTCTGGTTAGTTGCAAAGGAGATCTAGGTGGTTTATTGGGTGTTCTGGATTTCTCACAAATTGCTTGTAGTTGTTAGGCTATCTTTGGTGATTTCTAGGATATTCTAAGATGGTCATTAAGGGTGTTGGGGTGGTTTCTATGTTTTTTTCTAGATAGTTTTGGGTGTTCTTAAATATTTCTGGGGAATTTTAATGTTTTCTGGTAAGTTACGAAAGAGATCTAGGTGGTTTTGGGGTGTTTTGGATTTCTCACACATTGCTTGTAGTTGTTAACCTATCTTTGGTGATTTCTAGGATATTCTAGATGGTCATTAAAGGCGTAGAGGTGGTTGCTATGTCTTTGCTAGATATTTTGGGGCATTCTTAAATATTGCTGGAGGATTTTAATGTTTTATGGTTAGTTACGAAGGGTATCTAGATGGTTTTAGGGTGTTCTGGATTTCTCACTCATTGCTTGTAGTTGTTAACGTGGTCTTGGTTATTATAGGACATTACTAGATGGTCATTAAAGGTGTAGAGGTGGTTGCTATGTCTTTTCTAGATAAGTTTGGGTTTTCAAAAATATTGCTGGAGGGTTTTTTTGTTTTCTGGTTAGTTACAAAGGGGTTCTAGGTGGTTTTAGGGTGTTCTGGATTTCTTACGCATTTCTTGTAGTTGTTAATGTATCTTTGGTGATTTCTAAGATATTCTACATGGTTATTAAGGGTGTAGACATGGCTGCTATGACTTTTTTTTAGATAGTTTTGGGTGTTCTTAAATATTTCTGGGGAATTTTAATGTTTTCTGGTTAGTTACAATGGGGTTCTAGGTGGTTTTAGGGTGTTCTGAGGGATGTTTGTGGGGTTGCTGCTATGTGGTAAATGATTCTTGCTTCTGCAAACACCACAAAAATGTTGTCATGGTCTGCAATATCGTTATGCAGAGTTTATGAACTTTCTCAACCCCCTTTAGGGGCATGTAAACTCAATGTCAACCTCCATACACTGCAGCACATGCACACTTTAAGAGCTCACGCGTTATATGAGCAAAAAAATCTTAACAGGACCACTGAGAATCGTTTGAACACACATATTTCAACAAAGTGGACTGAAATGTGCACTCCTGAATAAGTCTACTGTGAGCTCTGTTGTCTGGAAACCTGGAAAATTCATCATTGGCAGCGGACTGAAAAAACACACCACCGCTGAATAAATTCTGTCCGAGGCTAAAAGAAAGACATAAGGAGAAGAAGAAAGCGTTTTAACTTTGCATTTTATTCCTCAACTTTTCTGCATTGATTACTTGTTCAACTTTCAGATGTGTGTGTCCTAGATTTCCTTTTTAAAAAGCAAGTTTGGATTGAGGATCTGGCTGCTGAAAGACAAAAAGAAAGGGAATGAGGAATGACAGACATTCCCTCTGACCTCATGCAATAACTAGCAGCAGATGGGAGAAAGTGCAGTGGGAATATAACCGTAAAAATGTGAAATTATTTTCTTTTTTAACATTTGCTCAGTCTTTCCATACTCTTTCCCCTGATCACCCTTGCCAGGGAATCGTTCAGTTGATGTACTCTCAAGAAATACAAATTTATAGTGTTGTTCAAAACGGCAAGTGGTTGGATCAGGAGACAGAAAGTGAGAACATGGCATTCTGAAGTGAAGGAATGAGGCATAACATTTGAAAGTGGAAAAGAGCAGCCAAGGTCAACGTCAAAGAGATTTATACATCCAGGAGAGATGATAACAATAAAGCAATCATGAGCAGTTTACATGTATAAAGTTTTATTGGCAAAAACATTTCTGATTGATAAGCCATTGTGGTATATACATGAAACTGCACCATTAAATGCACAAACAATAACAATAAATACACTTTTCAGATAATGCGTCAAAATGCAACACTTGCTACCATCTTTATACAAGTACGACTGGGGTAACACTTTACAGTAACAGTCCATGAATAATGATGTACTATATGTAAATTAATCATCTTCATTATGAGTGCTGACATGCGCTAATCATGAACTAACTTTAACTACAACATGAGTCACATGATTGTATAACAGCTACACTGTACCTTAATTATTGTTAGTTTATATTTGTTAATGAATGTAGTAATTAGCACTTTAGTTTTAGCTTATTCTGACTAACATTAACTTATGACCTGATAATATATCTTTATATCATGACTTTACTTGAAGGGGTACGTTATCATTAACTCATTTCATGTACGTCAGTCAAGTGTGTGTTTAAATTGAAAAACAATAGAAAAGTGTTTTCTCTACATCAAAATGAACAGTTTAAACAAAGGAGTAGTTAATATAATATGCCCCTTCAAGTAAAGTCCTAACATAACTAACACAGGCTCATTCTGAAAACGTAGCCCTATTTACGTTTCTGGAGATCGCAAATTATGTAGCCAGAGATGCGTATGGCTGCATTTAGTTTTTAAAACGGACGCTACGAGGTGGTATGATGCCATTCCTTTTTGCGCTTACCAGCCGACCGCTTACCTCCGTATGGACGGCTTTCCCACTGTTACCAGTTTGTCCAGTTAGCTCGTCATGTACGTCGTTGGACTTAAGACGCAAAGAGAAGACGACCATGATGACGGGGTTTGAGTCCAGTGAAAAACAGTTCCAGATAGCACGTAAGACAAAAACAGAATCCAAAAAATAAATAAACGAGTAAATAACAGGGTGAGAACGTGGTAAAATCTAAAAACGTGGTAAAAATCAGGATGGTGGAGGGCGGTTGAGGAGGGGGATCAGTAAAATGAGGTGCTGGATCAAATTTCAGAGGTGCCGGATCAGGATCCGGCGTGTTCCGGCAGAAATTAAACCCTGAGAAAAAGTGTTCTGTCATGACTTTACTTGAAGGGGCACAAAATCATTAACTCATTCTTAATGACTCATGAACTCCTGTGTTTAAACCTAATGTCATGTACGTCCATCAAGTGTTTGTTTACATTGAAAAACAAAAGAGAAGTGTTCTGTCTACACCAAAATGAACAGTTTTAACAAAGGAATTCATGAGTTAAGAATTAGTTAATGATAATGTGCCCCTTCAAGTAAAGTCATGGCATAAATATCCATTAGCAGGTCATGGGATCATGTTAGTAACATTTAGCTTAAACTAAAAAGTTAAATAATACATTTACTAACAAAAATTAACTAGCAAGTGACTCATGTTGTAGTTAAAGTTGGTTCATGATTAGCACATGCTTAAACTCATCGCTAGTTCATAATGAAGTAATGTTTGATTTATATATATTAGCACATCATTATTCATGTACTGTTATTGTAAAGTGCTACCATGACTTCGGATCCTTCAAACACCTTTCTTTCTCTGGCACGCAAACCTAATATGTCAAACATAAAAAGTGAAAGGACAGGCTAATTGTGCAGCAATAAACTAGCATTGTTTCTTCTTCCTCCACAAAATGTAGACAGTTGAGTTGAGATGGAACGGAATGAACTCAGATCCTTCACTCTCGTTCATACACGCGAGTGCAGACAACATCTCCGGCTCTCATGGTCTGGAAAATAAACATCACCATCCGAATGATTAAACAATTCAAATCCGAAAGGCATTCAACATCGCAACACATGTTAAATAATCACATATCAGATCACATCTTGTTCTCTGAATTCAAAGAACGCTCTCTTTCATTCACGCAAAAGGTATTTAACTAAATGAAAGCTGCAAAATATCAATTAGGAACTGCGAAGACAGACAGTGAGGGACTTGTTAACTGTAATTGGCCTGAATGTGAGCTGTGTGACTATAATAATGCGAACATCCACTCATCGTCGATAATGAATAGGAGTCAACAACATGGCTATATTCATTTAGCTGTAAACTTTAGTGTTGTAAGTTGATGCACTTACGAGAATCATCTGGCCATCATTGGTCAGTTCCCGTGTCCATGATGTCTCAGGTCCCTCCCCCTTCTGTAGCGTCTGCTCGCAGGAGATTTTACTGTCCGTCTCCCATTTCGGAAAACTCTGAAAGTGAAAGTTTAGTATAAGAAAATATTAATAATACTACATTTTTATGATTTTTTTATAATAGGAAACTTTCTATATTGCGTTAATAATACACTGTCTGGCCATAAAAGTCACTATTTGTATTCGGAAGCTTATAGTCAATGTCCACATGAACCGGAAGTTGCTGAGACTTTTATTTCAGTATGTTGATGTACTTCCAACTGAAACGAAAGATTAAGTAGGGGGCGGGGCCTTCTTTTGCGCATCATTCCCTAAGACGTAAACTAACCCTAAATCGCAAACTAGCGATAAGAGAGCTATGGAAACACTCAGATTGACGTCAACAGAAGGACTGCCCCTCCTAACATGGAAGAAATGTTAAAGATTACCAAAAAAACACATTTTTCAGTGGGTAAAACTGCACTGATTAAGTATTCGACTTAAGAATAACAGTGTGTACTTTAATTTTAAAACCTGATAAATCCCCTACCAAATGCGAGTCATACAGGCCAATTTCCCTACTTAATACAGACGCAAAGATCATCGCAAAAATTTTGGCATCAAGATTGGAAAAATGCCTCCCATCTATAATAGGTTTAGACCAAAATGGTTTTGTCAAAAATGGTCAGGCTACTCATAATATCAGGCGAGTTTTAAACATTCTGTATGAAAAGAGGGAAGCCTCTGACACATGTATACTTTCACTCGACGCAGAAAAAGCTTTTGACAGGGTAGAGTGGAGTTACATGAATGACTTATTGACTTGTTTTGGTTTCGGAGATTCATTTCTTAATTGGGTAAAAATATTATACTTTAAACCAATAGCTGAAGTTAAAACTAATAATACAATATCAAGACCTTTTAATGTATACAGAGGCACACGGCAAGGATGCCCTTTGTCCCCAATGCTTTTTATTTTAGCACTAGAGCCCTTAGCAGTTGCAGTCAGAAACCACTCTATTATTAAGGGTATTACAATTAAAGACCAGGATCATCGAATAGCATTATATGCAGATGACTCTATTTTTTTCCTAACAAGACTTGAGAGGTCAGTACCAGCATTGTTAAAGTTGATTGACAGATTTGGAAAATTCTCTGGCTACAAAATCAACAACTCCAAATCATCCATTCTTTTTTTAAACACTCAAGAAAGAAATGAGCCACCAATTGAACACCCATTTACAAATGCAGTTAATGGCTTCAAATATTTAGGAATAATCATTACCCCTACAATTGACAGGTTAGTCCCTACTAATTACAATCCAGTCATAACTAAAGTTAACGAATCTGTAGATAGATGGTCCACGCTATCAGTCTCTCTGTTTGGCCGCATAAATATTATAAAGATGAATATACTTCCCAAATTTTTATATTTATTTCGCTCTATTCCACTTTCCCCTCCACTAGGTTTTTTTTCCAGTATGAAAAAAAAATTAACTAAATTCCTTTGGAACAATAGACGTGCAAGGCTCCGACTAACATTGCTATATCTTCCCTACGACAGAGGAGGTTTACGAGTGCCCAATTTGCAGTGGTACTATTGGTCTGCCCAACTAGCTAACGCCACCTATTGGTTTTCACCTCAACAACTGTCTTGGGTACAAATAGAATTAACGATAGCAAAAGAGATGGATATGGAGAGGTATTTGTACTCCGATTCATATAAAAATTTAAAAAAGACCACTAAAAATCCATTTGTTAAAAACACCTTAACGGTATGGAATGATGCTCAGTGTTCATTAGGAAAAGTTCCAAATCTTTCTTATTTTTCCCCTATCTGGGGAAACAAAGATTTTAAACCAGCGAAAAATGATTTTGGCTTTAAACAGTGGGCATTAAAAGGTATCAGAAAGATAGGGGACTTATTCGAAGGAGGAACACTAATGTCCTTTAAAGACCTTAATGAAAAATTTGGAATCCCAACGACGCATTTTTTTAAATACTTACAAATTCGCAGCTATATTAATGTAAAGCAAAACTACTCATTAGCTAGACCTCTACAAACTGAATTAGAAAAAATTATGTTTTATCAGAATCCTACGACAAATTATATTTCATTGTTTTATAGCAAATTAGTCAATGGCTCTAAAGAAACATCAGAATCTAAGAAAGATTCTTGGTGTACAGATTTGCAAATTGACCTGACAGATTTAGAATGGAGCCAAATATGCGTTAAAGCCCAGAACTTGTCAATTAATACTAGATTTAAAATGATCCAATATAACTGGGCAATGCGCACCTACATCACACCTGAAAAACTAAACAAGTTTAACCCAAACATCCCAGATATATGTTTCAAATGCCAAAAACATAAAGGAACATTCTTTCATTGTATCTGGGAATGTGAGGTGATTAAGATTTTCTGGCAAAACGTAATCACATTAATTTCCTCAATTATTTTAAAACCAGTTCCAGTTACACCTGAAATATGTGCTTTGGGTTTATTTCCTGTAAGTTTGTCATTACCAGGTTATCAGTCTAAAATGATTGATATGTGTCTTGTTATTGCAAGACGTTTGATAGCACTCTATTGGAAAAATATAGAAAGTCCATCCATTGACCACTGGCTGAAAGATTTGACACATTACATTGCACTGGAAAGAATCACCTATTGTATAAAGGGCAAATTAAAGGAGTACCATAAAATTTGGGATCTGTTTATACAATTTTTGGAACATAACCACATAACGGCACAAGCAAATACCTCTCACGCTACAGGTTAATTGATTGATATGTGTAAATGTGAATTTTTATTTGTGTAATACAGTATATGTTTTTCTTTGCCTTAGCCTATGTATAATAATACATTTACCTGTTCAACTGAATCTGGATGCTTTGGGGGAGGGAGGGGGGAAGAGTTAAAATGTAAAAAAAAAAAAAAAAAAAAAAGTGTATTTTCATGTTAATTTCAAGTGATTTTTCTACAATAAAAAAATGTTCAAAAAAAAAAAAAAAGAATAACAGTGTGAGCTACAGTAGCAAAATAAACATTGTACATTTTTATTTCAAGCAATCTTTAGGGGGCTAAACCTTTGTCGCAGTGATTAATAGTTCACATTTAACCTTTGGTATTATATATTTAACCATTTACTATTATATGTATTCATTTATAATAAAGGGACTAAGCCGAAATAAAATGAATAAAATAATATATTCATTTATTTTCCTTTGGCTTAGTCTCTATTTCAGAGGTTGACTATTCCAGCATATATTTTACACAGCGGATGCCCTTCCAGCTGACGCCCAGTGTACCCATACACACTCATTCACTACAGCCAATTTAGTTTATTCAATTCACTTATAGCACATGTTTTTGGATTTTGGGGGAAACCGGAGGACCCAGTGGAAACCCACGCCAACACACATATGCTAACTGGCCCAGCCGGGACTCGAACCAATGACCTTCTTGCTGTGAGGCGACAGTGCTAACCACTGAGCCACCATGCTGCCATATATATATATATATATATATATATGAAAAAAGTAACACAAAAGTACCATAATGCATTAATTTCCTTTAACATTAATTAATGTAACATTAACTAAGTAACATATTTAGTAACAAAAGATTACAAGCTAACCTAGATTACAAGCAACCCTAACCCTATTTCCTAACCCCAACACTGGTTATTAATCCACTGGTTATTCTGATCATTTTATTTTTACCCAAACTGATGTAGTGTGTGTGTGTTTTCAGTTCTTATTTAACAATGTTCAATCCCATGATGACCCTATCCCAGAATAGCAATCAGAAGATTCATCTGAAACAAGCCTTCATTTTTGCACATAACCTCTGCATTTAAAGCCAAAAAATGCAGCACTTAATAGGAATGAACTTTGTGACATGGCATTAAGGTTGTCAAAAAATTGTCTTTATGAATGCATGCCATAATCAAGGCTAAAGGCGGTCCGACACAATATTTGAGTACTTTTTTTTTGTCTAGAGTGTACAATAGTCCTGCCATATGCTTATGCACACTGTTAGACATTTTATTATATTTTTGCGGTAACTTACTGTTGCCAGCAAGTTACAGCAGCTGCCCAGGGCCCTACCGCAATTTCATTTTACAGTATTATAGCCTGCCGCAACTTCTTTTTATGGTAACATGCCCTTTACCTAGGGCTGGGCGATATGGCAAAAAAAAAAATCTAGATTTTTTCATAAAGTTTGACCGATTCACGATTTCAATTTCGATTTTTTCTAAAAAAAATTTTTACTGTGTAACTACCTTACCAGCTTACCCTGTTCATTTAAATTTAAATAAATGCCGAAACTAGTTTTTTTCATGCTCACTTGTAAAAGAAAAGCAACCGTGTGACTAAACGTGGTTATGGCACTCTCTCATATAGGGATGCTAAACATAGCTACAATAGAAGTCACAGCACCCGTATTTATGTAGAGGTCATATGTTGTGCAGCTTTGGGCAAATTTTATTTGGAGAGAAAATGACCAAAATGTAACGTGAAGATTGAAAAGGATTGGAGGGGAAATAAATATTTCAAATCTCTGTACATAACAGAAAAATAAACAATGATAATGCAACACTAGTTTATCTGTATTAGTGGCATGGCAGAAATATATATTTAGACAGGCCTTGTCAAAGTGAGCGGGCACTTTCACTAATAAAAAATATAGCACTTAAATTATTTCATAACAATCAATAAAATAACAGCGGTTTTATATCAAAAGTTGGTAATGATATAAAATATACTACATTTTGATGGTAAAATATAACCATTTAAACGATTTCAGTATTCAAACATTAAATAACGAATGCATCAAGTTAAATATAAAAAAACGAATGAAACAACACATAGCATATCAGGATATAAAGGACTATATTTAGCAAAATGCTGCTCTTTTTATCTTTGTAATTTTATAGTTTTATTTTTGTTATTTTAATTATTTTTTGTCTTCATAAATAACTAACGAGCTATAGACAAATATCTGCTTGACGTTTTAGAAAATATTTGTGCATAGCTACACCCCCCAGTTTATATTAAAGATTACCATATCTATCTATATTTAAATGTCTATGTCTATATTTAATATATCTATCTATATTACATATCTATCTATATTTAAATGTCCATCTTATATTTAACTGAATCGTATAACAGCCTATAGCTGAAATGTTGAAAATTGCTCAATTTATTTTTCTAAACATTTGTCGATATGTATTGATATTTTTTGGAGTACAAACTACCGACATTTAAGAATCCATATTTATTTTATTCATTCATTCATTTTACTTGTTTATTGGTGCATATATGGGTTATGATTTAATTCATACAGTACCTTGGACAGCTACTGTGCCACTCCGTAATTCAAGCAAAAGTCCAAATTAAAGAAAGATTTGACTTTCTGCGGTGACCAACATTTACAACACCCTGTAACCGTGCTTCAGGTGGTGCGCGGGTATAATATACAAAACCAGCCGTCTGGGCTTTGAATTAGGTGCAATTATTTCCTCGTGTGTGTGTGGAGCGATGAGTGAGCGGGTGACTAAAAGTGATCTAGAAAGTTAAGTTGGTTGTTGGTAGCTCGCGCGGGAGAGACAGACGGCTGCGGGGACGCGAACAACAGCATGATGCGCGTGGAAACATTAGCGAAGCTGGCTGGCTGACTGCGGTTGCCCTGGCAGCGGGGCTGTTGTTGCTCTAGCCGGAAAATGTCCCGGTGTTCCCAATGGCCAGTCCGCCCTGGCACGCTTCCGCTAAACCAGCTGTGGTAGCTCATCAACAGAGCCGCGACGTCAACACACAGAATCAGCACAATTCAGCACGGTTGTCTAACAGTTTAGAACGGTTTGGCACGATAGTGGAAAAGCAACTTTCATATTTTTATTTAAAAAATCGTGATTTCTCGATTTTATAAAAAATAATTTCGAATTAATCGAATAAATCGAAAAAAATCGCCCAGCCCTACCTTTACCACACTTTAGTTTTACAGCATGACAATTTTTACAGTACTTTTACTGTAATTTATTTACATTTTACACAGTACAAAACCTTTATTTTTAGTATTTAATATTGAATTTAATAAACTCCAATCACATTTTCCATGAACTGTCTAATTTTTATCATCAATTACAGCAGCAGTACTTGATTACTTTGATTACAGTAGAATTCCGCAATTTCCTAAAATGCAGTAAGTTACTGTAAAAGTTTTAAAATGACCCACAATGCAGTGAATATTACAGTATTGAACTGTAAAAAATGAATGTAGTATTTTACTGGGCATTTCGCAGTAAATAACTGTAAAAATTGGCAAAGTCTAACAGTGTAACGCAATTTACAGAGATAAATTATAATATTCTAATTAATTATATAATTATAATAGAAATATGTAATATTTTAAAGTTATGAAGGCATGATTAATAGAGATTTTGTGGCATACTGTGCATGGCCGGCCGTCCACCGTGGTCTCATTGAACGACTCGCCCACCGTGAAGGACACATGAGTGGTCCGAACGCTGGTGGAGGTCTGAACAGACAGGCTCTCCCCCTGCTGTGAGATCTCAACTGCTGGTTTGGAAGCTGCTGCAACTGCAATCTTCCTCAGAAAGACGTTTACGCCTGTAGAACACACATGTACACATGAAATTAAAAGCTCATTCATCATGATCAGAAATCAAAGCAACTTTTTCCCTCGGTCAATTTCCTGTTGTTAATGAGCGTGTCCAGTCTGTGGAATGCTTTACAATTTAAACAGCAGTCACACATTTATGCAATCATAAAACACCCAGGGAAATGTAAGCCTTTAAACTGTTAAGCCAAGACAGTGAACTCACTGTCCCGTTTGTTTCAATTAGGGGCGCCAGCAAACTTGATCTAAGTGAACTTGCCCTGGAGTGAATAATTGGGGTCGAGGGACGGTGTGTCTGCAGAGCCAAACGGCTGGCCGAGGGGCCCCGTATTAGGGTCTGTGAGTCTAATCACAATCCCACGAGGAAATGAAGCAGAACTTTTTTTCCATGCAGCTTCCCATTGATGTTTCTTTTAAATTATAAATAAATACAGATCCTGATATCACATGCAGTCAGTCAGGATTTTTTTGTTTTGTTTTCTTGTCAGTTGATAAAAAAATGTATAATTGTAAGTTGTGAATAAAAATTACTTTTTAAAATACATATATAGGCTAGCTATTGAACTGTTTCTGTCCCAGATTGTAAATAAGATATTTTTTTACAATCTTAAGCAAACCTTTTTTTTTTTTTAAGTTTAAGACTCACAACATACAGTGATACAGTTGGATTTACTACAATTTTTTTAGGTAAGCGGTTGCAAACAATTCATATGGGCTCAATTAAAACAAACAAATCAAGTTTAACATTACTAAATTTAATTTGTTTAAATTCAGCCCATATAAATTGTTTGCAACCTCCTACTTTAAAAAATTGAGTAAATCCAATTAAAAATATTTTTTCAGTGTATAAAAATAACTTTTTTATTTGCAATTTCTCATTGTAACCATCTGTTATAGTAATAATGTAAGGTAACTTCTTAAATATCATAATTACAGATAACAATTACTAAATAAATACGTTTCAATAGCAGATAATGGCGAATCCTCAAAACTTACCGAGCGCTTTCAAAAGTTCCTCGAAGTTTTCGGAGCTTTTCATTTTCCAGGATCCAGAAAAGTCCGCGAATGTTTTCTCCGTGTTAGATTCCATGTTTCTTCGTGTCTTTCTTTCACTCTGCTGCTCTCTCCCTCTCTCTCTATCTCACTCTGTTTCTCCTCTCTCATCCGCCGCCGTTCAGCGGTCTTTCTCTCTCTCAGATCAGTCTGTTTGTGCGCTGTTGAGTTCTCCACCAATCCGGAGAGTTTGCGCCTGTGCGCGGTTTATTGGGCGGCCGCTGCTGCTTCCAGTAAAGATCCATCGAGACCTCAGTTTGCCCCACCATTTGCCTTGAGCAATCGGGTAATTCTGCTAATTCCTTCAATTAGCCTACACCCCAATACTATTATTTGTCATTTAGTAAGCACTTTTCTCCAAAGCCACTTTATGTGTGCATGCTTAAAAGGGACACTTCACTTTTGGTAAACAGCCATTTTACCATTGGTGAATCCATTCAGCCATTTGGTGGGAGCAGTTTTAGTTTAGCATAGCATAAATCTTTAAATCGTATTATGTTATGAACTGGCCACCAATTACCCTTAAATTCTGCTTTTTAACCTACAAATTAAGCTCCTAACAGAAATTAACTTTGTGACATGGCATGAAGGTTGTTAAAACATTGCCTTTATGAATGCAAACCATATCCTAGGTTAAATGTTGTCCGACACAATATTTGAGTTAACAATTTTGGCTACTGTAAAAAATATCTGTAAATTAGCAGTTTTCCATATTTTGTGATTCATGTTTTTTATTTTATTTTACTTTTAACCCTGAAATGTTTGAAAAAGTGACTAAAACCTTGTAATAAACTGCCAGTACATTTTCTGTCATTTTACAGACTTATTTCTCTATTATTTCCTTAATATATTAATATATTATATTGTTGTAGGCACTTTTCTCCAAAGCAACTTGATGTGCATGCTAAAAAGAAAGACTCCAGTTTATTGGAAACAGTCTAGTTAAACAGTTGAGTTTTACCATTGTTGAATCCAATCAACAGTTTTAGCTTAGCTTAGCATAATTCATTAAATCATGTTATGTTTAATAGGACACCAATTAAGTTTAATCTCTGCATTTAAAGGCAAAAAAAGATCTCTTAATAGAAATTAACTTTGTGACATGGCCATTGACATTGACATTGTCAAAACATTGCCTTTATGAAATACCATAATACGACAAATATTTGACTGAACTTTTTTTTTTTTGTGGCCACACTGTAAAAATATTCATAAATTAGCAGTTTTTCTGTATTTTGTGATTCATGTTTTTATTTTATTTGACTTTTAACCTTAAAAAACGTTTGAAAAAGTGACTTTTATAAACAGTTTTAATAGTGTAAAGTGATATAATGTCTGCGTTGGTTTTGTATATTACGGTACAAAAACTTCAATTAAAATTTTCTGTCATTTTACAGACTTATTTCTCTATGTATTATTTCTCTATTTATACTGTATTATATTGTTGTAGTCGCTTTTCTCCAAAGCAACTTGATGTACATAAATAAAAGGAACAATCCACATTATTGGAAATAGACTAGAGTTAAATAGTTCAGTTTTACTATTGTTGAATCCATTTAGCCGTTTGGTGCTTAGCTTAGCATAAATCATTAAATCGTATTAGACCATTAGCCTCAAAAATGTCAGCGTGTTGATAATATTCATATTTAAAGCTTGAATCTACTTTAGTTACATTGTGTTTTAAGATCGTCAAAACAAAGGAAAAGTTGCAAAAACAATATGTCTAGGAGGAACTATACTCTCATTCCGGCTGATAATCAAGGAACTTTGCTGCTGTACTATGGCTACAGCAAGTGCAGTGATATTACGCAGTGCCTGAAAATAGCCCCCAGGTAACTAGCAGTGCTGCATCATTGCGCCTGCTTCAGCCATGGAACGACAGCAAAGTTTGTTGATAATTATGCAGAAATGAGAGTAGAATTCCTGCCATTTCCACCTAAAATAGTAATTTTAGTAATTCTTCAAGATGCTAATGGTCTAATCTGATTCAATGGTTTATGCTAAGCTAAAAGTACTCCCGCTAGACCTGAAGTTCGGCTAAATTGATTAAAAAATGGTCAAACTTGACTGTTTAACTGTATGACAGATATAAAATTAGCCTATTCCCAAAAAAACAAGTGGAGTGCTTTAAATCAGGCTTCTTGCCTTGGGATCTCAATTCAAACATCTACAGTATGCCATGTTTCAAAAATGTTCTGAATGATTTTATTTGTCTTGTAGGCTATAGTGAACTGGAAAGCATTCCGGTATGTTTTTGTCAAACAAGGAGCTTTTGTTTAAAAATTGAAATGGTGTTAAATGCAAGGAAACCTCCATATTATTCGTATTCCTTTCTCTCATACAAACATGCCAACAAAGACATCTCATGCTGGGCTTTGTTAGTATTCAAGCACAACAGTCAGCCATTGTCAGTCAATCATATCACAGCTTCAAATCTCGGCTGTCTTCTGTTTCTTGCTGAGCGCTGCTGTCTGTGTCCTAACAAGACCCTCGATTTCCACTGAAGATTTAAACACATTTAAATCAACCGTGACTTGTTGAGACTAACAGTATTTACATATAAAAAAGGATAATATAATAAAATAATGTTGCTTATGATAATGAAATGATAAAAAGTGTAGAATTACATTTAGAAAAAAAAATGAGAAACTGCTGTTAATTTCCTCACCCTCAGGGCATCTGAGATGTAGCTGGCTTTCTTTACCTGAACACTAAAGGAGATTTTTAGCTGAACCTGTGGTCCTTCGGTAATCATAAAATGCAAGTCTATAGCCACTTTCACTTGGAGAGTCAAAAATACACATAGAGGCAGGGGTGTAATTTCCACTGCGACCTTGTTGGATTTATTTATTAACATTTTGCTTCTGTCTATCCGCAATAAATAGGCCTATTACTAAATACTGATCCAATACTTTGATCAACGTCTAGCACAAGTGATTTATTTTACATCCTAAAGTGCAGTGGTTAGTTTGAAACAAAAGTTTAACAGTGTACATTGTTTAACATTACATTTTATTCACATACAAAACATTAATGGTGAATAGTTTTATTTATAAATGTATTACACAATTCACTCAAGTCTTTACAATAAGTCCTTATTAACAACACATTAGGCTTAAATTTTTTCTTATACATAGTTTTGTAACCTACAATTCTTTTTGGCAGTATACCCTACATTTATCTTTATATTCAGCTTAATTATTTTTATATCACCTAGTCCCTAAATGTAAACCAAAACACTATAAACCAAAGTTGCACCTTTGCTTATGGACAAAGAAACAACTAAATATTTAGCTTCTGATGATACATTGAGGTCTTAAGTGAAACAGTCAGTCTGTGCGTGAAATTGACATCATTTACAACAACAGCGCCTTTAAACCACAGCCTCGGCAAATGGATCTGATACACTGATCTATCTGGAAAGTTCTCTATATTAGATCAGTGACCTGATATGGTTCCGGAGATTCTTCTTGTATCATAATGACGTACATTGGCATAAACTCACATGGGAAGTGATGCTGTATGCTTACATTTGTACAGGTTGCATCATGGTTAAATTCAGTATGAAACAGAGTTAAGATTGTCCATTTTACCCTGAGATACATCCAATTGAAATGGTTTCTGGAATGATAAAAAATGTAGAATGGAACATGATTTCATCATTCTGGAACCAATTGTATCCTTGGAAGATGGAGGAAGGTTTGAATTGCCAGTGGAGGATTACTATTCACCATGAATCACTATCGCCACGCACCCGACAAGAATGAGGAGATACATTTTATAGATGGAATCATATCATATTGGTCGAACCACTGCCTCCCACTAAGGCAGTGCAAAAACTACCCCAAAGGACTGATGGCCCTGCTTTAAAGGACTAATAGTCTCAATCCTAAAAGACTGATGGTCCATCCTAAAAGACTGATAGCACACCCTAAATAACCAATAGTCCCAAACTTAAAAGACTGGTGGCCTGTCCTAAAGGACGGATATCTCCACCCTAAAGAACTGATAACTCCACCATAAAGGACTGATAACCCCGCCCTAAAGGGCTGATAGTCCCAAACTTAAAAGACTGGTGGCCTGTCCTAAAGGACGGATATCTCCACCCTAAAGAACTGATAACTCCACCATAAAGGACTGATAACCCCGCCCTAAAGGGCTGATAGTCCCAAACTTAAAAGACTGGTGGCCTGTCCTAAAGGACTGATAACTCCATCCTAAAGGACTGATATCTCCACCCTAAAGGACTGATAACTCCACCCTAAAGGACTGATATCTCCACCCTAAAGGACTGATATCTCCACCCTAAAGAACTGATAGCTCCACCCTAAAGGACTGATATCTCCACCCTAAAGGACTGATATCTCCACCCTAAAGGACCGATAGCTCCACCCTAAAGGACTGATATCTCCACCCTAAAGGACTGATAACTCCACCCTAAAGGACTGATAGCTCCATCCTAAAGGACTGATATCTCCACCCTAAAGGACTGATAGCTCCACCCTAAAGGACTGATATCTCCACCCTAAAGGACTAATAGCTCCACCCTAAAGGACTGATAGCTCTACCCTAAAGGACTGATATCTCCACCCTAAAGGACTGATATCTCCACCCTAAAGGACTGATAGCTCCACCCTAAAGGACTGATATCTCCACCCTAAAGGACTGATATCTCCACCCTAAAGGACTGATATCTCCACCCTAAAGGACTGATAGCTCCACCCTAAAGGACTGATATCTCCACCTTAAAGGACTGATAGCTCCACTCTAAAGGACTGATAGTCCTGCCTTAAATGACTGATAGCACACCCTAAAGGGCTGATAGTCCCAAACTTAAAAGACTGGTTGCCTGTCCAAAAGGATGGATATCTCCGCCCTAAAGGACTGATAGCTCCACCCTAAAGGACTGATATCTCCACCCTGAAGGACTGATAGCTCCACCCTAAAGGACTGATAGTCCTGCCCTAAATGGCTGATAGCACACCCTAAAGGACTGATATTCTCGCCTTAAATGACTGATAGTCCGAAACCTAAAAGACTGATGGCCTGTCCTAAAGGACTGATAGTTCCTCTCTAAAGAACTGATAGCCCCGCCCTAAAAGACTGATAGCCCTGCCTTAAAAGGACTCATAACCCCGCCCTAAAGGACTGATATTTTCACCCTAAATGACTGATATTCTGAAACCTGAAAAACTGATGGCCTGTCTTGAAAGACTGATAGCCTTGCCCCAAAAGGCCTGATAATCCTGCCCTAAAGGACTTATAGTCCCGCCATAAATGGCTGATAGCACACCCTAAAGAGGTGATAGTCCCGCCCTAAATGACTGATAGTCCCAAACCTAAAAGACTGGTGGCCCATCATCAAGTACTGATAGCTTCACTCTAAAAGACTGATAACCCCGCCCCCTAAAGGACTGATAACTCCACCCTAAAGGACTGATAACTCCACCCTAAAGGACTGATAACCCCGCCCCAAAGGACTGATAGTCCCAAACTTAAAAGACAGGTGGCCTGTCTTAAAGGACGGATATCTCTACCCTAAATGACTGATAGCTCCACCCTAAAGGATCGATAGTCTCGCCCTAAAGGACTGATAACTCCACCCTAAAGGACTGATAACCCCGCCCTAAACTACTTGACTAACTTTTAATCTGGAACTAAAGGACTTCATCTGTAAATTCTTCATGCTAACAGAAGACAGACTTGCTTTTCTTATTCGCATTTATCCACATGAATTTTGTCACCAGGTCAGCATGCCCATAATAAAAAGTAATGGGTATTATTATCATTAGTTGGCTTTAATCATCTCCATTCACTTTCTCCAAACAGACTCGTTCATTCTCTCGATCTCTCCCTTTGCTCTAATCTGCTTCGCTTCATCTCGTTTTGTTCCTTTTCTGCACGTCTCCACATTCCTCATACAAATGGCGTGAAAGAAGCGACGAGGAGACGAGAAGCAAATGGAGCGTCTGAGTGGCCAAAAGGGAGCCAGGGAGGAGAGAAAGAATGAGGCCGAGCGTGTAAACTGAAACCACATCCTCTTCTCCAAATGCTCAGAGGTAATTACCAGCCGATTCCTGAGTTGCTCCCCACCCGTCTCTTTTCTCTCCCTTTACCCCCCGATCCAACCCCCCAACATTTCAACAAGTCTGGATAAGAAATGATATCCCTGGAAATGGAACAGAGGAAAAGCAGAATGGGAAAACGAGTGAGCGAGAGAGAAGAGAAGAAACTGTGTATTTTCAGCCAGAATGGAGAGAGTGGCAAAAGTTCAAGCTGTTTCCTTGCTCTTCCTTTGAATGCTTCCCCTAAAAGCACATCAGCAAGTCTTTCTTTGAAGTGGACGAGTCAATAAAGCTACTTGAATTTGAATGAGAAAACAATCCTGATCCCACACTCACCGACTGCTGACCCCATTATCTAGGAGACGATGCAGAACTCATGTATGAAAGTGAAAGGAGGAGGAATTTGTCTACATAAAAAGTCAATTATTTAAGTCTGTGATGACAAACATTAAAAACCTAAGTGCATTTACTGAGTAGTAACTGATTACATGTAATCTGGATTGTGTTATCAAAACACTCCGCTTTTTGGAAATCCCCTAGAGCTGAACAGTTGAGTTTTACAATTTTTTTGAATCCATTCAGCCAGAGTCTAGCGGGATCACTTTTAGATTAGCTTAGCTTAGCTTAGCTTAGCATAACTCATTGAAAATCATTGAAGAATGAAACTGTCTTTGCAGTTTAGATCAGTATGATACAAAATATTCAAATCGATACTCAAGTTACTTCAAAAGTAATGTAAAATTAATCAAATAAATAGTTTGATTACATTATGAAAACGTGTCATCTAGATATAGACTACATTTTCTTAGTTTTCCACCCAGGACTGACCAAACCTTTCATAATAGGACCTCCATGCAGCATCCCACATAGCAAAATTTCTCTGGCCCACAAAATCAGCTTTTGCTTGACCCACATGCTGCAGTGTGCATGACTGGACCAAGTGTGGCTTCCAGACAAGGGCCAAACAAGGACTATATCAAAGTCCCTTTAAGGCAGGGGTTTTCAAACTTTTAGGACACACACCCCACCAAGTTTGTCCCATTTCACTCGCGCTCCCCCAGGCACCCCTCCCTCGAGCCAAAATTATAATGCATGTGCAAACATCATTCACATATTACTTGCTGCGTTTAAAGTGCGTAGAATTAATTACATTGAAACATAAATATACAGCTTACCTGATTCAGTGTCATGGCTGAGGCTGTTTCTGTGAGGACAACATGCTAATCTGTGATTGGATTCCTAACACGACTAACCATAAATCATCTTCCACTGTCAATAAGCATGAGCCAGAGCCTACTTGCTTTTGATGTACGTACATTCAGAAAATGCTGCTTCGCAAAGCCAAGTTCGCAGAGCTCTGATGGTGTGGTTGAGTCGAACATTGAGTACGTATACATGGGCAACAATACATTAATAGATTTTATTACGATTAAGACAATACTTTGATTAAGAGTCTACCATATAAACAGTGATTTTTGATGACCTTAATCCGACTAAAGTCATAACTGAACTAAACTAAACACTGAATTAAGACGTGGAGTATGCAGATATTAGTGGCATTATTGGAGTAAACACCGCAATCAAAATATTACCGTCATGTAGGACTTTTCGCAGCATTTTGTGACAAGATCCACATACGCGGGTGTCAGTAAAGGACTGCACACACACACACACACACACACACACACACACACACACACACACACACACACACACACACACACACACACACACACACATCGCGAAATGCGGAGGTTTTTTTCTCTTTCCATTCAACTTTCCATTAAAAACACTCCTTCACCAGTCCTTACTTTATATTCGCGTCTAATACCCCAGTTTGTCACGTGGCGTGAATGAAATGTTCATGAGTAAAGGTGAAACTTAAAACGAACTGCAGTAAAGTCGAAAAATTAAAGATGAAACCTAAAATTACATGAGACTCTGCAGGAAACGTGAATAGCCTGGTGACGCAACATTCAAAAAGCACTTCCCGTAACACCTTAATTATATTATTGTCTTATTAAGGCAAATAACAGATGTCCATGTAAACATAGGTCATACTCACACTATGTACAGTTGCCTTGAACCGGGCCAAAGCACGCTTGTCCCCCCTCCCGTCTCCCCCGACGGCCCGCACTCACATTACATTCGGGTCTGGGCGCGCTTTCGTCATTGATGACGCGTTGTTCAGAAGCGCTCTCGCTCAGCACAGTGGAGATTTCTTTAATTATGTCGTTTAAGTGGTTTGATATGCGGCGACACGCAGTTAAACTTTTCGCTGAACAGATCAGCCACTTTTGACGCTCATAAACAATCATAAAGTCCTCCTGCTGCAGGAATTAGGAAGTTTGCTGAAGGTGCAGCTGTCGTGCAGTGAGGGGTTTGCGTCTTTAATAAACTACGACAGTTTGTGTTCATTGAACAGTACGAATGATTAATTAATCCATATGAAACAGTCCCTTAAAAGTCACGTCTCGCTTTCAGTTTCTGGCTCGGGCACGTTTTGCACTCACACTGTAAGCGTACTGCGCCAAAGCCCAAGTGAACCGCGCTCTGGCACACCTCTTCCAACCGGGCCAGGGCCGGCCAAGTGTACCGTGCCTGAGCCCAATTCAGAGCACTCACACTTCTCAAACGATCCGGGAAACGGGCCTGGGCACGGTTCGGATAGCATAGTGTGAGTACGCCCATAGTCAGTAGTGTCTTCAAAGTAAGTGATGATCCAGAAGGGCATCCGGCTGATTTGATTCAGAAGGGCACTTTTTTGTCAGACGGCTCACCGGTTTGACTTTCGTTCATTCACCGTCCTTCATTATAAAAAGCACCCGGTCCATTTTATTTGTATATTTTACTGGAACGCATAAACTCTACAGGTGCCTGATAGTTAGCTGTGGAGTTAACGTTAATCATATTATTCCCTCTAGTGAACGCATAAAAATCGTCATTATAATTTACTCGAGTGCACGCCTCAATGTCTCGCACCCCCCTTAATAGGTCCTGGTGCCCCCCCAGTGGGGCATGCCCCACAGTTTGAAAACCCCTGCTTTAAGGCAAGTAATTTCAAACACCAGATGGTCTTTGGAGTGTGGGGGAAACCAGAGCACCCGGAGGAAACCCACACGAACACGGGGAGAACATGCAAACTCCACACAGAAACGCCAAGTGACCCAGCTGAGGCTCGATCTAGTGACCTTCTCGCTGTGAACTGTTAACAATTGTGATTATTATTATTATTTCTTTCATTTAGCTTCTGTTCACAGTATTTTCTGCTATAACAATAGACCCCCCCTATTTTTTGGTTTGAAATGTATGCAGATGCTTCATCCAATAATGCCTCACATCGTATGCATATTTAAGCAAACCGAGTTAGAAAATGTTTAAAACAAAAGCAATGTTTGGAATTTAAAAAAAATTAAATCAACAAAAATGAGGTCTCTTGATAACTATTTGGTAATTTGTTTTACTGAAGTAATTTTTTATTCATTCAAGGTCTGACCTTACAAATATCAAGATTTACATTCAAAAATTGAAATAACATAAATAATAATAATAATAATAATAATTAGAGTTGACCTCTCTTGTACTAGCAATCTCACTGATAAGAGGGTTAGCTCCTTATATTAATCCAGTTTAATTCTACCCCTTAAGTCAGGGGTGCCCAAACTTTTTCTAATGAAGGGCCAAATACCAAACTTGATTGAGGCTAGTGGACCGGAGTAAAATATAGTTGCCATGGGTAATTTATTTAAAAATATTTAAAAAATAACTAAAAAGCATTGCTTTATAATAACTAATACAGCATTTTTTACATTTTATAAGGAACTTATTACAGTAAAAACAAATACAAACTCATTTATAACAGAATTACACTAGATTTTGCCTTAATTTTGCTCACCGGGTCTTCTGCATAGTTTGCTTTTTTTGTAGCTCAGCAATAAAACAAACAAAGAAAGGTTACGTCCAATTAAAACGATGATCTCTTTTAAAGGCATTCACCCCTTACCCTCTCCGTCCTTCTCACTCTCTTCTCAGATGGTGAGAAGATGGTGGGCCAAATTAAAGGTTACAATGGCCAACTTTGGCCCGTGGGCCCTAGTTTGGACATCTCTTCCTTAATTTAATCAACACGGTTTTTTTTACCATGAATTTACAAAGTAGCAAAGAATCACAATCCCTCATTTTAAAAATCTATTTGGCGCCACCTAGAGTACCGACGCTCACGTCAGGAACAGTCCGCTCAACAGTTCGCATTTCCACTCGACCACATTTGTCAGAAACACCAATCCAACATGGCGAACCACCTTCGCTTCGTCGCTCGGACTGTCATGGTACAAAACAGCAATGTCGACGCTGCTTACGGAGCTCTAAGCAGGTACTATCAGATGTCTAGAGACTTTGAGGTCTCCACTGTATATAAGAAACGCCGTTTTTAAATCCTTTAGTTACGCAATATAATAATCGATTTGACAGTTTCAGTGATGTACATCCACTGCTCATGCTCTGTTCTCAGTAGGTCATTTAGTTAATGTGAAAATATTTTAAGGGAAGCAAAAAATAATTTCCTTGTACCAATTGTAGCTTAATTAAATATTATTTTTAGTGACATAACTCGTAATATGTAAGTGGTTAAAAGGCAAACTATAATAGTTATTACCTGGTCAGTTTTATGTTGCATGCTGTGTTATATTATACATATCCCATTATTAACGTGATATTATCTTAAGGTTTTTAAATGTTTTTTATGACTTTATTATGATTTATTTATTTATGATGTTTTAATATGATCATTTAGGCTTGATTTATATTATATCATATCATAAGACAATGCATCATATTAAATTTATTAGTATATATTTGTTTAAAATTTTATTTTAGTTTTATTTTACGTTCATTTTCATTTATGTCCAACATATAATATTAGCCTTTTAACAAATGTCAGACATATCGAGTCACTTTTTCTAATTGTCATTTAGTTGGTGTTTGTGCTGCACAATATATCGTTTCAGCATTGATATCGCAATCTAAGCATTCACAATAGTCACATTGCAGGATATGCAATGTTGAGTTTGTATTATAATTTATCATTTGCATGTCTTTTTGATGCCTGTGGTCGTGTAATGATTTTAAAAGCATTCAGGTATAAGAAATTGTACCATTTGTGACCTTAACTATGATTAATTTTATTGTATTATTTTTATTCTTATAATTTAGTTACTGGACTTGAATACTGTTAGACTCTGGAAACAATAAAACACTTTATTTCAATTGTATTTTTTCTTGATTGTATTTATAGATTGTTATGCATGAGAATACTCACAACACATGCAAATAAAAGAAATGCACTGCAAATAGAATCGACCGCAACGAAAATGTGTCGGGGATCCCAAAAAATTATATAGATAAATTATATATAGAAAATTATATATTATATAAATTTATAGATTATTAGAATTTATGGAGAAGCACTCTCACTGCAAAATCATCCCAATCGATCTAACATTATGAATTCTTTCGAAATAGAGATATGAAGTTATCTGATGAAATTGTATTAATATCGCAATATACAGTTGAAGTCAGAATTATTAGTCCCCCTGTTTATTTTTTTCCCCAATTTTTGTTTAACGGAGAGAAGATTTTTTCAACACATTTCTAAACATAATAGTTTTATTAACTGATTTATTTTATCTTTGCCGTGATGACAGTAAATAATATTTTACTAGATATTTTATACAGCTTAAAGAGACATTTAAAGGCTTAACTAGGTTAATTAGGTTAACTAGGCAGGTTAGGGTAATTAGGCAATTTATTGTATAATGATGGTTTGTTATGTAGACTATCGAAAAAAAAAAAACTTAAACAGGCTAATAAATTTGACCTTAAAATGGTTTTTAAAAATTGAAAACTGCTTTTATTCTAGCCGAAATAAAACAAATAAGACTTTCTCCAGAAGAAAAAATATTATCAGACATACTGTGAAAATGTCCTTGCTCTGTTAAACATCATTTGGGAAAATATTTAAAATAGAAAAAAAAAATCAAAGGGGGGCTAATAATTCTGACTTTAACTGTATATCGCAAAATAAAAAAAACGCGATTTTCCCAATATCGTGCAGCCTTAGGTGGGCTTTTCCTTCTGATATTTATGTGAAGTTTTAGCTTTATTTCAATGCTCAAAATGTGCTTTAAAAAGTCACCTGTTCTGATACAAAGCTAGAAAAACCAAACTGAAAAAAGATAAAAATGGTAAAACTTCTAAATAATTCTCTAGTTTCAGAGTTGGGTATGGAGGACGAAACCTGCAAAAACAAATAAATACGCACATAAATAAATTAATGAATTAATTAATTAGTAACCATGCAAATAAATATTAATATTTAATATTTAATTATTTTTTTAAAGTAGTTCCATATTTACTTTTTTACTTTTTTCAGCTCAACATGCGACACAATAATGAGAGGGGTGTTTATCAATCATCAGAATGTGGATTTATATTATTTATATATTTGTTTATTTATTGTTTTTGTCCTTCATATTTAGGATGCTTTATTATCATGCCAAATCTGTATTTACCAAAAGTGTTTAGCGTGAGCTCTGAGGAAACAATATGTCAAACAATAGTGAAACTTCAACACAGCACAAACACAAAATATATAGTCCAAAAATATGACAGTAACAACAACATGAGGTAAATGAAGTTAAGAAATGGTCCTTTTCTAATGAGTTTTTTTCTTCTGTAAAATTTCTGAAGATTATGAAATCAAAAAGTGCAATTAATCTTCGGTCTTTTATAGAAAAGTACAAATTACAGGAAAACTTCTAGCCTCTTTCATTTATTTAATTTTATTTAATTTGATGTATTTATTTAATAAATTTCTTATTTTTATGTAATGTTATTATTTATGTATTTAATTTGTTCCTTATTTGCACCTGTTCGTTTTGGTTATGTAAAGATGTACTGATAATGCCAAGTTGTTGTACATTACGATTTGTTCTATATATATATGTATATATATATATATATATATATATATATATATATATATATATATATATATATATATATATATATAATATAAATATAAATATATATATATATATATATATATATATATATATATATATATATATAAATATGAATGAATGAGTGATAAATTAATACAAAGAAATTAACAAATGGTGTTAGTGTAAAAGGCAATAGTTTCAATAGAGGGTGCAAGTGAGTAAGTTGTAGTCTTCAACACTGATTCCATCCAAACTCCAGCGATGAGTTTGAGTTTATAATCTTGGATTTGTTTTGAAACATTGCCTCCTTTCCATCAAATAACAGAAAAATACTTCACATTTAAACACTGTAAAAATGCAGGGGTCCACACAAGTCATTCTTGTTATCCCAACACAAATCAATTAAGTTAACTTAACAAATTTAAGTGGATCCAACATTAAACAATTAAGTTCTCCCCAAAAAATCATCAAGATTTGTGTTGTTTCAGCTCATTTTGAATAAGTAGTTTGAACAAGCAGCAAATATATGTTTTTTGAGTGCAGGTATTGCAGTCGACTCGTCCCATCATGCTCTTTTTCTCTTTGTTTTCCTTCAGAGTTCTGTCCACTGATGGAATCATTGAATCTGTGAAGCGCAGGAGGTATTTCGAAAAGCCCTGTCGCAAGCAAATCAGAAAGAATCACGAGAACTGTAAGAGAATCTACAACACTGAGATGTCCCGCAAGATTGCTTTCATAGCAAAGGCACAAAGAGAAGACCCATGGCTTGGATGTTAAGGTGAAATAAACTGACTGTTGAAGTTCGAACATGGAGGAGTCGTACGCTGTGATCTACCGCTTACGAACTTGAACATTTGACCCATTTTCTGTTTAGATGTTAAGATATTGTTGATTGAACATGTTGACTGCAAATTTTTGTGTATTGTTAATAATAAATAGCTGAAGAACGTTGATTTTGTTGAAGATTAATTACAATTAATGTGTTTGATTGCATGTAGGAATTACAAGGTTCTCACAGCTCAGGGAGTTTGTGGAATATCATGGAATTTTACAAAGTCTATTCCAGATATTCAAAATCAGGGAGGTTTTTTTTGTCCAAATCATGGAATAATATCAGGTATTTTTGTTTGTCACTTCAGAATTAGCTTTTTTTTTTTATTCCTTTCCCACTTTTTAAACCGCAATCAAATGCAGTCACCAGGTTGTACTTGTAATACAGCCTAATATGCTAAAATTAAGTGAGTTTTTTTCCTTGTTTTATCGAAAACCTCAATTCTTTTTGTCATTATTTCTTAAAACAAGCCAAAAAGTTTTTTGCTTGTCTACAAAATGCTTCTTGATTTGAGAATTTGTAGATATTTGGCAGAAAACAAAACAAAAAACCATGGAATAAAATCACTGTCATAAATATTTCATGCGTAAATAAAATTCACGCATCTGTAATTATAAAATCGTAAAGAAAAACGGAATGTAGTCGTAATTTTACGAGGGTACAATTCCAAATCTGCGATTAGAACAGACACAGATACGACATTTTCTTTGTCTGTTTGTATATGACTGATAAATTTACGATGGGTGTACTTTACAAACACGAATACAGTTTCACCACGAACACGACAACCTGTTTACGAGTACGAATCAAACAGCAACACTCCACTGTCAAAATTACGTCACCGCTGTCACAGGCATTAATAAACAAGCGAGAGTCATCGATCACAACGGTGCGCTTGCTGGACACTCAAGCTCCCACACACCGTCTCAGGTCAGATTTCTGTTATTCCCTCTTTGAGAAACGTCCGTCATGAGCTGTAATAAAGGTTGAGACTTAATGAGGTCCATTTTCTCTGTGTTTCTTGGACATTTTACAGAATCAAAATTAAGAACGGGCCGAGGATAGTGAGCATGATGTAAGTTAACGTTACAGCCAATTAGTAATTAAGTATTAGATACTAGTACTTATTCATTAGATACTAGTAGATATTAGATACTAGTAGATATTAGATACTACAGGGAATTTTACAATTGGCTTAGAGCGGGAAGCCTTGAATTTGTTTACTTACTAAACCTTTCAGAGGCTGCACATTATGCAATGCTTGAACTACTTCAAACTAAGTTTTAATACATTCAAAGCAGGCATGAAGTGGGAGCAGATTAGGCATAGTCACATATTAATCTTATCTTTCCTCCATGTTAGCATGTTGGAAATGCAAAAGTGGAATATCTTATCCGGTGCAATATGAGACTTGTTTATCAGTGATAAATGAATGAAGCCCATTCACTCGTTTTGTCTGTCTACATTTTGAAAGACTTATGCAATATTAGAGCACTGTTGATGGTGGAGTGAAGTAATCTGTGGCTTTTAAACAGACTACACTAGACTTAGTCAAACATATACTTTGTAGCACATGACTGACAAGGCCTTGAGCAAACAGCAGTGAAATGAAGCAGACCCGCTCTGACTGGTTATTCACTAACAAGCTGGAAGTCCATTTAAATGCTAATAGTTAAAACATCCAACTGAGCCCAAACCTGGTGGCTTCACTGCATCCTATATGAATTCTTCCACCAGGAATAATGGGTTAAATGGATGGATGTTCAAAGGGTAATTTTGATTTAGTTTCCATTTTCATTTATGAAAGTTATGCACCACAAACTTCCCTTTTCTAAAAGAGGTGTTGTTGTTTTGCTGCGTGTATGTGTGTGAGTGCGCTTATAGAGCTGTTTTACTCAAGCTGCATTCAAAGGAGCTACTAAAGATTAGCTTAACCAATGTCCATCAAGGGTGGCTCAGTGGTTAGCATTGTCACCTTACAGCAGGAAGGTCACTGGTTTGAGTCCTGGCTGGCCCAGTTGGCATTTACACTCACCGGCCACTTTACACCTTACTATTACCGGGTTGGCATGTTATCCTGCTGGAAGTAGCACTGTGTGTATAGACATGGTCAGCTACAATACTTAGGTAGGCTGTGGCGTTGACACGATGCTCAATTGGTAGTAATGGGCCCAAAGTGTGCCAAGAAAATATCCCCCACACCATTACACCACCACCAGCATCCAGGGATGCATTTCCGAAACCATCATTAGCCAACTAAGGTTGCACATTCCGTCGATACAAACATAGTTTGTTGATTTGGCTTTTCCCAAATCCATTGTTCCAACATACATTCGCAATCTGCATCACAAACTTGTGCACTTGCAACTACACCTCTAGAGCTGTAGTTAGAAACATAGTTCCTGGCTGTGGTCTATTCCCACTTATCCCCCCTATGCCCTATTCGTTTAGAACATTCTAACATTTAAATTGGGAATTATTTAAAAAAAGCATTAAAATCATCCCTCTTAGTTGTAATTTGCTATCAAAGTATTATTACAGTTCAGTTTTAGCGATCTTCATGTTTACAATTGCGCTCCCTTTGCAGTGCACTTTGAAAACATTGATGTCATTTTAAACACAGCCGTGGCTCATGACGAAAGCTATAGGTGACCTATTATTTAAAAGCAGAATTTATGTTACGTCTTTAAAGCTTGTGAAAACAAAATATATAGCATATGTTAATGGTTTTCATTCATAGTAGCTTATTTATTAAGTAGCTGTACCATATATGACATGAGCCTAGAACATTTCTGCAGTGGTTTGAATGTGTCAAATTGTAAAAGTAGACTTTTAAAAAATAAATAAACAATATCCTACTTAATAATAATAATCATCATCATCATTAATATTATTATCAAAGTAAGTAGTATTTATTTATTTATATGATTTATATATGATATTAAAATATGCGTGATTTTATTTTACCAAAACTAATATTGGATTTTTTTTTTTTATGCGTGTGCGTGTAAAACAATATAAATTGCACAAATAAATGATGGGGTTCTTCTCTAAAGAAGTTGTTACCACCCTGTTTGGAGCATCATTATGGGTGTTTTACGTTATAACTAACGTGGTTTAAATGATGGATCTGTGACAGAGAAACTACGGGTTTTGGGAAACACTCGTCACTACATCGTTCTTTTCGCAAACGGTGCATCGTACTATGATAGTTCAGCTGCGACTTACGTTGTTGTTTGGGAAACGCACCCCTGAATCGTTGATATACAAGAAAGGATGGATCCATGCTTTCATGTTGTTAATGCCATATTCTGACCCTACCATCCGAATGTCGCAGCAGAAATCGAGACTCATCAGACCAGGCAACGTTTTTCTAACCTATTGTCCAATTTTGGTGAGGCTGTGTGAATTGTAGCCTCAGTTTCCTGTTCTTAGCTTGGACGGTTGGACGTGTTGTGCATTCAGAGATGCTCTTCTGCATACCTCGGTTGTAACGAGTGATTTGAGCCGCTCACTGGATATTTTCTCTTTTTCAGACCATTCTCTGTAAACCCTAGAGATAGTTGCCAGTAGATCAGCAGTTTCTGAAATACTCAGACAAGCCCATCTGGCACCAACAACCATGCCATGTTCAAAGTCACTTAAATCACCTTTATTCTCCATTCTGATGCTCTCGGTTTGAGCTGGAGTAGATCGTCATGATCATGTCTACATGCCTAAATGCGTTGAGTTGCTGCCATGTGATTGGCTGATTAGAAACTTGCGTTAACGAGCAGTTGGACAGATATAGATATTGTACCTAATAAAGTGGCCGGTGTGTGTATTTGAATGGTTTGAGTTTTCAGTAAATACATTTTTTTACGGAGAAACAAACATTTCTCATATTTAAGGAAAATAATATCTTCATTTGTGTTCTGAAGGTGAACAATAGACTTGGAAAGGGCTGGAAAGACACAAGGGTGAGTAAATGATGACCATTTTGATTTTAGAGTATACTAAATCTTTAAAAAAATAGCAAAATTTGTTGTTCTCATGGAACATCTATCATGTAAAATGCTTATCTGTAAGTATATTGTGTACTAATTTATTTTTAAGCAAATCTTTCCTTATTTCTTGCAATTCTTCAGCCTGTGAAAACACGTTTCTGTCGCATTTCCAGTCGGTCAGAGTCAGAAAAGCTGAACAGTGCAGTATTTGTGAACTGAAAGGATCTCTGCAGTAGTATTTTGACTGAGCTCAAGGTCTCAGATATGTGTGTCATGTGGGGGAGGGGGATGGGTCTCTCTCCTGAGGGTAATTAGGCTCAATGTATAGCTAAGGATGAATGGGGCCTCAGCCATAACCAGCTGAAGTGTTGTGTTTTTCCTGAACTTTCCGTAAGTTTAACTAGTGAAAACTGTAGACGTGCCACTTCAGCTTCTGGAGCTGAACAATGTCATTCACAATAGCTATTTTTTTCCCTCCGGAGTCTTTTATTTAGAGTCGGCATTTAAATTATTTCCTATTTTTAAACATAGTCATTGTACCAAAGGGCTCTGTTTGTTTAATTGGTTTAACTGTGCATGTTGAACAATGCACAGAAATGATGTCGGACAGTGTAGTCATGTGACATTGTGCCATAGGCTTCACAATATTCATTCTTTACATGTATGTAAAGCGGGGGTTGGGCTGCTGGGTACAGAGTTCATATAGCTGTGGATGGGGCCTCTCCTGCATGCAAACATACTAGTGAAAAGCAAAAACAAGTTTTACTTATGCTGTAATATAAACATGATATATTAATCTTTAATTATAATATCATAAATTATTAAACATTATTTTAATAATAACAATAACAAAAAATGATAATCGTATTATTTTGATAAAATTCAGAATTTAGGTGAAATAATTATTACATAATTAGGCTATTTCTGTAAACAAAATATTAAATGTAATGCTAATATCTTTTAATATTAGTGCTGGGCAAAAAGCAATCGCAAATAATTGCATCCAAAATAAAAGTTTCTTGGACATAATATATGTGTGTGTACTGTGTGTGTGTGTGTGTGTGTATATATAAATAAAAACATGCATGGAGAACATGGAGAAAAAATTATATTTAGATATAAAATATGATACAAATTATATATAAATAAATTGAAATATCTATGTAATAAAATTGATTTGTATAGTTTTGTTTCTAAACAGTTGAAACCAGAAGTTTACATACAGTCTAAAAAAAAAGGAACATAACCATTTTTAAAAAAATGTCTGGTGTTAAATCATACTAAACGTTTACTATTTTAAGTCCGATAGGATTACCTAAATCATTTACATTTGCTAAATGCCAGAATAATGACTTTTTTTTTGAGAATTTTTTATTAATTTCTAGACCAGGGGTGTCCAAAGTCGGTCCAGGAGGGCCGGTGTCCTGGAGAGTTTAGCTCCAACATAATCAAACACACCTGAACCAGGTAATCAAGCTCTTATTAGATATACCAGAAGCTTCTTGGCATGTGTGTTGAAGCAAGTTGGAGATAAACTATGCAGGACACCGGCCCTCCAGGACCGACTTTGGACACCCCTGTTCTAGGCAGTCAAAAGTTTACATACATTTCCTTGGTATTTTTTAGCTTTGCTTTTAAACTGTATAACTTTGGTCAAATGTTTTGGGTATCCTTCCACAAGCTTCTCACAATAGTTTGAAGAAATGTTGACCCATTCCTCCTGACAGAATTGGTGTAACTGAGTCAGATTTGTAGGCTGTCCTGCTCGCACAAGCTTTTTCAACTCTGCCCACAAATTTTCTATAGGATTGAGGTCAGGGCTTTGTGATGGCCACTCCAAAACATTCACTCTGTTGTCCTTAAAGCACATTTTAACTAATTTGGCAGTATGCTTAGGGTCATGGTCTGTTTGGAAGACTCATTTGTAGCCAAGTCTTAATTTCCTGGCTGATGTCTTGAGATGTTGCTTCAGTATTTCTATGTAATGTTCTTTCTTCATGATGCCATCTATGCTGTGAAGTGGACCAGTCCCTCCTGCAGCAAAACAGCCCTACAACATGATGCTGCCGCCCCCATACTTCACAGTTGGGATGGTGTTCCTAGGCTTGTAAGCTTTCCCCTTTGTCCTCCAAATGTAACACTGGTCATTATGGCCAAACAGTTCAATCTTAGTTCCATCAGACCACAGAACATGGTCTAACTTACCAGGAGACATGTCCTGTGGTCTGATGGAACTAAGATTGAGCTGTTTGGCCATATTGACCAGTGTTACATTTGGACAAGCAAGACAGCCTACAAATCTGACTAAGTTACACCAATTCTGTCAGGAGGAATGGGCCAAAATTTCTTCAAACTATTGTGAGAAGCTTGTGGAAGGATACCCAAAATATTTGACCAAAGTTATACAGGATAAAAGCAAAGCTAAAAAAAATACCAAAGAAATGTATGTAAATTTTTGACTGTCTATGTTTCTTATTTCAAAAAAATTAATTCTCTCATTATTCTGGCGTTTAGCAAATGTAAATGATTTAGGTAATCCTAACGGACCTAAAATAGTAAACGTTTAGTATGATTTACCATCAGAAATTTATAAAAAATGAGATTTATAAGAAAATTTTTTTAAGAAATGGTTATGTTCCTTTTTTTAGAGTGTATGTAAACTTCTGGTTTCAACTGTATATGTGTGTGTATCACATATACATAATAAATATATATAATACACACACATTTATTATGTCAAAACAAACTTATATTTTGTATGCAATTAATCAAGAATAATCTTTGCCCAGCACTAATAAAAATATTTTATATATGCATCATATTATCATTACACACATACACACACACACACACACACACACACACACACACACACACACACACACACACACACACACACACACATTACTAAATACGACCCCAAATCAGAAAATGTTGGGACGGTATGGAAAACGCAAATGAATATAGAAAGTTCCCATATTTACTTTGACTTGTATTTCATTGCAGACAAGATGAACACAAAATATTTCATGTTTTTTTTGGTCAACTTCATTTTATTTGTAAATATACATCCTTTCCTGTCATTCAGACCTGCAAAAAGTTGGGACAGGACTAATTTAGGGCTAATCAGGTAAATTGGTTAAATAATTATGTGATTTGAGATCAACAGGTGATTGTTATTATTATTTAGTACAAAAGCAGCATTCAGGAAAGGTCTAGACCTTTAGGAGCAAATATGGGCAGAGGATCGCCAGTTTGTCAACAAATATGTAAGAAAATTATTGTAATGTTTAAAAACATAGTACCTCAAAGAAAGATAGGAAGACATTTGGATATTTCACCTTCAACAGTGCATAACATAATTAAAAGATTAGAAAAATCTGGAGGAATTTCGGTGCGTAAAGGACAAGGGGCTTGCTACCGTAAGCTGAACTACCATGATCTCCGATCCTTTAGGCATCACTGCATCAAGAATCGTCGTTCATCTATAAGCAATATCACCACATGTGCTAAGGACTGCTTTGGCAAATCTTTGTGAACTACCACAATGCTTAGTTAAATCCACAAATGCCAGTTAAACCTGTACTTTGCCAAAAGGAAGCCCTATGTTAACAGTGTCCAGAAGCGCTGTCAACTTTGAGGCATCTGAGATGGACCATCACACAGTGGAAACAAGTACTGTGGTCACAGATGAATCAGTTTTTCAGGTATTTTTTGGGGGGAGAAATGGACGCCTTGTGCTCCAAACCAAAGGAGAGGATCATCCATACTGTTACCAGCAGCATGATCAAAAGCCAGGGTCTGTCATGGTATGGGGTTGTGTCAGTGCCCTTGGCAATGGTAACTTGCACTTCTGTAATGGCACCATTAATGCTGAAAATGATTGATTTAGGAGGACAATTCGCTGCCTTCTTTTTTAGAGACGCATGCAAAACCACATTCTGCACACGTTACAAAATCCTGGCTGCGGGGGAAGAGGATACAGGTATTTGACTGGCCTACCTGCAGTCCCGACCTGTCTCCTATACAGAATGTGTGGTGCATTTTGAAGCACAAACTGCAACAGCGAAAACCCTGTACTGTTGCCCACCTTAAGACTTGTGTGCATAAAGAATTGGACAAAATTACACCTAAAACACATCATCAATTGGTGTCTTCAGTCCCTAAACGTCTTTTAAGTGTTGTGAAAAGGAATGGCAACATTACAAAGTAGTAAATGCTTTACTATTCCAACTTTTTTTTTAAATGTGTTGCAAGAACCAAAATTGGAACCAAACCAATGCCATAAAGCTCATGAGGAACATATTACATAATGTTTGTTGTATTGTCTGCAAAGAAATACAAGTCAAAGTAAATTTAGAAATCACTACCTTCTTTTTTTATTTGTGTTTTCTATACTGTCTATCTTAATTATTAAATTAGCAAATACAATCGGTCAAATACATTCAAATTAAACCATAAAAATACATTCTAATTATTACTAAAAGTTAATAGTAAATTACCCTGGGCAATATCAGAATAAAAGTTTTGGAAAAAAACTTGATCAAGAACAAATCGATTGATCTTCTAAGTTTGTTTCATATCAGATTTCCATGTTGTTGTCCTTGGTTTTGTTTTAATAGTGAGAATGAGGGCAAGCTGATCTTGAGAATGTAGAGCATGGTTAACAACATGTGACCTATATATTCTGCTGTGTATGTCGACTCTTGACCTGCAGGTGGGCAACAAAGCTCAAGTCTGTGACCTTCAATAGCTGACATAGTTTAAAGATTGACCGAACTGGTTTGTGAGGGTGAGATGTCAAACCATTATTGCGTAGATGGTATTTAAAGGGACAGTTCCCCCTAAAATAAAAACATCCTCATCATTTACAACCACTTGAGTCTGAGTAAGAGATCAGGAAATTTTGATTTACAGCTGAACTGTCACCCAAAAACAAAACAAGATATTCTGAAGAATGTTGGAAAAAAGCAGCTATTGACATCCATAGTAGGAGCAAAACACACTATGGAAGTCAATGGCTGTCTTTTTTCCATCGTTCTTCAGAAATCTCACGGCAATTCTTAACTTTTTGATTTAGTGGCTAATTTGTATGAATTCGTACGATCTCATTTGCACAATTTAGTACGGTTTGCTCATGCCCAAATGACGGTTGGGTTTAGGGATGTCAATGGGTGCTACGCCTCCTTTTTTAAGAATGTACATTTTTGTACGACTGAACTCGTATGAATTCATATGAATTAGCCACTAAATTGACAAATTGTAAAACAGTTATGTTTCCTTGTGAGATCAGGCTGGAATATATTTGTGTTCAACAGAAGAAAGAAACTCAAACAGGTTTAATAATAGAATAAATGATGACAAAATGTTTATTTTTTTGGTGAACTATGTCTTTAAGAGGCACTTCATCCCTAACTGAAAATGATGGGACACTCCACTTTTTGTTGTGTCTGGTGGGAGCAATTTTAGCTTAGCTTAGCATAGATCATTGAATCCGATTAGACCCCCATTAGCATCCCACTCAAAAATTCTTAAAGAGTTTCAATAATGTTCCTATTTAAAGTCTTCTGTAGTTACATCATGTACTAAGACCAACAGAAAACCAACACCAACTATACTCTAATTGCTGGATATTAATCAAGGAGCTTTGCTGCCATACCATGGCTGAAGCAGGTGCAATGATATTACACAGTGCTTGAAAATAGTCCCCAGGTAACTCCATAGTGACCAGAACTTAAGTCATTGCGCTTGCTGCCGCTATCCCTGCTGAAAAATCCAGCTTTAACCAGCCTAAGCTGGTTGGCTGGTTTTAGCTGGTCGACCAGCCTGGTTTTAGAGGGGTTTTGGCCATTTCCAGGCTGGTTTCCAGCCATTTCCAGCCTGGTCTTAGCTGGTCAGGCTGGGAGTTGACCAGCTAAAACCAGCTTGACCAGCCAAAACCAGCTATGTCCAGCTTAAACCAGGCTGGCCAAGCTGATTTTAGCTGGTTTAAGCTGGTCATTGGCTGGAAACCAGCCTGGAAATGGCCAAAACCCCTCTAAAACCAGGCTGGTCAACCAGCTAAAACCAGCCAACCAGCTTAGGCTGGTTTAAGCTGTTTTTTTCAGCAGGGATGGTATACGCCGGTGTAACTACAGAAGAGTCAAGCTTTAAATAGGTGATCCACAGTGTATTTTTAAGGCTTGGTTGTGTTTATAAGATGCAAAGCAGTGTGTGCTCATGCTTCATTTGTAGAAAATCACCTTATTATTTCACATATCTTAATTTGATTATAACAGCTACTCAGCTAACATGAAAACGACAGTCATATTTCCTAGCTCCTCTGAAAGGCCTGACCTCAAGAGGCTCTGATTGGTCAGCTAACATAATGTGCTGTGCTTTGCAGATCGGCTCCACGTCACCAGAAAGCGTCACGGCCCTACAAGCATGCGCATTTGTGCTGTGTAAACACTGTCAGTTAGAGTAGCTATTAGCCATATCAGTTTGACCCTGAATCAGACAGAAAATGACACAGAGGACACAGCTGAACCTCATGCCTGCTCTCTAAAATAAAATCTGACAAATGTCTTTCATCATACCTGCCAACACTCCCGTTTTTCCTGGGAGTCTCCCGTATTTCAGACCCATCTCCCGTATTGTTATGTCTCCCGGAAAACTCTCGGAATTCCAACACCCCCCTCCCCCCACCGCTACGCAGCTTTTAGGTACAGTCGGGCCTGAAACCTGGTACATGTGCGCGTGCTCTTCAGTCCGCGCGCACCCCTCCCTGCTGTACAGTTCGCGCGCACCTCTCCCAAATAGAGAAGCAGAACAAGCTCTGTGAAAATAGCAGCGTTTGGATTGGCATTTTAGCTTTTTCTGCTATAACATTACAGCGCTTCTGGCCACGCCCCGTTGCTGCTCGGGGTGTTTGCGTGTGGTGAATGCACGTAACCTGAAGTATTTGTGATCTCACTTGCCTGGATGTATTTTTTTGTAGTCCCAAACTTCGTTTGCTGTAAGCTTTGCTAAGCTAACTCTGTTAAAGCCAATCACTGCATCCCAAATGGCACACTATACACTATGCACTTATGCACTATGTACTTAAGCACTTACACACTCAACAGCATAGTATATGTTTGTAGTGTCATCCCAAATGAAACACTAATTATTTTACTAAGCGGAAATTCTAACCGTTTCCCTGATGACGTTTGCCGATTGCCAGATTAGTGAATGACCAAACTTCCAAATAATAGCTGCCATGAGTATAACCGCATTCACCATCAGGAGGCGCTATAATCATTCACGTAGGAGAATTTTGCATTCACAATCCAAAATAAATAAAGTAATCCAACATGTGCGCCCGAAAGCTCCGCCCCTTCCGCTAACGTGAGCAGAGCTGCGGTCGTTGCGTGTGTGAAGTGTCCAACATAACACACTTAATTTTACCGGCTGAATGAGTGCATCATCCGGGTATTAAAGGGTTATTTTTAGAGTTTTCAGTGTGAACGCACTATTACACTATTTATACTACAAAATGGCGTAGAATAGTGCATAAGTATGCGATTTGGGACGCACCTATTGAGATGAGATGTTGTTTATGTTCACACAGCTACATTACACACAGGGCCGGCGCGTTCATAGAGGCGACCTAGGCGGCCGCCTAGGGCGGCATAATTGTGAGGGCGGCAATCACGCCCCGCCGCCCAACCCAACGTGCTGACTTTACTGTACATTCACACCGAAAGCGGCGTCAAAGTAGCCGGAAGTCATTCATTTTCAATGGGAGCCGGCGGCGATAAGCGGCGAGGAGCAGCGCGGCGCGTCTTCGCCGGTGTGGGTGTCGAGGAGAGTTGAAATCAAGTCAACTTTATGGTAATGAGCTGTGACGCAGTTCGGCGGTAAGCAATCAGAATGTAGAAGTCCACTGCTCAAGAGGAGTCAGAGAACACAGTCACTGTGAACTATGGTTCCGACCACAGTTGTTCCCAAGGGTTTTAATGTTAAGGTCGCCGGATTTTAAATTGTTTGCAATGTTTTTCTTACAGTAACATACATTAAAAAAGTACTGGCGAGTTACTCATGTGCATCCATGTTACATATTTTTTTCTTTAAAAAAGCGGGAATTTCATGCGACAATACAAAACAGTATTGCTGCTTCAGAATATTTCAGACATATGGACACATTGGATAATTAAGTGGAGCAAAGTCACACCACATGCAACTAGATCTTCCGTAAGTAAATGAATTTGATAAGTGTGCAACATCTTCATGCTAGAAAACATGTTTTATGCGGGAGTGTAACTGATTGGCAGAGTGGCAGTTCGGCTTGCTCCGGCTTTGATTACACATCAACTGAAGTTTAAAATATGATATCGTAGTGGACCACCCCTTTAACAGGGAAATTATTGAAACTTTTTGCAAGTGCTAATGGTCTAATCCGATTCAATGATCTATGCTAAGCTAAGCTAAAACTGCTCTCGCTGGACCCAGAGATTGGCTGAATGGATTTAAAAAATGGTGAAACTCCACTCCACTGTTTAACTCTAGGGCAATAGTAAAATGAGCCTAGTTTTTTTTAAAAAGTTGAGTGTTCATTTAACAATTTCAGTATTTTAACAATTTATACATTTATTATGTGCAGTTAATTTGTACAGAGTATTTTTTATTCATTACCTATATATATAATTTACTTTAGTATGAAAAAAAAACATACCATTTCTTTATTTCACACATAGGCCTTCAGTAGTGACCGCACTTTACTGTTGCTTTTGGCTCATTATTAATGCATCTGCCCAGAAAGACTCATAATTATTCCTGACAGTGTCCTTTTGATCATAATAACCATGAAATGAGCCAAAGCCCAGAATGCAGAGCAAATGTATCATTGTGGACAATATTGCCTGGTAGTTTGGCTGACCACAGGGAGCAGAATCATCAGCTCATTTGTTTTGAGTGAAACTGAGCCAAAAGCACTTGTTGTCCTCAGCTGACCTTCTCTTTTCTGTAAGTTACGAACATTTATAGTTCTGCTATCAGCTGGAAAAGGAAAGTTCACCAAAACAAACTGTGATAGTGACAGTTTGAAACGTTGAGGTCGAAGGACAGTGTGTGGGTTATGCAATGCATTTCAATGGGGGCTGGATTTGTTTTTGTTTTTTAAAGGAAAAGTCATTTTTGGGACACAATCAGGATCATCTTGTATTATTTTATGATATACATGATGTAGTTTTGTAAATATTAGATAATTATTGAGATTATGTTAAGTATTTATTCATATTTTTATTATTTTTTAATTATAATTGTCATCTTTTAGATCTGTTTTCTTATACACCTGTTAAGTTTTGTTTAATTACCATAGTACATCAAGGTAAAGTAAATATCAGTGAGAAATATTGTCTTGGAAACTATACCCAACCACATCCGTTAACATTTAATTAATTAATTAATTCATTTTCATTCGGTTTAGTCCCTTTATTAATCTGGGGTCGCCGCAGCAGAATGAACCGCCAACTTATCCAGCATATGTTTTACACAGCGGATGCCCTTCCAGCTGCAACCCAGTACTGGGAAACATCCATACACACTCATTCACACACATACACTACGGACAATTTAGTTTATTCAATTAACCCATACCGCATGTCTTTAGACTTGTGGGGGAAACTGGAGCACCTGGAGGAAACCCATGCAAACACAGGCGGAGAACATGCAAACTCCACACAGAAATGCCAACTGACCCAGCCAGGACTTGAACCAGCGACCTTCTTGCTGCGAGGCGATCGTGTCACCAACATCAGATAACATTTAATTTATTTTTTAAGAAATTTAAAGTCACAAAGACTTCATGTAACATAAAAACATACATTTTAATATTGTAATTATTTCATATTATAAAACAGATCATCCAGTCCTTGATTCTGATTGGCTGAGCTGTGTTCAAAGCTGTAATACCAGAATTACTGTGACTATAAGATTACAACTGTAACAGCTGTTCATATTAAACAGTTGTTCAAGTATGTAAGTCTGCATAACTCATAATCATCTTGAAATTATGGATGTTTATGTGATGTTGCGTGGATTAGCACTTACCGGCCACTTTATTAGGTACACCTGTCCAACTGCTCGTTAACGCAAATTTCTAATCAGCCAATCACATGGCAGCAACTCAATGCATTTAGGCATGTAGACATGGTCAAGATGATCTGCTGCAGTTCAAACCGAGCACCAGAATGGGGAAGAAAGGTGATTTAAGTGACTTTGAATGTGGCATAGTTGTTGGTGTCTGAGTATTTCAGAAACTGCTGATCTACTGGGATTTTCACGCACAACCATCTCTAGGGTTCACAGAGAATCGTCTGAAAAAGTGAAAATATCCAGTAAGGGGCAGTTCTGTGGGCACAAATGCCTTGTTGATGCCAGAGGTCAGAGGAGAATGGCCAGACTGGTTCCAGCTAGAAAGGCAACAGTAACTGAAATAACCACTCGTTACAACCGAGGTCTGCAGAAGAGCATCTCTGAATGCACAACACGTCGAAACTTGAGGCTGATGGGCTACAGCAGCAGAAGACCACACCGAGTGCCACTCCTGTCAGCTAAAAACAGGAAACTGAGGTTACAATTCGCACAGAATCACCAAAATTGGACAATAGAAGATTGGAAAAACGTTGCCTGGTCTGATGAGTCTCGATTTCTGCTGCGACATTCGGATGGTAGTGTCAGAATTTGTCGTCAACAACATGAAAGCATGAATCCATTCTGCCTTGTATCAATGGTTCAGGCTGGTGGTGGTGGTGTAATGGTGTGGGGGATATTTTCTTGGCACACTTTGGGCCCATTAGTACCAATTGAGCATCGTGTCAACGCCACAGCCTACCTGAGCAATTCTGAAGGCAAAACGGGGTCCAACCCAGTACTAGTCAGGTGTACCTAATAAATTGGCCGGTGAGTGTATGTTTGTGCCATTCATCTTATAAGACCAAACACTTTCACTTGTCAATGCCATGCACTAGTGATGACTATTTTTCTAATGAATGCACTGACACACTTAAATATTTTATGTTAAAAAGTAACAAATGAACAAATTTTTGCCATTAATGCATGTGCTGTGTGTGTTTACTGTTTTAGGTAAGGAATAATTGCTGATAAGCTGTTGATTTATTACACTGTAAAAAATACAGGGTTCCACACAATTGATTTGTTGAGACAACATGAAATAATTAAGTTAGCTTATTAATTTTTACAAATTTAAGTGAATTGAACATAAAACAATTACGTTGTCCCCAAAAAAACCCCAAGAATTATATTGTTTCAGCTCATTTTAAATAAGTAGTTTAAACAAATGACAAACATAATTCTTTTGAATGTCGAAAAAACATGCCAGAATTGATCTGATGGTGATTATTTTCTAATTATTCCACTATGGTTACCTCATCAAAAGACATTGTAATAGTTTAATGAACACACTTGACTTAAAAGAGCAACAGAATAGCTTTTATTCTATCCCAAACACGTGAACACACTCGCAAAGCACCATGGGTCACATTAACCCCTTCTCTCTCAATGTCATCATGTATCTTTTAAAGCTATACTTTACAGACATTAATCAGATGTTTTATTTCAAGACATTTGTCAGATTCTTATCAAACTGTTTATGTGTGTGAGACTACTTTCTTACACAACTCACACAGAGCTCTTTTGTTTTGGTGTGATTTTTGTCAGCTCTATAGGATGTGAAGTAACTGAAATCACAGGGTGTAGTGATATGAAACTGCAATGCGGTTATAAATTTCTCCAACTACATTAGCTGTGTGTTTAGCCTATCTAAAAGCAAAAATCCTCGCACACCTTAGAATGCTCATCAGCCAATCATTCACCAGCATAAAAGTGCAATTACCACCACGAATCCGTGGTTTACGGTGAATTTAGAACAACTAAATGGGTTTTAAGATACTTTGTTGTGATAAAATCCGCATGAACCGGAAGCTGCGACTGTTTTTTTTTATATTGTGACGCAGTTCCTAAAGAAACAGAATATTAGATGAGGAAACAGTGAGCGTGACTTGTTTTTTTTCTCCTGCGACCTGATTGGATGTAGTGAAGTAGGTATTTCATTCATAAACATCAGGGAAAATGGTTTTGGGAGATATATTACAACATAACAGACACCTCCTCCTTCTCACTATTCTGTTTGTTGTCAAAACCGGTCAAAACTGACAGTTGGAGGGGCGTGGTTAAGTTTGTTGGCCACGCCCAATACCTCAGACAGACATAATCTGAGAATTTAACTGAAAATAAACAGGAAGTGCATTTCAGATTTTCATTTTAGATTACAACAACAAACTATTTTGTTCCCTATTGACAGGGGTGTCCAAACTCGGTCCTAGAGGGCCGGTGTCCTACATATTTTAGTTCCAATCCCAATTAAACACACCTGAACCTGCTAATCAAGCTCTTTCTAGGTATACTAGAAATTTCCAGGCAGGTGTGTTAAAGCAAGTTGAGCTAAACTATTCAGGACACTGGCCCTCTGAGTTTGGACACTCCATAATGACATGCGCAGATGAATTGTTCACCCCAAAATTAGCAACGTGGGCTAACAAAATCATATGGTTAGTTTTTATTTCATTTGTACTTAAACAAGGCATTTAACTGTTGTAGATATTCGTAAACAATCCTTTGTTTTTAATAAACTTTTATTAATACATTTTTTCAATAAAGTAGCATTTAAAGCATAAATAATTACTAAAATATCTGTAATGTCATCTAAATTTAAAGCAGCACTGAAAGTAAACGTGTTATGCCCCCCCCCAAAAAAACTGTCCCGTGTACACTCTCTTCCTAACGTGGAACAATGAGCACCATCTGTAAAATGTGACTCAATGCGTAGTATCTGCCTTTACACACGAGTGCCACGTGCGGGGAGGGGGGTGTGCAAACAGATAGGATCGACCAGTCACGTCGCATACGCACGCGGATTGGTTGCTATGCCGTCCAATCAGCGCGTCGCCTTTGATCTGGCAGCCAATGGGAGCGCGGCCTGCGTTGGCTTTTGTTCAGCACGTGTAGCTGTTCACATGTCGTCCCTCGCTGTAAAGTGACGTGAGTGGTGAAAGGAAGAGGATAGAAGTCCAAAAATTCACTCAGGACAATAGCGCGTGCGATCAGGACAATCTTCGTAAGCAATAAACTTCTTATAACCACTTTTAGGCGGACGAACAACGCTGCAGGCCGTGTGAGTGGCGCCGGGCACGAGGTTGTTGTGGTACCGACCCAGAAACGACACAGCATCAAGGTAAGGGAATGCTTGTGGTTTTTTCTAGTAAAATGTATAACAAATCCATCTGTTATACACCCAGAAAGCCTCCAAATGTTCAATCGACGACCTTGCTTTGCGTGTTTCTACCATACTGAGATGAATTATCCGTTTGTTTTGAAAGCCATGTTGATTATTAGTATAATATTGCAATATAATAATCGCGATTAAAATTAATATTTCCTAATTTAATTTATTTTTTCTTAGTCAACTTGATACAAATGAACGTGGATGTCATTTTGGAATCGCCGTTGTTTATGCACGTGTGCGATTTTTAGAAATACTTTACAGTATTATATTTTAGTTATTATTCATGTGTACATGTGGAATATTTATTACAGTTTATTAATTTAACGTGATCAGATGTATAGATAATCGACACACCCACATATAGTGCACGAGTTAGTCAATAAACACAAACGAATAGAATGTGTTAACAGTGTCGTGTAAATCTTTAATATGTATATATCATACTTATAATAATTTTCCCTCATTTAAAATGATATTTCATATTAAAATAACTACCAAGCTGTCCATCTGGTGGAAGTTAATGTGTCCTAATGGCACCGCCTAGCTGTTTATTTTTATGAGGCACATGCCGTTGAGTGTGTGTTTTTTTTCCAGCTTGTATATTATGAAACCCTACTCCGTATTTATAGACGTACATCTAAACTGCACTGTAGGCGTTATATAGCCCATGTTCATATTATATTCATGTGCTTCTCAAAAGCCCTTTAGGTAGTATAGCTCCACGTTTTTTGAGACGCAGCCCAAATGTGGTATTGTGGCTTTTCACCTAGTAATAGGAACATGGCGTGCTTCAAATCGGAGTAATTATGGTATCTCCGTGATCTCTCTTTTGGTTTTGGAAAGTATCCCGCGTTCCTTCATCTGTTTTAAGCACGCTTTCCATTGCCAATTGTTTGTTGAGTGCTTAAACCTCTCTTGTTTCGTGAGTGAAAGAAACTGGATGTTTCTGTTCATTTTTTTTTTACTTCAACAATATGTTTTCTTCTGCAAGTCCAGTCAGGCCAGAAGCTCAGCTTTCTGCTTTTCATGCTAACATGTACATGTGTGTATGTACACAGTAATTACAAGTGTTTAACATTTTTGACCACTTTTTCCATTAGGGAAGTACATAATATTACAGTGCAGGTTGTTATAATGTTACAGAAGATTTTGTCTTATGTAATATTCGTGTAATTCATAAAAACATGCACCAAGTAATTAGGATAAAGCATATCAGAATGATTTCATAAGGATCACGTGGTACTATGGCTGGGCTGATAAACAATATTATATCGTATCGCGATAAAATTCATGTCAATAACAATGATAAGCTCTGGACTTTTTAAATCTATTTTGTTCTAAGAGCCAACCCAAAGCCCCTTGAAGGCAAGTGATTTCACTCGGTGGCCGTCTTTAAAACGTTGCCTGGGCGTTCTGTCTGAATGGGAAAACATCAAATTCTCCATAACTGTTTGCCCAGCTTACGATTTCATTACATGTTTGGAGTCACCAATAAAATTAAACAACAACTGTCTCATAGGTTTAATTTCTAAACTTCTAAATCAAACAAAACTAGCATATTTTCATGTTGCCCAAGCTAATGCGCACTTGAAATGAACGAGATCACAACACCAACCTCATTTATGGCTGTGTTACACATTTTCATCCTCTGGATAACGATCGTCTGATCACGCTGGTCTTCTGAAGTAATCAACAACTTGGTCTTGATGGCGAATCTCCTCCAGAAATGACATGCGTTTGACAGGATGGACTGTACATCCCATTCGTTCCATAGAGATTTCAAAACCAAAAAGTGCAGTTGGTTAATTTAAAAGTACAGATTTCAAGCTTTATTTGGAACTATATTTCCTATGTCTGTGAAGCAAGTATTTGCTGAGAGTCAGTTGGGTTTGTTGACCACCAAACTGTCGTAAAAGCACACGTCTTGTCCGAGGTTCTCCCTGGTTGTTGCTAGATCGAATACGTTTGCGGCCGGAAGTTAACGAGAATTATTTATATTATTTACTCAATTTTCCATTTATTGTATTTTATATAAATCTACCCCCACCACACCCCAACCATAAACCCAATTGTCACAGTAACGTGAAAACAGTAGTTGTACAAAGTATTATTTATGCTATCTATTAAATTACCCAATAAATAGTATATTAATTATTCGTAGGGTCATAAAAGGTTCATAGGGTTCATTATTCAGGGTCATAAAAAATGCTGCTATATTGATGTGCATATCGTACTTCTAGCCGGCGGCGTATCCGATCTAGACTTTACCCTTCTTCGCCAGGAAAACATCAGTCTATAACGATTGATGATTGGCTCCTATACTAGTAAGTGGGGCTTCATTCGCCATTCATAACTATAGGAGTGACATGTCTTGTGTGTTCTATAGTCTTTGGCCAACCACACAGCAGAAATGTGCAACGATGGGAATCTAGAATTGTGTTGATATTAGAGATGCACCGAATTTTAGACCGCCAAAAATGATTGGCCACCGAAAACAGGTTATACTATATAATGGACCCTCTATTTTTTGTGGCTTCAGTCATTGTTGGCATGCTCTTTTAAATCTAAGAAGCATTAACAACTGATATCGAAATATAAATCGTTATTGTTCCATATGGAAAATAATTAATAGAGATCTCACATTTGAGAATTAATGAGAATTTCGCGAGATATCGCCTAGCCCTACGTGACACTGATTAATAATCCTGGAAATTTAGTTTCATCACATAATAAAAAAGTGTTAAAATAAAAAACTGTAAAATTAAAGTCACAATATTAATATCTAGAATGCTAAACTTAAAACATTATATATTTTTTCATTTATATGAGACCACTATATATTCTGTTTTTCTCGCGAACAGCTCACAAATTTGATTTGTTAATAATTTATAAACTTCCGTACTCAGTTCCTCCATGTTTGCAGATTTAACAAGGATTTGCAAGCACAGACTAGTGTTGTGTCAACTAGCCCTTTCCTCTATTGTTATGCTCTTTGTTTACATTCTCTCAGACGTATTACAGGACCGAAATCGCTTGCTGTGATCCTTTCAGCTTTAAACAATCTGACACCTCACACATGTATATCTGTTTTCTCCCACCGCAGTAATGCTATCACCAGGGAGTCCTTCCAAATGGCAAACACAAGATTCTCTCTCCTCCTCCCCGAGTCTCATGTACAGTGAGAGTGAGCAGACGGAGGATGAATCGGAGGTCTTCTCCTCTGAGAGCGAGGTGGCGGGAGTTCCAAAACCACTTTCCTTGGCCAACGGGATCTCGCCCAATTCAGATACTCGCCTCAGCTTTATGAACCAGAGGAGCAATAACGTTGTAAATGGGCAGGCTGGGCAGACCTCAGCCCCGTCTGAGAGGATTCCTACAGAAGGAGACCTGAGATTTGCGCGCAAAGTGAGTCTCAAAATCTGTTTTCTCTGTGATGTTCTCAGTGTTTTGGATTAGAGTGTCAGGCTTACTCATAGATGTTTCGAAATCAGTTTTGAAATGTGGAGTCTGTAGTCATTTAATACATTTGTTCATCTTGAAAACACAAGAGAAGATAATGATAATAAAATCTGAGAGATTTCGGTTATACTGTTCATCCAAAATTAGTCTAGGATACTTCAGAATAGGCATGAAAAGCTGAAATCCATATGAATCCGGTTGTGTAAAGTCCCCATGAAACTAACCATATAATTTTGTCTCACATTGCTAGTTTTGTGGTGAACACTTCATCTGTGCATGTCATTGAGAACAAAACAATTGTTTACCCTTCTAATCTTTAATTGAAATCTGAAAATGCACTTCCTGTTTGTCATTCATTCATTCATTTTCTTGTCGAATTAGTCCCTTTGTTAATCTGGGGTCGCCACAGCGGAATGAACCGCCAACTTTCATCATTTTTTTTACGTAGCGGATGCCCGTCCAGCTGCAACCCATCACTGGAAAACACACACACTCATACACTGCGGTCAATTTTAGCTTACCCAATTCACCTTATCAGATTATGTGATTTTGAGGTGATGGGCGTGGCCAACATTCTTAACCACGCCTCCTCGGGCTGTCAGTTTAGACAACAAACAGAAATGGTGAGGAGGAGGAGTCTGTTAGGTTGTAATAATCCTTCTAAAACCCCTTTCCTGATCTTTCTGAATGAAATGCCTATTTTACTACATCCAATCAGCTCGTGGTAGAAAAAAAAGACTCACCCACTGTTTGCTCATTTAAAATTCTGTGTCTCTAAGAACTGCGTCACAATACTGAAAAAAAATAACGATTGCAGCTTCCGGTTCATATGAACTTTAAAGGCTTCTGAAAAAAACAGATGGCTTTTTTTCATGTTGATCAATTCATTTAGCATTTTATTCTCTTAATATTTATAGACAAACATAAATGGATCTGCAACCATGCCTACTTAAAGATTTATTTTTGGCCTTTTTGTCTTTATTAAGTGGATAGGACAGTATTTCAGACAGAAAGCGAAGTGGGAGAGAGAAAAAGGGCGAGAGAGGGGGGTAGGGTCAGCGCACTAACCACTAGGTTATTGCGCCAACAACCATGCCTACTTGATTCAAGAATGAATTTCATTGGTTGTCGTGTCATTCAAGAATGTTTGACTTTGCCTGACCAAATTTGTCTGCTGGTTGAATATTTATATGCAACTAAACCAGTATGGGGGCAGCACAGTGGCTCAATGGTTAGCACTGTTGCCTCACAGCAAGAAGGTCGCTGGCTGGGCCAGTTGGTGCTCCGGTTTTCCTCACAGTCCAAAGACATGCGCTATAGGTGAATTGAATACGCTAAATTGGGTTTGTTGGGTTGCAGCTGGAAGGGCATCTGCTGTGTAAAACATATGCTGGATAAGTTGGCGGTTCATTCCGCTGTGTCAACCCCTGATAAATAAAGGAAATAAGTTGAAGGAAAATAAATGAGTGAATGAATGAATAAACAAGTATGTGAATAAGAGTAAACGGCTTAATGTTTTTTTTCTGTTTTTTTCTTTTGTGTTTGACAGAATAAAGAAACTCGTAAATCTTTTGTATGTCTAAAGATGAACAAATATCATATTCAGTGACTTGAGGGTGAATAAATGAGGACAAATCTGAATTTTTATAGTTATTTTTGTTTATATTTTACCCTGAGGGAAAATAGTTTCTAATTTCTCTTAGCCATACACATAAGCAGTATGTTTTTGTTGTTGCTGTACCTTTAAGAGGCGCCTCTCTGAATGTGAAATCCACACCATGTGAAAATCTCTCGCACACCAGCTTGTGAGTTTGCTGTCATGTCAAATATAGCTTGTAACTGGTGCTCTTCAATATAAGCCTCTTTCAAAGAGTGTGACAGATGCGTACATGCTCAATACAGATTGAACCACTGATTTAAACCATCATAATTTTTGTTGAAACTAGATGGATTTAGCATGATATTACATGACAAACATCTGACGGCCTAGGAGGTATCATTGACGTCTTACTGTGGGTGATCATGTTGTTCTGCGTGCAAGTGATTAATACCACAAAGCTTTGGAAATTCTGCATGAGTCATTTCAGTTCTGAATGTTCTGAATGCTACAATGTTTTTGTCATGCAATCTCAGGCTCTTTTATTTCGAACAATCAAGAGCTTGAATATTCATGGGATGGTGCTCTGTATTTTTGAAGTGGTTTTCTGTTTTTTTAAATGCAGCTGTGAGGATTTTTATAAATGTGTGTTAAAATGTGTCTTGCAGTGCTCAGAGCTGAATGGGTACATCAGGCCTCTAATGGAGCTGCTGAATGGGTTGAAAACTGGACGATATGAGAAAGGTAATGAATGGGGGAAAATAAACTAATGCACGAAATTTGATTAAATGTGACAGAAAATGCATTTTGGGCTGCTTTTAATGACTATTTTATGAAATTAACTCACTCAAGGAGGTATGCAGCAAAGTGTCACCAAACATATTTTTAGAATATATTTAACATATATTAATGTTAAAGTCTTCTCTAATTTGTGTATTAATTTATTTGTGGTTTGTAATTATATATTATTTATTAATTAAATGTTTTTGCTATGAAAATAGCCATTGTTGCTGACATGGCATATCAAAGTATATGATCTGGTTAAATGGGACATACTGTACATTTATACGATGCTATATAATGATTATGCTTTATGTAGATGCTGTATACATTTGCTGTAAAAATTCGGTTTATTGAAAAATACTCAAACTTACTCAATATTAACGCCGCAAGCATTTTTAGTTTTTAAAAGATGTCTAATAGACATCTATGTTAGACATCTAAAATAAGGCTAAAATTAGTCTAATAGAAATCTAAAAACAGACTAGTCATCAAATAGACTGGAATGAATAACTACATGAGATGAAGTCTAATCTGTATTGATGATGGGTTTAGTTTTGGTCTATTGTTGCCTGTTTTTTTTGTATATTGGCGTCTAATAGACGTCTATGTTTGGATGTCTATTAGAGGTCTTTTATACATTATAAAAATTTTTTCCAGGAAGTAGCTTAATCCTTTTCAATATAAATGTTTCTTGAGCATCAAATTAGCATATTATAATGATTTCTGAAGGATCATGTGACACTAAAGAGAAAAAAGACTGTTGTTTTTGTATATTGGTGTCTAATAGACATCTGTATGTTTGGATGTCTATTAGATGTCTTTTAAACATAAAAATGTTTGCCTGGAAGTAGCTCAACTATTTTCAATATAAATGTTTCTTGAGCATCAAATTAGCATATTATAATGATTTCTGAAGGATCATGTGACGCCCAATAAAGACTGTTGTTTTTGTATATTGACGTCTATGTTTGGATGTCTATTAGATGTCTTTTAAATCTAAAAAGTGCTTGCTGAGTAAAGCTGCGGTCACACTGCACTTTTCTCTCCATAGACTTCCATTCATACTCACTCGAATGCGTTAGAGCGGAAACGTAAGGTCGTGCGGCAAGTTTCGCATTCCGCTGCTTTGGAAAGTTCAAACTTGGTGAACGCTGACCTGCCAAAACGCATCACATGATTGCGTGATACCAATCGAGGATCAAAACATGACCTCTCTGGACAGAAATTTAAAACATGGAGCAATCGCTCGGTTTTTTTTTAATGTCTAATCATCTTGTTTAATCCCGCCCCTTTTCGCAGCGCTGTACGATAGAATTTCGCAAGCTCAAACTCTAGTGTGACCGCAGCTTAATAGCTCAATCGTTTTGAATATAAATGTTTCTTAAGCATCAACTTAGCATATTATAATGATATCTAAAGGATCATGTGACACTTAATAGTAAAGAGACTGTTGTTTTTATATATTGGCGTCTAATAGACATCTATGTTTGGATCTCTATTAGATGTCTTTTTAACAAAAAAAAGATTGCTGTGAAGTAGCTCAATTGTTTTCAAAATAAATATTTCTTAAGCATTAAATTAGCATATTATGATTTCTGAAGGATCATGTGACACTGAAGAGTAAAGACTGTTGTTTTTGTATATTGGCGTCTAATAGACATCTATGTTTGGATCTCTATTAGATGTCTTTTAAACATAAAAAAGGCTTGTTGGGAAGTAGCTCAATCGTTTTCAATATTAATGTTTCTTGAGCATCAAATTTGCATATTATAATAATTTCTGAAGGATCATGTGACACTGAAGAGTAAAGACTCTTGTTTTTGTATATTGGCGTCTAATGGATGTCTATGTTTGGATGTCTATTAGATGTCTTTTAAACATAAAATATGCTTGCCGGGAAGTAGCTTAATCGTTGTACATAAGGGATTTCATAAGACAAAACATTTGAACAGTAGTTTATATTATTTTACATGCAATCATTGTTAATTGTATTCCTTTATTTTGTATTTTATTTGGCAGGTTTGAGCACATTTCAGCAGAGTGTTGCCATGGATCGACTGCGAAGGATTGTGGGTGTTCTACAAAAACCTGACCTTGGGTATTTTCCATTTTTATTTTTTGCACTTTCACAACTGAGGTGATCCTCATTATTGTATCCAACACATATAATGCGCTTTTCTAAATAATATTTCTTTGTGTACATGCATAGGGAGAAGTATATGGGCACTCTTCTGCAGCTGGAGATGATGCTGAAGGTCTGGTTTCCTCAAGTTAGGCTTCAGCATCGTGACGGCACACACTCTTCACTCCACAGTCTCATGGCTAATCTGCCACCGCGCTGGAATCAGGATCAATTACACATTCCTGTCAAGGTAAGCTCCTCAAATGCCTGTCTAGAATAGAAGCTACTTTAACTAATTAAATGTACTTTTTTTTGCCTGCATGTTTTTATTAGTTCATGGGTGTGAATTTGTGACATTTTATAGTCTATAACTACCACTTCAAGATGACCTCAAGATGATGTTAAAATAAGACAAAAGAAGCATAAATATAGACTAAAATAATTATTCCTTTTTTTTTTTTTTTTGACAACTTTTGCAGCCCTTGGAAAACATGGCTGTGTATATAATAGCAAAACTTTGATTTCTAGATCTTGGTAAAACATGTGTTTTATAGAAATTTTAACATTTCCCCATTTCTTTTTTTAAATCTATTTTACACTATGGAAAATAATAATAATAATAGGGTGTTTGCAGAAGGACTTTTAGTTTTTAATAACCTGGGTGAAGCGCTTTCGGTGAACAGTTACAAAATCAGCGCGTTTAAGGTCTGTTTTCTTTATAAATCAACGATCTCCACTGCCTGATTCTTATTTATTTTCATTTCGGCTTAGTCAGTTTATTAATCTGGGGTCGCCACAGTGGAATGAACCGTCAACTTATCCAGCATATGTTTTACAGCCATGTCTTTAAAATGTGGAAACTTATTTTACCCTAGTGTTTTCAATGGAGTTTCTCCATGTAAACGGGCTTTCATCTGTGTTACGCTTAAACAACTAAATGAATGCTGACGTCTATTTAACTGATTGTATTTTAATTAAATTACAACATCGATAATGTAAAAGGAACTGTATACAATTAAAAAAAAGTCACCAGTGGTTTATCAGTATGGGAAGAAACACTAGCTGTGCATAAACCCCATTAGACTCAGGATCCAAATAGTTCCCATTGAAACAAATTTAAACTAATATTTCATCCCAGTGCCTAAAGCAAAATTTAATTTTTGATAGGCTTTTAATTCTTTTTTTTTTCTATCTATCTATCTATCTATCTATCTATCTATCTATCTATCTATCTATCTATCTATCTATCTATCTATCTATCTATCTATCTATCTATCGGCTGCACAATATATCGTTTCAGCATTGCAATGTGAGCATATGCAATGTTGACTCTTAATTTATAATTTGCATGCATTTTGAGGCCTGTGACTGTATGATGATTTTTAAAACCATTCAGGCATACAAATTGTACCAATTGTAACCTAAATACCAGTTTTGTTTTTTTTTTATTATTTTTACAACAAAGACTATGCAGTATTATTTTACATTTGATTATTCAATTATTGTACCTGAATACTGTTAGACTCTGAAAGGGATAAAGTTTTTTTTTTTCATTTATATCTTTTTCTTTATTGTATTTTTCTGGATTATTATGCTTGTAGAGTTTGTTTATTAGGTTTTATTCAGATGCGCCTACAGAATTATCCCAATCAACTAAAACAATAAATTCTTTCCATATAGAATTATTTAAGTCATCTGGTGAAATTGTATTCATATCGCAATATATAACCGCAGAATAATATATACGTGCAGTCCTTATATATTATTTGTTTATTCTGTCAAACGATAATGGATTGCGATTTAATCGGGTCCAAGATTAAAGTTTGTATTTACCTAATCTATGAGTGTGTATTGTGTATATTTACGTATATATAAATACATAGACATACTGTTCATAAAATACAAAAATATACAATATATATATATATATATATATATATATATATATATACACACACACACACAAATACATTTTGAAAATGTAAACTTTTATTTTAGATGTGATTTAATTGTTTGGCAGCACTAATATTGAAATTTTGTTTCAGGTTTGACCTGTACAGAAAAGAATCACTTCATAATCACACTTTTAAGCGCTGCAGGCCAAAAGAATTATGTAATAATAATTATGTGGGTGTGTTGAATGGATATTAGAGGTTTCTTTGATGTGTGTGTGTGACACAAACTATAATGATGCATCATATAAAAAATCTGTTTAGCTTTTTAATAATCTTTTAAATTCTGACAATGATAGATTTAATTTTATTAAAAAAACAAACAGTGGCATTATGTAAACAACTTATTTTAAAGGGTTAAAATCCTTAAATAAATACTTGTGGGATGCAACTTTTCTTTTATGGGCCTAGGCATTACTTTTAATTGATCCACGAGGATTAATTATCTATATTAGCAGGTAAAATGTTAAATATCACTTATGATCACTTTCTTCCTTCGTGTTGTTATGAAACTCTTTTAGTATTGTTGACGTAACACTAGAACAGGCTTCTGTCTGTGCGGTCTTGAATTCAGTGCTTGCTTTCATTACTTTAGCTTTTATTCTCATGCACTGACTCGTTCACTAAACTGGTTCACGTTCTCCCTCACTGATTGCTCCAGTGCTGATTCAGCTTGCAAACCACAGCCAACGTGAGCCAGACTAGAGCCAATGTGTTAAAAAAAACTAGCCTGACAGATGCTCACTAACAGCCTGAAATTGGCTCACAGCCTACTGTCAGTGTCACTGTCCTTATAACACCATTTCTGTCTGGAATTAGTATTTGTTTTACATTTTAAATTCGAATTACTGTAGTGTTTGAATAAAGTATTAATATTTGTTGCAAATTTGTTATTTATTAATATAATCAGCTGGAACATTTTTGTGGCCTTTGAATATTATTATGGACCGTGAAGGCCTTGGATTCAAAACATGTTGAAATACTACAGGTAAAAGTTGAAACACTGAAGTAAAAACATTGCTTTTTTGTGCACCTGTCAATATATATATATATATATACTATCTCCTCATCCACCACCAGTGTGCAGCATCCACCTGGATGATCACACCAGCCGACTGGTGGAGAGGAGACAGAGTGATGAAGCCAATTATGATATGGGGACGGTTAGGAGGGTAAATTTGGGCAGGATGCATGGGTTTAACCCCTACATCCTGGGATCTTTAATGACCACAGAGAGTCAGCACCTCGGTTTAACGTCTCATACGAAAGACGGCACTCACTAAGCAGTATAGAGTCCCCTTCACTATACTGGGGCGTTCCACACAAACTGCAGGTTGAGCACCACCTGCTGGTCTCAATAACAACACTTCCGGCAGCAACCTAGCTACCATGT